>VZTR01023942.1:818031-1182697 GCA_013400775.1 Chaetops frenatus | reverse complement strand
AGTTGTCTTTTTTACTTCTAATGTTATTTTTAACACTATTTTATCATACATCTTAAAAACTTTGAATGCAAATTCATTCTGAGCCCTACATACACTTTTCACATAAAAAAATTCAAGGATTCTTTTCAACCTTTACATTTTTTTCTTTCTTTTTAATTTCCTTCCCAAGATATTTCAAACTAGTCTTACTGAAACTGGACTGGTACCAGGTTCTTCTTTAATAATACTTCAATATTATTTTTAGTAATTATTTTCGAATAATAATACTTACTATTTTTTGACAAATAAATTGCTTTCTGCCCTGCAAGCAATTTTCATCAATTTTGTGTGCTTTTGGTTTACTATTGAATTGCTGTAATATTTAAAAAGAACCAGTAGACTTAAGAGAGGATGATACTATATTAATAATGAATAAAAGTAGTTCAAAAACATAGAGTTTATGTAACCTAAGCATAAGATATTCCAGAAGATCCTTTCTCTCATCCCATTCAAGGTCTACAGCTTGGAGTCTTTAGGGAGTTTGAGATCTGGAAGCCAGGGGTTTCCCAGGACGTGGCTCTCGTGTGTGTCAGCAATCCTCAGCCTGCAGCTGTCAATTTACTCTCCTTGTTTGCCAGTGGAAATGAGAAACTGTAACTAAACAGAAGAACAGACAGAAGGTTCCAGCTGGTTTCAGTTACTTGTGAAGTTTTGTTGGGTGCGGGTTTTTTATGCTTTTCATCATTTTTTTGGGCTTGATCTAAGTGTGATTGAAGGTCAGTACAGAAAAAAAGTCTGGGTGACTTAGAGCATGACTTACATTTGAAAGCCAAAGGGACCTGTGCCCTTAAATCTGTTACAGGTGTCTGGGAATGCCACTGAAGCTACGAACACTCCTCTAAATCCACCATGAATTAAATGTGCCCTGAGTTCCAAAGATAAACTTCATAGTGAGAATTGGTTCTGCAGTCTTGTTTTGTCTGTAGCTGGGTTAGGTAGAGTGGTAAAATGACACTGAGAGGGTATGAGTGTACTTTTTTTACGGGTTTATGCTATTTTTATTCCTACAGCAGCAGTGTAGGTCTCATTCATATTAATTAACATTTTATTTTGAAGGCTTCTGGCTACTTGAATGATAACACAGAAAACATAATTAATTTATTAATTATTTGTGAAGTTCTCTAAAGGGTTGTTTAGGTTTTGGTTTGACATGTCATGGAGACAAAGAAGCTCTGTAGAACCATAAATTTACAACAATATTAATCATGAAGTTTTTTTGTCTCAGGAGTACTTTGTAGGGGAAATTATAAGACTAAAGCTGGAGGAAAGAATGTTTCTCTTGTCCTCCTGTTCATTTTTTCTAATAACCGCTTTTCAATTGCTACACCAACCTTACCAGCCCCAGTATTTGTCTGAATTAGGTGTATGGACAGAATCTAAGAACACACACACCCCTCACCCAAAAAAAAAAAGGAAAAAAACCCCAGAGGGTATTCAGTGCTATGGGGAAACTGCACAGACCGTAGAGCATCTACCAAATCCTCCCATTTGATTCCTACATATACTAAAGTCAAAGGGCAAATTTTCTACTGGAATGTATTGAATCAATTAGCATTTATGATGGAGAGCAGGCACACAGGCCACTTGGTTACCTTGCAGACATTTACAGCAGGCAAACTGCCCAGGCCAGCTTGCCATGCACTGAGACTCCAAAGGTTCTTCTTCTTGAATGCTTCAGCTTCCAGCCTTGTGCCTGTGCCTTATTCCAGCCTGATATTGATATTGTTATTGGTCACTTGGAATACACTAAAGAATGAGTACAGTTTTTATTGCAAAACTGTATTGTAAGTATATAAAGTTTTGCATTATGAAATCCCTATAGAACTACTTGCAGTGGAAGGTACACTCCTTTGTCTTACGTACTGTACGTAAATATACACTGTTTATGTATAGAAAGACATTGAAGTTAATTTTTAATTTTACATGTTTAATGTTATGTTTATGGGATTTCTTACATACATATAAAATCTATATTTAATAGATAAATTTCCACAAAACTAGAAATTCCAATTACCAGGTAGGTCACCTGACTGACAGTTTTATGATACGTACAAAACCAAATTGAATGCCAGTTGTGACACCAACAGTGACCAATAAGAATTTAAGACATAAAACAATATAATTATACAAACTACACAACAATACAAATAAATTAAATACAATTTACTGACTAGAACATGGATTTCAGAAAGAGAACATAATGAACTAAACAAAAATATTAAGATAATTAAAATACTAATTTCCACCAGATTTATAAAAGTGAAAAATAAATAATATCATGCAATAAAGCATTAAGATCCAACTCAGTAAACTAAAGAGGAAAAATTTAACCATGCTGAAATGACACAGTTAAACTGTGCCTAAAAAAATGAAATTTCCAATCTGAAAAGCCTGGTAACAGATCTGCACATGTGGATACAGGGCTATCAATGCAGAGCTTCTCTACAAAAATGCTTTGCAAAATGGCTACATTTAGATGTATTTGCATGTGTTTTAAATCTCTTCTGCCTTCTGTGCATATCCTATCAATAAATGAAATCTAATTACATATTTGCAAAACACACAGGGTTTTTCAGTATAGTGAAAATTTGCAGTGTTGTTATGCATGCGGTTGTTGGGCTTTAAAGAAAGAGGCAGTTCCACACAAATTACTTAGACACAAAAGAGTATTAAAATAAAATCAAGTATAACTTGTTGCAAGGACTTAAAGCTGAATTCCATGTCCTTATCAGAGTGGGAATATATTAAAGCACTGAAGATTTATGACAGGGCTCTCAGTGCTGTGCAGTTGTAGATTTATTGCAGACATACAAGTTTGAATGCTTGCTGGTGCACAAATATCTTCCATTTGGATTTTAGTCATAAATAGAGGGTTTAAAAAGCGAGTGTCTATAAGAAAGGCAGAGAATGATAGAGCCAGAGCCCTAAACCATGTCTAGGGAATCTTGGAATGTCAGATCTGTCTAATTTCATGACTATGCTGAATCCTTAAAGGTGCACGAATTGGAAATCAAGCAGCATCTATTGCAACAGTGAAAGGGCATTCTTGTCCTAAATTCACAGCTCTCAAAGCAATGTTATCCCCAGGTTATTGGCTGCTGTTCAATGTGCAGGCAAGGCACTATGGCACTTTAAATCATCTGACCTCTCTACACTTCAATTCATAAAAATAATAAAATGCTTAATTTTGGAATGCATTTTTGTGCCAAAGACCAGAGATCTTGACTGAGGTTTATAGGCTGCCTGCAGAAGTATGACATAGGTAGCAGTAATGGTGCATTTGATTATGGTTAGAAATTAAATTAGTGGGACAATCTTGCTTAAAAAGACCAGAAAGGGATTGGGTTGAATTAAGTTAAAAAATCTGTTCTTAAACTCATAACTGCTCAAAGTTGTCCGTATTCCTGAGTACTTGATCACAACACTCAAGAGATTCAGGGAATTGTTGGACATTCTGTACTTGAGTTATACCTTCCTCTCAGCTCATTGTTTTCTTCATGATCTGACATGAAGACACTGGATTATCCCTTCCACAGCACAGAGTTGGGAGAGTCTTCTTTCACCCCTCTCCTAGGTAGTTCGATTTTACTGTGCAGTGCTGTTTACTCTGTTTTTTCACTTTGATAGTGTTCACCTCATTAGGAAATAAATCTTGAACTAAGTGAGGCATGGAAAGACATAATTAAAACAAAATAGTTATTGTCTACTTGATAAAACTCTGGTTAAATTCAACTTCATAAGAGAATGTGTCGGTACAAAGGCCATGTCCAAAAAATAAGTGAAGGATTTTTAAGATTGTCTGGTTGACAAAGTCATGATCAGCTAAAGGTTGGACTTGATGATTTTTGGGGTCTCTTCCAACCTGAATGATTCTGTGGTTCTTTAGCCCTGTGTAATATATGTTAGGACGTATTTATGAAGAAGTGATTTTACTGTCTTTCTTAATTCTTTTTCTTGTGCCCAGAGAGTGTTTCTGAATTTATAGACACAAGCATAAACTTTGTCAAGTGATAGTCTATGTGCTGAAGCCAAACACCATTCCTTTCAAAACTTAGTAGAAGTAATTCCTTACTGCAAAGACTACTTTGCACTTCCAGAGCATTCTTTACCTGCAGAACCTGCAAGCACTTTATAAATTACAGCTTTGCAAATCCAAAGTACTGAACAATTCTGGGATATGACCCACACTTCCTGCTTCAGTGAGTGTGATTCTAAGGGGCTCTGCGAACACCAGCAGCCATACAAAGGAATGGGCTCATGTAGGATCCAGTGCCAATTCCTATCGAGGCTCTTGTAGCAGAGACTCAGCACCTTCCAGGACTGAGTGTGTTCAGTGTCACTTGTGGAGAGAATTAAAAACATTCTCTTGTACCTCTAGGAACAAGTCCCTGGGCATTAAGGAAGTATGAATGTATCTGAAAAGACCTCATAAAAAGCAAAGCACAACTGAGGGGTAAATGTCCAAGATCTCAGTTGTGTTGCCCTGTGAATATATGTGCTGATTGCCCCAGTTATTTAAGTTAGTATTATGCAGGGGCCACAGAAGAAAGTGGTAAGTTTTCCTCACAGAGAACTTCAGCTATGGAGTGAGCCTTGGATCTTGTTGGCTTAGTTGTGTAGATAGAAAGTAGTGCAATAGTTGAGAGGTGATGGTACCTGTCTGTAGGGCCTCTTGGATTGGTTCATTCCTGGTCCAGCTGCTGAGTGTCTGCCAGGAAATCCTCCCTAGCAGCACAAGTCACTGCTGTATTTTGTGTGTAGCACACTGCTTTGTCTCCATTTGAACACTTGAGGTCTTTCAGTGTTAGCAGTTTTGTCCCAGTCAACTAGAAAGACTCACCATCATATATTCCTTAAAATATCTTTCTAGAAATCAAATAAATAATGTTATTACTTGAAACTAAAAAGGCTTTTAAGTAGCAGTGCTTTAAAATACAATAGTTCAGACTCGTCTGAGATTTCATGGGTTCTGTAATAATGCAGCTGTTTTCCTCAGGGTGTTCTCACAAATTCATAAAAGAGTCTATTTGTTATGAGCATTCTGAAACCCCAAGGAAAGCAGCTGTGTTTTTGACAAACTGGGCTGCATTTTCAACACCTCTAGCAAAAGAGACATTTATAGAGGAATTTTATGCCTTATATATCCACGAGCAACATATTTTTTAACACTAAAAACATACAGAGCTCTTAGCAGAAGATTACACAGCAAAGCAGCCAAACATTGAGTTGAGCCATAATATGAAATTAAAGCCCTGACCTCCAGCAGAAGACTTGCCCTAAACTTAAAATATGCCACCCAGAGTGAACTTAAAGACCACTAGAGAAATCACTGAATAATGTAAGCATGTTAGATGTGAACTTTTCAGGGTTTTAAATCCTTTTCCTTTTTTCTTTGCTTTTAATCTGTTCCTGAAGCTATAGAAGTGTAAAGAATGAGTGATGTTGGTAGGAGATCTTGGTGAATGTGCTTACCACAGTATTAATGAAATATGAAGTCTGGACAAGATAGGAGCTTCGTTTCCTGTGTATCCCATTCCTGCGGGGGTTTATTTTTTAGGTTTTTTTCCCTCTATCAGTCCAAAGTGATCATAGACCCAAATATAATTACTGCTGCTTTCAGATTTGTACAAGTTTCATAGAGGTTTAAGTCTGTACATATTTTGATACCATATAATTTGTTCTACATCTGCTCAACTGTATTCTGTCCTTCCTGGTTTTCATTCCTTCTTGTTTTTCAGACCCATTCTTTATGTACGAAACTCGTATTTCTTTAGTATTTTTCAACAGAATATATTTTATTACTAGAGTTTACCCATTTTTTAAAATTTTTTTTAGTCCTCCAATTAAGTTTTCCCACTTAGACAATCCATCTAAAGTGGTTTTAATTCATTGACTTTCCTCAGTCTACTCTTCTTCCCCATATTTTCATATTACTATGGAAGTTACTCAGATAAAGGTATTGTCATTTCCTCTTGAAACATCTGTACATCTAGATGTCACTAAATTTTGCAGGTGAGTTGTGGCTAATCCATTTCCTTTTAATGTCATCCTTTTAATGCCTCATTCTTTGATCCTGGTCTCCCAAGATATGCTTTCTCCTCATTCCTTTCTTTGATCTTGATCTCTTTATCTCTTTCTTTTATTGTACTCAGCTTTCTGAGCTCCATCTGAGTTACATCTCCTTTTCACTTTCCTTCACCTTGCACTTGCCACTCCATTGCAGGCCTTCATCCATCAGCTCCATGCTTCAACCCCCCTTTCTTGGCCTTTCAGGGGAGCACTTACCTGATGGGTCTTCTGATCCCAGTCTATAGGCTGTTTAATTTCATTTCATAGATCATTCTTCTTTCTTAGTTGCCTTAGTTTCACATGTAAATTAATTGTATTATTCCCTTCTATATATCTCTTCTGATTTCACTTTTTAGTTGCTCTTAGTCTCAGTCATCTCAGTGTCAGCACAAGCCCAGGTTCCATTCTCACATTCCTGATTGAAATAAGTGAATCACACTAATTTTTCTCATTAGGTGATAAATAAATCCACTTCCTTTATATTTGTTCAAAAGGCATGATCATTCCCTAAGAAGTTGATTTTACCCATTTTAATTTCACTTTATGAACGATGTTTCCATAAATGTTAATCCTCAGGTGACCAAAATTCCATTTCCATTGCTGTTTATTAAGCTTATCCATTCTTGAATTTGGAATGTATTTATGAAAATTGAAAAGTAAGACTTTCTGTAATTAGGGGAAAATGTGAACACAAATGAGAGAAGTGATGAGAGTGAGATTCTTACTAGCTCTGTATGAGTGAACGAAAAGCTTGAAAGCGTCAGGAGTCTTCAACTTCCAGTTCCAAGCATGGGTCAGAAGTCTGTAATTACATGTAAATTGCCATTTTTATGAATGAGTCCTAAGGGGTATTTGCACTACTCTATCTTCATCCTCCCATTTGGTAAAAATTAGAAGATATTTTGGATGAGTTATCAGCCTCCTCTGAGAAGTTAAAAAGTCTGAGATAGGCCCATATTTTGGAATGCCATTCTTTTCTTTTTTATTGACAGATACGTGAAAGTCAGTGGCAAGACTGAGAGAGACCTTAACTGGTTTAAATCATTGCATCTCTGCTTAAGTTCATAAATTTGCAGTAACATAAAAGATCCTAAATCCAGTCCACTAAATATAGTCCTCACTTTTGAAATTCTACTGAAGAAGAATTAAAATGATGCTTTCTCTTAATTGGCCTCCATTGATTCAGCAGGAATTAAATTTAAAGAATGTGGAAAGAATGTATTTCTTAAATTCTCATTTGTAAATACTGGCAAATGCTCTTAAATGGAGACCACTGTATAAAAAAGAGATAGGAAATTTAAGTGGACATCTTAATTACAGGTTTAAAGCATGAGTTTCTCCAATTTATATCTGCTCTTGAAAAGGAGAGGAGTAGAAATATTAAAAACCTTAAGGTCAGATGCAGTAAATTAGTGAGCTCTATGAATGGCTTAATGCAAAACATGATATTAGTGCAGAAATTCCCATTAACTTCAGTAAGATTTGAATCAGACTTGAAAGGTGTTAAAGGCTACGCAGCAGAAAATATTTGCAAGTAAAATCAATGTATTCCCAAGCATTGTGAATGCGCTTGCAGTTTACTCCTGTGAGTTTTGCCAGTAGAAAGTCTATGAACTCAAACTCATTTAATGTTGGAGAGTTCTCAGGTCCAACTAATCACATTTTGGTATTTTAATAATTACCTAAGCCAGGTATCTGATAGCACAAAATGGTAAAATACTAAATAAAAAGTAAGACTGGGAAAAAACCCCAGGTAATCATTTGTGGAAAATTACATCAGTTTTTATTTTTGGAGTTCTCTGTTTTCTGTTTTCCTCCCATTGTAAGAAATGGGAAGGAGACATAATCTGAAGAGAGAAATAAAGGTGGCTTTCTGACAGAAGCCACTCACACTTTCATTCTTACTTGTAGATTAAGATTATTCACATTAAGAAGGATGTATATCCTTCTCAGGGGATCTAGTGGGGGTCTGTGTAGAAGAGCAAAGCCAGACATTTCCAAGATATTACTTGACAGTGCTCAGTGCCTTCCTTACTTCTCTAAAGAACTTACCCTCTCAGGATTTCTTCTAGAAGTGGAAAAAAAAGGAGGTGGAAGGGGAAGCATTATTAATAATTACATAAAATGTAATTACATTATATGTTACTTTATTTTCTAATTAATAATCTGAACACTTCCAAGAGACTCCTCTAAACTGTGTTGATTGTCCTATTTACACTGTCCAAGGAGCCCTTCCATAGACCTTATCAATAATTTACAAAATCCTTTCATTAAAAACTATTTTGTTTTTAATAGGAAACACTTAAACAACATTTTAGTGGGTAGTGAAAAGTGAACACAATCTGTATTTGCTTGTCAGAGAGCACATTCCACTTAAAATGCATGTAATGTCATGCTCTGATGCTTACAGTTACAGAGATATGTGCTTTATTACATCATTCAGTAGATTTTACAGCACTAAAAATTGATGCAAGAAAACTGGAAGATGACCTGTAGTGGATTTCTCTTATAATTGAACTATCAGAATAGTGAAGATGAGGGCGGAGAATAAATTAGCGTTCTTATTATCTGTTGCATATTGAGTCTCTCCTGCAAATTGATTTAAGTAAGAAAAGACAGGAGGTGGTCAAAGAGTCCAAGAATATTTAATACTGTGTCTATACAGGAAGGCAGAATTACATTTCCTGACTTTTACTGGCTCATTTCCTACCCCTAGGAAGGATTTTCTAGCATGGTAAAGTGCCAGGGGCTGTACAGAGCTCCTGACGTTGCTGCTTGCAATCACGGTACCATGTCAGGCATTGCTGGTATTTCGTCCCTTACCTCTGTGGAGACTCTGAGCTCTTGAGGCAAAGGTACCAAAGTGCAAAGCGCTTCGATTCATGACCCCTGCAGCTTCCTGCTGACTAGGAAATTACTCAGGAATGCTTGTGAGACTGGGGGTTTTGCTGCTGGGCATCAGAGGGTTGCAGGCTGTATCTGCACTTAGATCTCAAAAAACCAGCTCGCAGTGATCTGTCACCCAGCTGAGCCCACCCTGAGGGGACCTGAGAGCTCAGGCCACTGCCCCGGGCTGTGCCCAGCACAGGCTTCTGTAGAGCCTTGAGCTGCAGCTGGGATGGAATCCTGGTTCCCGTCACACTGAGGGAGTGGCCATGAACCGAGGCAGGCTGCCAAGGACTGTGGAGCTGCCAGCTTCCCAGCAGTCCTGGCTGGGAAATCAGGCCATGGATCAGGCTGAAGTGGCTGCCCATACACACACACTGGCCCTTGAACTCACTGTCCCTGGATGTGTTTAAAAAAAGACTGGATGTGGCACTCAGTGCCATGGATCAGTTGATGAGGAGGTGTTAGGTCATAGGTTGGACTGAATGATCTCAAAGGTCTTTTCCAACCCAGTTCATTCTGTGATTCTGTGAGAAGTGATACTGGCAAGGGTGTCCCTGGGCACATCCTGTGCTCAGAGGTGTGTAATCCACATGCAGTATATGGGAATACCTTCAGCACTGTTCTTCTCTTTGTTACTGCCTTACTAACAACTATTAACACACTTAGTAAAACAATGAAGAATCTACTGTGCATGTACGTGTAGCAAAGCTTAGAACAAATGCTGGAAAAAAGCCCAATAATAATAATAAAAGTCCCCTCATTTTGCAGCACATGCTCCAGCAGTGTGGTGGCACTTATGGACACGATGTCTCCTAAATCCTCCACTTAGAGAGGTGGCTGTTGCATCTGGTTTTACAAGTACTTTTTGGAAGTTTTTCAGATAAAGGCAGCTTACATCTGGTCTTTCTGAGCTGCCTAATTCCTGTCATGTTGAACCCATTGTTTCACAGTACAACTGAAAATGCAGTCCCTTTGTGTTATACCAGACTTTGCAGTGTGACATTTGTATTTTTTATGGCATATGTCGAGACTGTGTGTCAATGTGTGCATGCATATTTTTATGACAAATGACTGGGGAATAGCTAGTTTGATTTCAGCCGTATTTTTGCAAAACTGTAAAATTATCTTGAGAGGACAGTAATTTTTTGTGTAACTCTTTGAAAGGCAGCATACCGATGTTTCAAGGACAGTGTAAATAATTCAAAACAAATTTGAGCACTCAGATTTAGGATTAGATTCATGCTTTTCACAATAATTAAGCATGCAATCTTATCATGTTTTGTTTATGGAATAAATATTTAATATACATTAAATAGAATCTGTTTCATCTCAGTAAATATATACCATTTTAAAACATTAATTTCCACTTCGTTTGTACCAATACCTTTCATTATTTAATAGACTAGTTTTTGTCTGTGAAAGAGCTGCAATCAAAGACCAAGCATTTTCTATTTCAGATTTACAGCACTGTAAAACATGGGGCAGCACCTTTGTTTTTAGAATTCAGAGGATAAAAAGTTTCCTTGATTTACATACTGATCAGTTAAATGGATTTTTGTAAAATAAATTCTGTTATACTGTCCAAGAGAAAATGATAACATTAAGTTAAAACCCTGTAGTCAACAAAGTTTTGATATACCAGCTGTAAATTAAATAATGAAATTTTTCCATTTAAACATTCTTTAGAAAGAAACAATTGTTTTCTTTGCAGAATGAATCAGTTACCCAGAACAGCAGTATTCTTAAGACTATTTTGTACATATTCATGCATGCAGATCATAGATTGTATTTCAACATCAGAAAACCATTTTGTTTGCATTCTGCAGTTTTGGTAGAGCCCTTACCCTAAAGCTGTGACTCCCTTTCCAGCTGGATCTTGTAAATCTTTAAGGTCCCTTCCAACCCAAATCATTCTGTGCTTCTGTGAATTTAAGCACTCCTTAGCTGGGTTTAGAGCACCTGCTGTGAACCAGACAGAAACAGATATTGTGCTGGAGGAAAGAAAATGCATCCTGAAACTGCAGAGAGATGCTGGAAAAAAATGTGTATCAGGAACAGGTGTATAAGGCTAGATCAGTCCTCCCTATCAGGCTTGGGAGCTTTATTCTCCTGCCAATCTCTGTGGCCCTTGCACTCCTCTATCCAGAGAGCTACAAACACCAATCCCTGCACACCAAGTGCCTTCATTTGACAGTCGGGGACACTCATCTTTCTGAGATTTTCTTGAGCCTTTTGTGTATCAGACAGGGTAACAAATAGAAGCATTTAGAGAAATATTTTAGTAACTTCTGCTATCTCAGCAGTTTCTGCTACTGTTGTTAGCATTATATCTTCCAGCAGCTAGACCTTTAAACATTAAGTATCTGCCAGCATGAAGCAATAAAGGAAAGAAATTGTAACTTTCTAACCCAGTATATTTATTTTCAAAAGTGTATGTGTACACAGACACACATATGTATGTACACGCACACTGACACGAGAATTACACATCACCCTGAAGGAGATTAATATCTGGTTTAGAATCCATTAGAGTAACTAAGACCAAAAAGGATATGTGCACTTCATCAACAAGAATTTCCCCCCATTTTTCTTCTGTCAGAATTATCTTCTCACTTGTACAAACAACTTTTCCCTTGCTATAAAATCTCCATTAGATGGCTACATTCATTATGCTACTATCAAAGCATCTCCATTTAGATGTGAATTTCTTGCTTCTCTTTGTTTTTTGCTTTACTCCTACCCAAATCTCTCTCAGTTCACTGATCCCTTCAGCTGTCTAAAGAGTTTCACAGTATGCAGGAGTTTACAAATGCAGATGTAGCAAAGCAGTGCAGCAACTCTCCTTATCATTGCTATATCTGGAGAAAAATATTTTGACAGTAGTTTTTATATGAGTGATATCTCTACAGTAGCAACAGAAAAACAAATAGAACTTAAAGAAACAGTTGTATGGAATACTAACGTATCTGTTCCATAAACAATTTCTCTTACTCCTTAAAGAAAATATCCAGCTGAAACCTCAAGAACTTCAGAAGGACAGAATTACTCTCTTCCGTAAGTAAATAGGATAGTAATGGGATTGAGGTTTTACTGTTTCCAGAGTTTATTTTATGGTACAAAAGGTTAAATTCTGTGCAAGTAGAGCAGGGGTGATTTGTTCTCTCTGTTGTGTGGGAGTAGTCCCTTGGTCCTGATAGGGCAGCCTTTGGCTTCAATAGACACAGCCTCACTGATAATCATCTAAAAAGGTTTACTGGATCATTAATAATAACAACCACCACCAAAACCACACCAAAATTACAGTGTCTTTCCATTAGTGATACTGTTCAAAACAGTGTCTGCCTTTTGCAGGACAAATGAAAGCAGTATGGAGTGGATTGTAGCAGAAGCCACCCTCTTCCCCAGTTTTTCCAGAGCAATTCCTTTTGCCCATCAGTTGAATGCCCTCATAGTACAGTAGATTTGAGCAGACATAGTCACAGTGCCAGTATTTCTACTGAATATCACACCTGTGGGGTGGAAATTTGAATCTGCTTGACAAGCTTGACACAATAATCTCTTATTCTTTGGTTCAGTTTCTACACACAGAAGTTACATGATGAAGGCAATGCTGCAGTTTTCCTATTTTTCATTACTGTTACTGTATTCTGGTAATATAAACCACCTAACTTAAAGCTGTGTCACATTTCAGATATGCAGGAATGCAGCTTGGCACATACAGCATAAACCTTTAGGATCTCAGTTGTATGGTATCTGCCTATGAAATCTTGTGCATTTTAAAGAAATGAAAAGTTGTATTCTGCTCTGTGGAATCAGTCTCTGCTTTGCAGAAGAAATACACAGTATGCATTTAACTGCATTCTGTGGCAAATGTATAACAGTTTAAGACTTTAGATAAATCTTAAGGCTTTACCAAATACTGTGTGCTGAGCAAGGATGCCAGTGCCAAACTGGATAGAGTGTGTTTCTGTACCATCACAACAGTGATAAATAGATGTTAACCAGGTGCACTGAATCCATCTGAGAGCTGCCTAAGTGAGAAGAGAGGTGATGCCAGAAAAACACAGCCCCAGCGCCACATGATTTGTGATGTGTCTGATGAAGCTGGCACAGGGAGGAGCCGGGCCCCTCCATGCTCTGCCACTGCCATTACCAGGCTTACAGGAACTTCATTTGCCTTAAGAATTCCAGTTCAGTCTGAAAAAATGACAGAACTGCCACCTCTTTGCCAGGAGCTCAAGCCTGAAAATCTATTTGTGGTTATTTTAAAGGGTTGCTAATGTCACAGGAACAACATAGGAACAGGCAGTGTCAAAACCTCTCCTGAAGCTGCTTCTTATGTTTCCAAATTGTTCTCACTTACACATTCCTACGCATGGAATCCAAGCCAAGTTTCCATTGTTGTATCCAAGGAGATCTTAGAAAGCATCACCTCTTTCTTGATAATAAGTATGCCTGGGAAGACATCTATAGATATTATTAAGGATTCTAATTTTCAGTAGTAGAAACACTGCAGTTGAGAACCACTTGATGTGTGTTGCTCTGTGGGATGGCTGCACTGTGGGTATGGGCTTTCACTTTTAAAAAACCCTGCATAGATAGATCTTTCTTCTGGGTGGCTGAGTATCCAACACTGTGTGAGCCAGTTCCATGTGCTTGAGATACTGGCAGACAGATGTCTGCTTTCCCCCTATTCTTTCTTGTTTACTTTTACTATCAATTCAAAATTTTCTTGGGGAGTTTTTTGAGTGGTTTTTTTGTTTTTTTTTTTTTACAGTAGTTTTTCAGGGCCCCACAATTATACTTCAGTTTGTGTGGAAGGGGCAGGAGGACTGATAGAGACAGAGCACCTGCAAGTTTTCAAGTTATATTTGAAAGGAGACCCAGACTTCATCTTTTGTGCTCTTACTAGTTACTGCAGTTAACTGAACTTTATCTTCTGTGGATAACTACAGGAAAAAAATACAATATTCTAGAATATTAGGACATGTCATCTTTCCTCAATAAATTCCCTACCCAGTGCTGCTTCTGACACAAGCTAAGCTGGTATTTCATCCTCTATCAAACTTAATCTAAAAAGTACTTCCTGTGAATTTCAAGGGAATTCTGAGAGGAGTATGTTCACACATGAAAATTAAACTATTTCTCTAAATGGCTTTTATGGAGCCGTTGGTTGCCCAAATGATATTTAATTGGTGGCATTTCAACATTTTTAATTACTAACCATTCTGCTAAGTTTGTTCATGGGGCATACCACAAACATCCAACCTGCTTTAGCCAGTTCTTCTAATGTTAGAGCCAGCCAGTCACTAGCACAGCATCATAATAACTAAAAAGCAAATAATTCTTCATGAACTCAGGCAGTCAGAGCTGGATGGAGAGTTAGGATTTTGTATTGTTAATTAAGCACAGTCAGATGACAAACAGCCCCTGTACTGTGGATGTGGTGACAATTAGCACAGAGCAATTATACCCTGTGACAATTAATTTATTGCAGCAGAACTGTGAGGGTCAGTGGGGTCAGAACAATGAGCTGAAAATGACCGATCAGAAATCACATTGATCAGAGGTAATTTTTTCATCTACAGATACAAAAATTTCTGTGGTGTCTGCAGTGCTCTGTTAGTGCTTTGTTAGTAACAGTGCTGTTATTAATACATACAGGCCTCCCTCAGGTCAGAAAGGTAGTTGCCTACTTAGCTGAAATTCAGTGAATTCAATTAAATACTGCAGCCTTGGGCTAGAGTTCTAAAATAATATTCATTTTGAGCCTTTTGTGCAGCCTTGGAGTTTTTCCTTAATTGTATTGAACATCCTCAGGGTCCATGTATGTGAGGAGGGGAAGTTCAGGGTCTGAAATAAGCCATCTTTTCAGTTTCACTGCCAGATGTGCTCGTTTAAGATAAGACCAAATATTTCCAAATCTGACAGAGCAGAAAGAGGGATAATAATTATTGGCACTGGAAAAGTAACATTTCCTGAACTAGATCTTCTGCTAGTGGAAACTGAGGAAAAAAGTCTGGTGTTAACCTGAGTTCTGAACATGTTTACCAACATAATGCATTGAAGTGTATTTCTGTTTATCTTTTGTTTCCATAACAAAAACCAATGAAAGCAGGATTAATAGAAGTAAAAATGATGTGCACCTTTTTTTAAAAATCCATCTAGTGCAGAAAATACTGAGAAATGAATGTTTATCAGCAATGAATTTCAATAAATCTTTCATTAGTAGCTTTTTCTTTGAAGTATGTGTAGATAAATATTTGCAAAAGAAAGACACAGATTTCGAAAACTTTGAAGCTTCACCCCTTTGCCCGTTATTGAAACAAATGATGATTTTCACTGAGAAGTCCTAGAACTCCTGTAGTCAATGCAGACAAGCATAAGAAACATGACACTTAGAGCCTTGAATTCCTTCCATCCAAATTCACTGCAAGCCACAGATTAGTGGTTAAACCCCAAATTTTCCATACATTATATGTAATTAAGTTTTCTTCTCCTTAAAAGTTTTAAACCTAGAACAAAGATAATGTTTATGAATTAAGACCTGAAGGCAAAGCATGGAAAATAGTAAAAACTAATTTGTAAATGCTAAAATTCTTTTGTTTTACAAAGACTATGCAATGGCTGTAGAAGGCAGCAGTAATTCTTAGACTTCAGAAAATCAGTTAAAAGTTCACATATTTGTTTTCCCCAAGCCTTAGCAGAATTATGGGTGATTTGGTGGAAGAAAACCAATGTAGTCTCCTAATAACCCAGCATTAAAATGGTCCTGTGACTCAAAGTGAAAATGGCCATCTCAAAGTACTTGGTAAAATCTAAGATCTGATTGTACAGACATATTTTCACTATTCCACTATCACCAGCTGGTTAAATGGCAGATCTATAAATCTAAGCTAAAAGATAGGAAAGATGGGCTTGTGGGCAAAGAGTGACTATCAAGTGTTCACCTTGATCCGATTGCAAAATCAAAGTTCAAATAGCATCATTTACACAGCCAAAGGAAAGGTAATGTCTTCATGACTTACGAGCTAAAGAAAAATTATGTTCTCTTTGATTAGAAAGATGCAGTGTAGTATTTTGTGTTTTTCACCAATCATTGTTTAATGTAAGAAAAACTTGGAACATTGATAAATTCAAGATAATAGTACAGCTGGTGTGCATTTATAGCCAGGACACAAATTCTTGAGCTTGAAAAAATAATTTACTTTTAGACTTTTTCTGTGAGTTTGTCTTCATGGATCAGAGTCTCAGCTGATACAAATTATCTTTTGTTCATCGAAATCAGCAGAATAATGATAACTTACACTGGGTAAAGATGTGGATTACTATTTCAACTGAAATGTTCAGTTGCTGAATTTATGAGGATATAATTGAGATACTCTTAAAAAAAAAAAAGATGCTTTAATTTTCTCATTTATAATGGAGGTGTAGGGTGGGGAAATGGACAGACCATGAAATTATTAGACAGCTTGTGTGACTAATAGGAATACTGTCCCTAAAGGGAAAAAGTACATCTCACCAATACAAGTGCACTCAATTAGAGTTTTAAATTAGGGTGTAATTATGTTTTTTAAAGCAGAAAAAAAGAAGAAAGCATTTAATCTTCTAGGTGGCCTCATTTTAGCAAAAAGACAAATTTAGGAAGTGTTTTGGCCAAGAAGATGCTCTGTATCTTTCATAAGTTTGGACTAAATCCAACCCCTGAAGGGCTGGAAACAGTTGTATTATCTTTCTTGTACTTGACTCTGAGAAGAAAAGAGAAAACACCTTACCAGAACAACAGCACAAGAGCCCATATATTTCCATCTTTAATTATATCTTACTTTTGGAAAAATAAAAGTATTATTTATGTCAATTACTTACATCAATTACTTATATCAAATATTACGCAACATTCTAGATTTTTGCTTAGAGATGAGCTGTGTCTGAGGAGCAACAATGGAAAGACAACAAATAGGCAAGCCTGGATGTGCAGGCTCAAGAGGCTGTTCACAAGTTTTCAGGTATTACACAGACTGTGTTGCGTGTCTTGGGCCTTGATCTTGCACAAACAGTGTGGTTTTGACTGTTCCAGTATCTCAGAGGTGTTGCAGTAAGGTAATGCATCTTCCTTATCTATTAGTGTTTGCTGTGGTCCTGTCAGGTAAACTTGGCAGGTATTTAGATGCTCAGCCTTGCTGGTGCTCCAAATTCAAAGGGAAAATAATTCTTACTTCCAAGTTTCAAGTAAAAATATTTTGGTACTTCTGAGAAATGCATCAAAATGCAAAAAATAAGTGTTTATCTGACAGGAGCAGAAAGCAAACAATAAATTATTAAACTGTAAGTCCAGTTGATAGTTATCCATTAATATAAGGTTAATTAAGAAGAGGGAATATCTCTGATGGGAAGAAGGAATAACCATTATGGTCTGGACTAGCCCTTACCAGCAAGAGCTGCAGACAACTGAAGAAAGATTCAGAGTAAGCACAAAAATACTTTCTAGCATACTTAGGTTCCTAAAGAATCAAATAAGGTAAAAATTTCTTAAAACAGATCTTTCAAGATAATTAGGCACCTAAGAGTTCCTAAAACTTTCAGACGTAAGTGCAGTTGATGCTCTGCAGCCAACTGAGACTAATTCCCATGAAAGATCCCACCAGGAAAACTTAAATTTTATACTTACAGAGATACAAGTACCAGCAACATGTATTTTTGCCCCTGGGCTCAAACATTCAACCATTAAACCCTAAGCAGCTTTGATTACAGACTGTCCCCTTTGGAACCTCGTAAAGAAGATAACATTGCAAGAAGATTCATGGATTCCAGCCCCTGTCCTAACCTGATAACCAATTTATGAAATAGGTATATAATTGTATCTCTTTGATTGCAGATAAGGACATAAACCTGTTCTCCCACTTCCCTAGACACCACTCCCACTGAATTGCTGCAGGATCTTGAACAGTCTGTGTCTCCTCCTTCTGAAACCATTAGTGTTCTCAGAGGGAAAAGATCTCCAGTATGGTTCTGTAACCCTGGAATTAGTGCACCTGCCAGAGGAACCTGGACATAGCTTCTTTCCCAGTGACAACTGGAGAACTGAAAATAGAGGTACTGCATCTTCTAGTGCCTGTGGTATGTGCAATGAAACAGAGGCAACATCCTTGCAGGGATGCACAGTGCAAGTTCTAACTAGTCGATGATGAAACAATATTTTTCTCCTTACCTTTTATTTGTTAAAATAAAGTAGCATATCTTTAAAAACAACAATGAGTTTGTAATTGCAGGGGGCACTGTAGAAATAACAAGTTGCAGTCAAAACAAAAGCGTGCCCAATTACATGTTTATCATCTTAAAATAAGAATTGAGAGGAATATAGATCCCTGAATGCACAGAGGAATTGGGCAGAATAGAGGAGACAGGACATGCACATGCCTGTGCTGTGATCTCTCTATTTTATTTCAAAGTATCACTTGGCTTTTTCTTATTTGCACCCTCTGTGTGCCAGCACACAAATGGAGTGCAGCAACCAAGGCACAGAGGCACCTGTAACTTTCTAACTGTGGGTACAGTCAAAACTTACTGACTGCATCCAGTGTCTTAGAGCAGATAACCAAGTAGGTAATTGTGTACATTTTCAACAACCATTGGGCTTGAAAACTGTAAAAGAGAAAGTGGAAGCAGTGAAATGTGCTTTGGTGATCACGTGGGAAAATTATTAGACTGGACTTTTTCTTGAGATTGTACAAGAAAAGAAAATTTTCACCCTCACAATCTGAATATAATGAAGCCCTTATTTCAAGTCTTTCATTTTACTGTTTTATCTTTTTTGTTTGCAATAGATTTGACACTTGCTCTTTCAACCCCCTGTCTTCACCTAATATCACCATTTCTCTCAAGGTAAAAGTATTATCTTTTTTGCTTTCCCCATTATTTCCTAAGTCTTTTTTATCAATGCAATATAATTTAAGCAGCAACCAGGAAGATCTTGCAAAGGCATTCATGCTTCCCCATTCCTTTCAGAATACTTTATTCCAGTAAGCCTTGGAATCTCTAATTTGTGCCCCAAAACACCCACACAGAATCTGAGAAACAAATTACCTGCAACCTGAAACAGTCCAGGTTCACATAATACATTGATTTTTTGGGTCTGCTGCAAACATTCCTATCTGCATGTAGCACTACCTCATAGCAGGAAGCACAGTGCATTGACATCAGTTGACAGCAGATGAATATCTGGCATTGTTCTCTGTCTTTCTGTGTTCTTTAATGATTTCTAATTCTGACTATGAATCACACAATTGAAAGACTAGTGCAGCAAGGTACCATATAAATCCTGCAGTATTTCTATTGTTGCTCCAAATGAATTGACTGCCTTCCCACTAGTCAGTCAGGATTCTGGGGGGTTTGAGGCAGCTTTAGTCCCTAATTGGTAATAATTTATGTGTGGTAGAAGTTAATGACACCAACAAGACAGTTCTTGCACAGAAAGTTAAGTGTTATTTCCTAATACTGCTCAGAACATTTTCAAAATTGCTCTTAAAACTCCAGGGTGTGAGCAAGCCTTGCTCCTGGTAATACTCCTCTGGCTTCCTGCTTAAATGTTTCAACAGTGACTTTATCTGCCCTTCAAAGAAGCCCTTCTAACTGCAGCACTTTAAAAGAGTATCTTAAGAATGGAAAGTCAGAAGATGCTGCCAGTTGTATGGGACTGGATCATGCTCATGGTTGGGTGCTGAGAACTGTTCTGCTTTGCTTCACTGTACATTTACAGTTCAGTCTCAGGCTTATTCAGGGTCATCTGTTTAGTTCTTCCAGAAGCAGAGAGGGATTTTCACAGGGTACAAGCAGGTCCATCCATGTCCTGTTGCTAGAACAAATCATGAGGCACAGAACACTCTATGCTGATCAGTCCAGTGGTCTACATGAAAGCCAGGGAAAAAGCTGGACTGTGGTCTGCTTGGTCTGCAGACAAATAGCAGAGAAAGCCAGCACACAACTATTAGTTCAGCTGGCATTTTTCAAGTACATGGCACAATTCAGATAATGTGAACAGAAGGGAACGTGTTTGGCCATCTCCACTGGCATTATCTGGAATAATAAAATAATAAATAAGAATTATTTTCTGTACTGGGACAGGGAGTCAAGCCACATTGGCATGTCAGCCTTTTAGCTCTGAGTCCCAAAAGACTTCTACCTCCTTGCAGTTGCAGCTGGATGGCAGATTGTTTAGGGTGACATTATCTGGGTCCAGATGGTCCCACCTACTGCAAAATCTGTAGTGCTTGTTTATTTTGTAGTGGTTCTATGCCTTGATCTTTCAACAGTGCTCTGGAGAAGGAGGGGGAAGGATTGGGAGGCTCTTCTCTGCCACCACTGAATGGTGTTTCCCCATATTTTGTTTTCATTTCAGTTTGTGTCTGAGTTGTATTCCAGAGAAGAGCACTGAATAGATTAGAATTTAATTGAAAGTAAATGATTATTTCAGTTGTCCAGTGATCTGGTGACACAGGGGAGTTATACTTAAGGAAAGGACAGCACTTGGTTGAAGTGCAGCTTTACTCCAAAAAGTAAATCTGAAACTGTTTCTGACAAGTAACTATTTATAATTTCTCATGGATCCCATGGCAAACCTATTTAGATTCACAAGAATAATTCAGGTGAGAGAGGACCTCTCAGGAGATCCCCATCAACATCTGGCTGGCAGCTGAGACTGTATCCAATCTGTGGCTTTGCAAATTGTTTGTGATCTGACAATCTTCTTGTTGGAGGCTTGGTTTTCAATTCTGGTTCTGCACCCACAGGTTTCTGTATACACATTAGGCCTCAGGGAAAAAGGCATATTCACAGTAAAATTTAAATGCCACCTTCACCTTGAGGCACTCTCAGGGAGTAGAGGTCACAAATTTGGAAAGGCAATTGGATGGACTCTCCTGAAGACAGACCTGAGCATTTTTAAAGAGCTGAATATTCAATTTATGCACTGTCAAGTATTTTACTTCATTCCCTGGTACACTGTTAAAATGAGTCCCCCAGGTAGGTAGGGAATGATCAGATCTTAAAGTTCATGTGGAAGCCATGAGTGTCCTGCTCTTAGAGCTGAGAAGACAACACTTTGATAATTATCATACAATTAGCTTCTCATTGGAGCTAATTAGAGCACAGTGCAGCAGCCTGTGGCAGCCTCAACAGCTGCATCAAAACATTGCAGAGATACCAACTCAGGCCTTGACAATGCACAGTTACAGTGCCACAAACTGCCTCAGAGAGCAACCAGTCAGGTCACTCAGGGTGAGGCTGTGCCCAGGATTTTCTCATGTTAGTGGGGTGAGGTAAAGGCTAGATGTTATCACAGTCTGAATTCCATCTCTGTGCAAAGACTGTGAGTCTGGTCCTTGCAAAGATTGTTCTTCAAGTTTGACAGAAACAGACACCTTTTCTGCTACCAAAAGGCAGGCCACAAATCCCTAGATCCCCAAGCTGTCCTTAGACTACAGGTTAGGACGCTCTCTTGAGCAATGGAAGCCCTGGTTTGAGCTCTGGGAGGCCTGCAAGAGGCTCATATACACCTCCACACTTGGCTGGCTGGTTATGCCATAGAAATGTACTTGTAATTCCCCAGTTAGCATTTCAGAATGAAACTCTGCTGACTTCTGTGCTTTCTGTGTGAGGAATTTCAGTGTATTAAGACACACTAGGCCTGCTGAGTCAGGCCTTGAGATGAGCAGATGTTCCTGAGCTCCAGGTGACAGCAGTGTGTAGGCAAGAGGGAGAAGCCTCACTTCCTAAACTCTGGACCAGTGCTGTGAGTCCAGCTTGGTCCAGACCCTATTTTGCTGAGAGCAGATAATGCACAGGGCAGCTCGTGAAGTGTCAGAGAAGATGAGTGACTGCACCCCCTCGGCTGCACCGTGGTGGGGAGAGGCGGTGTGGGACATGAAGACCCAGTCTGGCAGCAATTAGACAGCTGACCCATATCCAGACGTCTGAATTATGACACTTCTGACCTAATTTCCGCCCTTAGTAAGTCTGACTATATTCCAAACTCCAATAATCATCTACTCATTGCTCTGAGAAGCCAAGAACACAAATTCAAGGCCTCAGTGCCATTCTTTTGACAGGTTTTTGTGTAACCAAAAAATGTTTAATTCACCTCTTAAACCAATTGTTTATCATTTTCCGTATTTGTTCAGTATTTATAATGAAGCCTTGGAATGAATGCTTCTTCTCTTCCAGAATTGTTTTTACTGTATATCTGAACACTGTGTAGAGAGATAGGATCACCACACTCTGCAGTTACAGTAAATTCCTATTTGAGTGCCAGCTACTCATGTGAAAGTGTGGTAACAAAAGCTGATGTACTCACTTTCCCCCTAAATCTTCCTAAATGTGATGAACTCAAAGCATTAGTTCTGCTTCACAGGGAAACTGCTCACATTTCCAGAATGCTGCTGAGATTCTGTGCAGTCTTGAAGGACACCTAACTGTGAAAGGGAGTTGTGATCAAGATGTCATAGAAACATCTAGTGCACACCACATTCTTAGCCAAAACTGATTTGATAATTAATTAAAGAGAAAAGGGAAGGGAAGGGAAGGGAAGGGACCAGAAAAACCTATCAAATTGTCCATGGTCTTAAGGAGCAAAGAGCAGCTGAAGAGTGAGTACCACCCTGCCTTCCTGTGTGTCCATGAGAAAGTTCAGTCCTAGCAGAATTAGTGTGATTAGGGAAGGCATAAAATTCTGCTCCCCAACGGAGGAAAGAGTCTGGAAGGAGTAAACTGAATATTTCTAGGGCTTTGCAATATCATAGACTACTTACTACATAGTCTGATGCTGATAACATTTACTTTTGCATTCTCTGTGGATTAAAAAAACAAAAAAGGTTTGTAATACAGAATTATTAGTAAAGGCTAGTTAAATGATGCTAAGTCCAAACAAAAGCTTTTCTCTGAATAAAGGAAAGGTTAACTAAACTGCACAAGGTATAGCAAATGCCATGAAAAAATTTAGTGTAGTCTAGCAATCATTATTATATTTATACTTCTAGAATAACCTTTTTTTAAAGGCTCAAATATATGTACTTGGTTTTAAGAAGTTTTTTAAAGCGCAGCACACATAATAATGTTTGAGTCTTGAGACTTGAAAGGCAATAGCTACCAGTGTCAGGAGGGGCTTTTCCAGGAAGAAAGTAAGCATGTCTAGGCCTTAATCAACGTCTGAGTTAGTATTTCCTTGGGAAAAAGAGCAAAAAGAAGAAAATGCCCATTTCCCCATGTTGTTTGTAAGTTTCTCTTTAATCTATAGCCATATGAAGCATCTGTGATATAAACTGAAATATTTTACTGGGCCCATTTGAGGTTTTAGCAAAACAAAAGAAAAGAACCCCTAAATGTCTTGCTTTCAATGATCCTCTTGCTCACAAAAATCACTAGTGTGTGTGTTCTGCATCATCTCAGCTCTTTTGTTGTAACAACAGAGGAGATGGTCAGACCTGGACAAATATAAAGATTTTCAGCACTTCATGGGTGTGTCAAAAAATGTTGCTCTTATATAAATGATCTCAACCTTTATGAACCTTTGGCAAGTCTCACTCCAGCTCCCTTTATGCCTTCCCTGTGTTGTCTTCCCTAGCATCTGCTTCTAGTTACAAGTGCAAGAGACATCAGGAAACCTAATTCAGTGGTCAGCCAACTCTCTCCAGCAGTTCATCCAGTAGATATTTCTAACACTTCTCACATAGTATCAAGAATTGTGTCTAACCATCTCCTTTATTCCTACATAGAAGTCCTTCCTTTTTGTGGAATCATCAAGGTGAATTCTTACTTAGTTGTCAGGTCTCACACAGTTTGGATTTCTGCACACTGTGAGTGTGAATCGTTTCCATTATCTCATTCAGTCAGTAGAAGTCTCTGCTTACCAAATTCCAAGTGTGGTAAGCAAGGCACAGGAGCCTGAAATGCCAGTTCTGTTTGTGCCAGTGCTTGCTGCTGATTCCCTCAGTGGCTGCTGCCCGGCTCTGCCCCTCAGGGCAGATACAGCAGCATATAACAAAAGGTGAGTGTGGGTGGGATCTCTCACTTCTTCAGCTCTTGCCAGCAAAGCACTCTAATCTTGTCTAAATGGAGTTCACCTCTCCTCAAAGGGAGGCCTGACTCGCCCTCTGCTCAAAAAGTTAAAGAAGTTCTTGTGAAGCCTCAGGCAGATCACTGAGAAATCAGGAATCACAGGAGTGAAGGCACTCAAAAGCACGTGGGTGATTTAGAAGTGTGGGTTTACTGGCTTTCGGTGAGAATCAAACTCTATTGGACCCCATCAGCCTTGTAACTGAATAGAACAGAATACGTTGAATAACTGCAGACCTTTTTTTTTTTTCAGCTGCAATTATATTATTGCTCTGTAGTCTACAGTCAGAATTTTCTGCTTCCCAAACCTCACAGATAATATATTATGCTTTCCTTTTTCCCCCTGCCTTCCTCTGTGATGTATCAGTAGTTCCCAATACCCCAGTGGCCTGGGGTTAAAATTTGCTGTAATGAAACATAGTATCAGACAAGCTAATGCAAATCACAGATAATACCTGGACAGCTGATCAATACTCCTTTACATGCTTATAGGAAAGAATTGCTAAGTAGTTCCTATTATTGCCTTGCTGCTATCTGCATTAATGGTAAACATTCTAAAGTGGTTTTAAGTTTCTATTACTAATCTATCAAAATACTTATAATTTTGGCTTCATCAGTTAGCATTTATTTAACCTTCATTAAGATCTTCTCATTTTTCATGTGGAGAGGAAATAATTATTATTACCTACCTCATTCTCTTTTCTAGTACAAATTATATCAGTAGGACAGGTTTATACATCTGCTTCTTAAAATTCTGAACATTTTGAGATTTGATTCCACTTGCCATCTTTCTCTCCTTCAGTGGTAAGTGTACACTCAAACACACACGTGTGTGTCAGCAAAGCTTTCAGAGAAATCATCATCAAAATGCATAGATTTTCAGGATTCTATTGAAAACTTGTATTGTTAAATAATAGTATGTTTTATATTATTCTGTTTTATATAGTAATATTGAGTAATATATAGATATATTAATGACACTGTCAGTATCATGAGATATTAAAAAATTGGTCTCTAGGAAATTTGTCTCTAGCAAAACCCCCTTTATTTTCACAAACATGCCAAATCTTAAAGACTTTTAAACATTCACACTACTGCTTAATTATCTTTTTTTTTAGTCTACAGAATTCCAGTTAAATCCCCCTGCTATCTTCTTGTATCAGTGATAGAATTGTATAACATTTTAGATGAATGTTTCTTTTCAACACTACTCAGGAAAATAAAATGAACTTTTAAAAACTTTCAAGCTAGCTTCAGAATTTCTCTGGAAATGTAGGGATGAATCAAGCATCTGTTTCCTGTCCCACTTTGCCATTTACAGCCACTGCAAACATGCTTCCCTCAAACAGCAGCACCTTTCCCAAGCTGGAGTGAGATTGTGGTCCTATATATTGTCTCTTAATGCCTTTGTCTGTTTTATGTTCCCTGGCTTTTTCAAATCCTTGCAGCCTGCCATCCACCCAGTTGGAGTGAATTGCTAGAACTAATTTTACTCTGTGATGAGGTGACAGCTGATGAACAGTGGGTGTGTATATATTTGATTTCTTTTTAAACCAATGACTCTTTTATGTCCAAGGAGAAAGAAAATGCTCCTCTCTATTGGAGACACAATGCATTTTTGGCGTGAGTTAAAATAACCTCCTCCATGACTGACATGACATTACTCTCACTATTTCCTCTATGATTATATGATCTCTGCCATATCTGGGATGGAAAATCCACGTGCCATGCCAGTTATACAGTACATTCTAGTAAGGGGTCATTTCACAGGGCAGTATTAAATTAGTTTCCAAGACTATGACAAACTACAAAGTGGCCAGTTTTGCTGGCTGGCTGGAGACACTAATGAAATAGAGAAAATGCAGTTGTCATTTGCAGTGGGACTTGATTCTTGTCAGTAAAGATCTCTTCTGAGAATCACAGGTTTGGCAGAGAAAATGTGACAGTGAGAGGAATGCAACTGGAAAATCATTCATAAGCTTTTTCTAGTCTATTACTGTATCTCACTTAATGGAACTAAAGTGCTCTTGAAAGCACAGTCTTTTGTACCATATCAGTTGACCTCATCCCTTGCAAATGGGGGTATTAGTTTTGCTTAGAAAACTATTCCTTAAAATAGGGAACCAGGAAACATTGTTTATATAATTTACAGTTTAATGAGACCTTAATATTTGAACAAGCTGGCCAAAGTTAAACCCAGCTACCTCCAGGCTGAAGTGGCTTGGCTGGAAAGGGCATTTCAGGGCAGACCTAAATACTGACTTTGGTATGGCAGGGGCAGAGCACAGCCATTGTTGGCTTTGGGCTTCTGAGTCTGGAGCTAAACACCAGATAGGAACTGGCAGCCTCCTGCTCTGTTCTGTTTGAATTCTCATACACACCTTTGCTTCTGTCTTCCCTAAAGGGGGGCTGGTTGCTTTGTTTAGACTGGCCTGAAAATAGTGACATATGAGTCCCCGAAACAAGCAAAGAAAAGAAAGGATTAGCCTGACAGAAACCCCAGTAAATCTCCACTGAAAACTGCAAGGAACAGAGGCTGATTGCCTTCACTTACCTCTACATAAAAACACAAATTTGGAAAGGAACCAACCATTGCAGAGTAACAGTACTTCACCCTTCAGTAAACCCAAGCAACCAAGGATCTCACTTCTAGACTGTATCTGTACTGCCCTTATTCCTAGCTAGCAGGTGAGGATACAAAAATACTTTGTATAAGGTAATTTTGTGGAATAACAGGAGGGAAAATGCTTTCCTTTTTCACGCTACACAGCTTTGCAAAGTTGTTTTGTCTCCTTATCAAGCCTGTGAATTCTCAGCTCCTGGAGAAATGCCAATTTCTATAGTTTCATAAAAAAATGCTTTTAACAGTAGATTGGTGAATATTCCCTGTAGGGAACATCATCAGTTAGTCTGTTTATGGAAACAGACTTTAGGAATTTTGTAAAAATATAGATACTTTGAAGATGAGACAAAATGATCAAACTTACCCAAAGTCAGCTGAATAATTTTTGAAGACTGAGCCTAAGATAACAGGGGTGGATTGGAAGGGATTTAGATTTGGTATCCTACTAACAAATCCATCAGTGTTCCTCTATTTCCTCTGAAAACCTTTAAATTAGATTAATAGAGTTGATCTGTTTTATGTCCAACCCAGTCTTCAACTTGCTCTCCCTCTGACAAAGCCATTAACTTGGATAAGCCTTACAGTACATGTAATCCTGATTTTTCCTACATCTGTCTTGCAGGTTCACATGTTTGACCTGTATCTGTACTAATTGGTTGAAATATCTGTAAAGTCTATCTCCTTTTATAAGGCTAGAAAGCACAGTGGATTTAGGGATTTGCATACATATTAAAATAACTCAGGTTGTTAAAAGTCTCCCTGCACAAGCTCTATTACATTCTAGGAACGAGATATTTCATTCTAGTCCTGCAAAAAAAAAGTATTTATTAATTGGAAAAAAAATACTAAGAGCATTTGCTCTTTGAAACTCATTCAAAAGAATAATATTGATTCAGATCCTTTTAAAAACGAAGGCCTGTGTTGAAAACACACTGTTTTAATAAAAATATGATTAATTTTGGTTACTATTTGATCAGTTATAATCAGCTGATTCATAATTTCTAATGTAACAGCATATTTTACTACTTTAAAAACAGGGAGAGGCCTAATAGCTGATCCTACAACAACTGCAATACTGACAAGACATGAGCTGAGTACTTAGTTTATTTTACATATTGCTTAATCTCTGTTATACAACTTGAGTTTGATGGTTTGGGATTACTTGGCAAGTATTATATCTAAAAATGGAAGTGTTGTAAAACTGGGTACAGTTGCTAAACTTCACCAAACTCGGTAATTCTCATAAGGTTCCTGCATCACCCATGATTTCCCTGTGGAGCTAAATTTGAGCATTGATTTTAGTGGCTGAATTTCAAGTGTGCAGATGCAGGTGGTTTTGTGTAGTGTCATCTGGAGCAGGCAGTGCTGGGGAAGGTGATGCAGAGGCTCTCACACCCTCTTGCATCCACACTCTGCTCATCCGTATTTTTTCCTGAAGCAGATTGGCTTTCTCCAGCCACTCTCTCCAGTCTGCTGGGCTCTGTCCATAGTTATTAGCTCAAGTACAGCTTGAGAGCAAGAAGATCTATTGCCTCCAATATCTGAATTCCTTCCAATACGTTTTTCCTGAGTAGAGAAGATTTATTGCTTCCAACTGGCCCATCTGTGTGAGACTGTGCTGTGTGCATGAAACCGGCCTGGCTTAGCACAGACTCAGGGATGGCCATGCTGGACTCATGGGGAGGGGAACCAAAGATAACCTTTGCAAGCAGCCAGGGCTGTGCCTGGGACAATTTCAAGGTTTACAGAGCACAAGAAATGCGTGGATATACACAAATCGCTACTCCTATTTCAGTCAACTTGATAAATTAAACTTCTAGGATGGATCTCTTTCTGAGCAGTCCTAACAATACCAACACCGAAAAATATATGAAAAGTAAATTCTCACAAAGCACACAGTGGTATCTATTTCAGCAGAAATAAATGGCTATTAAATGCAGTTTTTAATCAGAAAAGGAAATGAACGTACAATTTCAAGTTTGGTTCAGCATCAGGATCATGAAACTTCTGTTCAAATTCTTAACTTTCTATCAAGAATCTTTGATCATATTTACCTTGAAGAATTTTATTCATCACCGGTTTGAAATGCATAAATTACTGTTTCAAGTTGGGGTCCAAAGGGATCAATTACTCATTATCAATTAAGCATTTTCATCAGCCAGCATTCTTAAACTTGATTTTCTCATTATCAAAAATTAACTATTGGAAGTATTTTAAGAGCAAGCAGTAGAATAATATCTTTCAGTTGACTACAGTATGATAGAAATGGTATGAAGTATATCTGTAAAGTAAAAACTGGCAAAACTTCTGCTGTAGTTTATTGTGTACAAAAAGGAAAAAGAGATTCTTTTGTCACATTTGTCATTGCATTAGAAGTAGAATTTCTGTTGTGCTGACATCAGTGTCAAATTCTGACCAGTTTCAGTTGAGCAAGGATTAAATTTCAGAAGTTTGTTGTATGCCAGGTAACAACTTCTCCATCTAAATCACATGTTCCATAAAGCACTGTGATAGTCTCTGGGTTTTGTCAAAGGAACTGTTCAGCTCTCTGGCTGGATCAAAGCTATCCTTGCCACTGTCATAGTTATTAATTAGGTATTAGTAATTATTAATTAGGCACAATTCCTAAAATCCTTATTTTATTTGAACTTGGCATCATACTGCCTCAGAGAATTTTACAGGAATATTGGGTAAAATTTTTTTGCACCTCAGAAGGTGACATAAAAAAATCATGCTAAATGAGAAGAGTTTTCCTAATAGATCATTTTCTGGTGTTGAGGATGTTCATACCAGGTTTTTAAGGCATAAAATGAAAGTGCCTAAAATATGGATCTTTGTTTCCCTGGGCAATCATTGTTTCGAATATGCTTCTGCAGAGATTATCTGATTCATTCCTTGGGGAATGTTAACTGCATAGGGAGCTTTCCTCCAAAATACACTACAGTACAGTAGAGGTTTTAAATTTGACAGTGTGAAAATATCATAGTGTGGCCAGTATGACTTCAAATGCCATGAACAGCAGGCATGGGATTGGCAGTTTTGTCTAATATTTAATGGTAATTCACTTACTTTATTCTGCCAGATTACACTTGGCTGTTTGTTAATTTGTGTCTTTAAGGGGCTCCAAGGAAAGTGCACTGTGAGGGTAAAACAGGCAAATGGGGAAGACTTAAAAAAACCTCTTTGTAACAAGCCATATGCTCAGACATGTTTTGGTTTTTTTAAGTATGTTGATATATATACAATATACATGTACATACCATAGTTACAAAGTTAACCTTTAACACCTATTTCACTCCCAGGCCCGGGCCAGCTTTGGGACTATTTTTTTTTTTTTCCTTATCCCATTTTAGATCATTCAGTACACAATCTACTGTGTGGCAATCATATAAAACTGTGTCAGACTCAGCTAGTGACTTTAATTGTGTCCCAAATGTGATGTGACATGAGCAATGCACCCTGGTGTTCCAAGGAATAACACAATGTGTCACCGTGGCAATGTGTAAATTAGGCTTCTCCAAGTGCCATTGTTACGGAAACTGGGGCCTTCAAATGAAGCTATTGCACAGGAGTGCAGGAATCTGAGCCCAGGAGCAGCTCTGGCCTGGCGTTTGGTGATGCCCACAATGAATTCTTTTCTGTGATCCGTAAATAATGTAACAATGCTTCCATCTATCCCAGATAGATTTCAAAAGATTTTAATCAAATAGTTACTCTAAAGGCATTTATATGTATCAAAAATCTACAAGACTGCAGGTAGGTTTTTTCTCAGCAAGGTGCACTTCATCTGCCAGAGAGGGGATTCTGTTTTCTTCCTCCCCACATCTATAAATATACCTGTGCATGTAAGGATTTCAGCTACTCTGTGTATGCCACATATTCTACTTTGAATTCAGATTTCTATGCATCATGTTCCCCAATATTTCTAAAACTTGAATAGATATTAATTTAACATTTTGAAAGAGACAGTAATTGGATGTCTCTTGTGTGATAGCATGGAACATTTAAATTGCACCCATCTCTATATTTTGAAGTTTAATGCTTCAGTCTATGTGATAGTTACAGACTGACTCCAGTCAAGAGACTCTTTTGTTTTGTTCATTAAAAAGAGATTTTGATATGTGCTTGGTGTGCTTGATTAGTAAAACTAACAAACTTCTACTGTCTATAGTTGATAATAAAATGACATTCAGTGGACTGTGATCTTTGCGTGAGACAGTCATTTAGGTCTGGGGAGCACTGTACTCACAGAGCTTGCTTAAATGTTATTACAATTCAGGTTCATTAATTTTTCTAATTAATCTGATTGATTAAAAGTAGTTGTGAAGCCNAAAAAAAAACAAAAACCAAAACATAGGAGTCCTGCCCACAGTCACAAACCTGGAGTGGTTAGAATGTTTAGTCTCTGCTGCCTGGAGCTAAACCATCCCTAATGGTGTTAGTTCCAGCTCACTTAAATAAGTCAATTAGGTGATGTCTTTTCTGGTCTGGCTTCCCATTCTTTTGCTTTTGAAAGCCACATATATATTCAGCATTTTGTAGGTGAGAGCAGAAGTGACTGTTCAGTATAAAATTCAGAGACAGACCTGAGCCCAGCACTCATGGTCCAAACCAGTGAGAATATTTTAGGGCTACCAGCTGACTCCACCAGGCTCCAGAAGGAGCCTTTCCTTGCCAGGGCTGTGCTGTGATAATGGTGCTACATACTGAGCACCACACTTGTGTTTGGCTTTGTGTGATTATAGCCTGGGCCTGTGGACTGAGTACCCATGAGTAACTGGAGTGCACTGGTGCATTCCTGAACATCCTGGTTTAATCTGAACGGAATCCAGTTTGACACAGAATGGGAGGTGGACACAGTTTGAAGCTCTTGTTTAAGAACACTCCTATTCCAAGCTGAAGTACTAAGGCAGATTTATCCATTTATCTCCTTTCAGGTCAGTCTGGCTAATAACCTTTCCATTCTCTAGGTCATTATGCCATGATCATCAATATTTTCTGTTAACTACTACCACAGATACCTTTAGCATGGCTGCATTGCTGAACTGGAGCATAGTCACCATTTGTGTATTGGAGCTTCCATCCAAGTCAGGCATTTACAGTGTTTGGGGTTTTTTTAATAATTTCCAATTAATGGGCTTCTCCTGTACTGTGGAGTGAGCCCATGTGCACTTCACTGTGTTGTAAAGATTCGTTATTGCAGCTTATATATTAACAAGTATATATTATATTTGTTCTCACAAAGTGCCCAAAGCTCCATAGGAGCCAGCACTGAGGGCTTGATTTCTGAACTCTTTGTTTGTACATTTAGACAGGATGGACAAGTCACAAACTCTGGAACTGTGTGCGGGCTAGTCTGGACTTCAGAGTGAATGTCTGAGCCCTCTGAAGAGAGAAATATATCAAAAGTCTATCTGTGTCCCACCAGCACAATTAAACTCTCTAGAATGTGTTGAAGTGGTGATTATTGAGCTTCTCAGATGTGTTGAAAGAATTTAAAATTGCCCCTTTACACCAGAGGTTTTCATTTAATTAATACTATCAAATAGGCTGCAGTGTTCTATTTCAGAATAATCAGATTTCAATTATACTGCAGTCAGGGCCTCACAAGACCACATAACATCCTTGTTTCTGCAGATTACACAATGTCATGATGGTATTTTGAATATTTTAATTTGTCTTTTTTGTGTGTGGTTTTATGTCAGAGATGCAAGTTAGATACATTTTTTCCAACAAGCTGACTTTTTGCATTATTTATTCAAATAGCAGGCAGTTTTGAAATATTCTAAAAGGCTTCTATAACCTTCATTTCAGCAATTAACACTCAGTTTTAATGTCAGTCTGTTCTGCCAAGCAAATCACCCAGCTTGGCCTTCTTTTTGCCAGGATACTTTTATTCAGCAAAAAGATGTTCATGCTTCCATGTTCCTCAACAACAAGACACAGAAATTTGGTAGATTACCTGATTACAATGAATTAAGAATATTAACTGCTAATGAGTTGTAGAAGATATTAATTGTGTGTATGGGCTTCCTCAGCATGATTTGCTTAAGTATAACACAAAGAGAAAAAAAATCAGTGGACAGTTAATGTGATTTTAAGTGTAAAAAAAAAAAAGAAATTTAATGATTTTCCTCTACCTGATCTGTTCAATTGGTGGCACATACAAACATTAGTTAGTGTCTACCACTTTTCTCTGGCAGGACTCTGAAACTGAGTACTGAACCACCTGAAATCCATGAAAGGTTTTCTGTGGTCCTCCAAAAACTTTGAATCAGGTTCGTGTCCACACATTTGATTTACTTTTCTTCTCTAGCCAGGGTTTCAGAGCTTAACATTGAGAACAGTTTATGTAGTAAGAGCAGTAGGACTATTAATACCCTAAATACAGTGTACATAAGGTAGCACTAGACTTGATCTTTTGTTGTTATGGATAAAGAACAGGATTTAGGGGACTCATCATTAGATTATGATATCATAGTAACCTCATAGGAGCAAGAATAAAAGATGAAATTTGATGTTCTTCACTGGTCTCAAGCTTTGCAAAGTGATTTGAATGGCTTGGATTGTAGCAACTCTTACAAACACAGAAGAAAAAGATTAATTAGAAAACATTAAAGCTCTTGGCAAATAAGAATTTTAGTAACACAGATGCTGCATACAAATAATCCTTGTAGAATATAATTCTATTGTTTCGTAATTCAGGCATAAGTGGGGCATTCAGTTCTATTATGATGCTCTAGTGTGAAATGTGACAGCTAAAATTGCTTCAGTGACCCTCATCCAAGAGGGTGTGAATATTTAGAAAGTGATTCCTATGCAAGTTTTTGTATTACTAGATCTGCCTGATATACTCCCTTATTTCATAAATACTGTATCTTTGTTACTTGGTTTTTTTCAAATCAATTTCTTCTTATCTCACTCATTTTGCTGACAATTTTTGAGTATAGGATACAGTGATAAGAGCATAGAGAAAATGTAATTACAAAATGTAACAACTGTACACACTATAGGGTGGTAAACAGTCCAGCCAAAAGCCAAAAAAATTAAAGAAAAAAAGAAGGAAGGACATTCTTTTAGATGTCATGTAGAAGAAAAACAGGTCTCAGTAACAAAAGATCTAGGTTGGCCTTCATACATTTGAAGATCATATTTCACCCTCTTTAGCTCACATACAAGGAGTTTTTCTGTTTGGCTATGAATCTTCCAGCTTGAGAATGACACAAGAGAAATAAATAACTACAGAAACATTTGGAAGGGGTTGTAGTTGGCTGCAGGAGTACAGCACAGTTGTGCAGAGCAGAAGGGCACTGTCAGACATGAGTTTGACTCTGCTCACCCAGGTAGAATTCTTGCTTGAGAAATCCCTCTGCCCCTCACCCCTCTAACTCCATCAGTGGAAATCAGACCTCAAGTTGCCACATGAAGATGAAAATCTCAGAACATGCTGTAATGCCAGTTGAAATTCACCAGCAGAAGGGAAAGCACAAGCAGTTGAAATGGCAAAGCTATGACCAAATCCATCCTGCCAGGACCAGGTGGATAATTTATGAATAATTATTCACAAAATGTCAGTGGGTTTTGGATTCAGAAATACTGTCTGAAAAACCTCTGGTTTTCCATGGTCCATATCCTGTTTGAGAGTAGGCTCTGTATGTTTTTTTCAAACATTTTTCTGCTAACCTGCTCATTCATGAGCATTTTTTTGTGACTTCAGGTATTAGAGTTTGCCATCATCTTAAGAAATATGCCTAATATAGTTTATGTTACATTAAACAATTAGAAAGTATCAGTCTGGTTTTCAATAAGTAACCATAATTATGCATTATTATTAACCAGCATAATTATCTACTAATAAGTAATGTCTACGTACTAATCTACAAAATAACGTACTAATCTACCTACTAACCTAGAAAGACCTGCCAAGACCTACTAGTAAATATTAATCACACTCCTAAGGCACTGGAGGACAAACACCTTGGGCTATGTGCTTCATAGGGAACCTCACTGGGACTATTGGGACACTAAAGTAAATGTGAAAGCATATTTCAGCTAAATTGTGGCTGCAGACTCATCATCCAAATTCCATCCTGAATTTGGAACCTTCTTTACTTGGAAGGAGCAGCAGACTTGGTCCATTCTTCCTTCTGTCTGCCCTGTGACAGTGTTAACGTGAGTGCAAGGGCTATGCTCCTTTCACCCATTTTGTCTGACCCAGGGATAATTTCATCATCACTGCTATGCTGTAAGAGAGAGACCATCAGCAGCCATGTGGGTTACACCAGGTTTCACATGCCAGCAATCCCATCTCCCAGGAATTGCCTGCCTTTCTTCCCCACTCTTCTCCCCAGTATCATCCCAGCACCATCAACATCAAGATCGTGCCCTGGTACTTTCCTTTGTTACCACACCCTGGTATCACCCTTGAATCCACTGCACTCTTCAGCCCAGCATCTTCAGCCTCTTTCTGGTCTCCAAAACCCTCAGCAATTACTGCTTCAGGCAAGAGGGCCTGATGACATCTGTATCCCCCCTGCCCATCTTCATCTCTTCCAACCAATGTAATTTTAGTTAAATTCAAGGTCATCTCCATGCAGATCCCATGCTCAGGATTTTGCAGACACTGCAGGAGTGTGCTGGGCTAAATATTTACCATCACAAGTTCCCAGTGACTATCCCACAACCACTCCCTCAGCCCGGTATCGTTCCAGCTCGCAGATGATCCCATGACACCATAGAGTCATCTCCTCCCACCTCTCACTTTAAAGGATTACATGAAAAAGTCTTCCATGGCATGGCAGNAAGAAAATGAGTAAATAAGTTTAGGAAGTGCACTTAGTTTAGTGTTCAGCTAGAGCACACAACCCACTACATTGAATTAGTGCCGTGTGAGAATGGTGAACTAAGACCACTACACACAGAAAAAGGCAGGGTTTGGATAAAACCCTTACCTGGGTGGCTGTGCTTTCCCTCATGGGTCTGATTTGCTTTTCTTGCTTTGACACAACTAAATCTGCCATTAAGCTACTTTTAGAGAGAAACTAGCCAAACAGCAGATATGGTGGAGAGAAATGGTTTTAACAAAAAGGTCTGTCCTGTAGGATTCATCCAACTTTCTTTGTGGAATTCATCCAACTCAGTAAAGACCTGAAACCTTATGACAAATGTCAGGAAATATAGGATATATATTCCCCCACAGATGTCATCCACATATTTTTTCCTCTTTCCTTTCAGCAGCCATGCTCTGTTCACCTTAAAAAGAACCTCTTGAATTAAATACCTCTATGGAAAGCCCACATCTGGGTCACAGTTTAAAGGCTGTTGTCTCTGTGCTGTTAAGATGATTCCTTGTCAAGCACAGGAATGAGTAGACACATGTGCAAGTAACTGGGCACATTCAGGCAAGACATACTTGTCAGCTACTGAGTCTTTGCAGTGATTTATCTGGATTTAGGGTTCACTCCTGCTTTCTGTGCAGATTTCAAAGGAAATTGCAAACATACGTATTTATCATCCTCTCTTAATGGAGGTACAGAATCAGGAACTAAATAAGAACTGAGACTTATTCAAAATTACAAAACAAATGGAATAGACTGATAAATACATAGGGATATTTTCATAAGTTATGTTCCATGAACTTTGCACTCTAACTGATTAAGCTGTGGGGGGTTTATTTTGCTATCCCTTGGAGGCACATTTTTGATCCCTAACACACTGGCTTTAGAGTAAAACATACCAATATTTAGATCACTTTTATTTTCCATTCAGACTGATCAAAATTTAGCTGTGTGACTGTATTAGCTGTAGGTTGTCCCTGGGCATATGACAGTCATGTTTGAAGTTCTTTTGTCTGAGTAAGGAATATATGTTTCAAGCCCCTCTGAATGTTCTTCATGCTGTAGTTGATCAGGTTCAAAGGGCAAAAATGGAACGGCATTTTATCCTTTACTGCTGAGCACTCCTTGAAGTACTACAGTCTTCATTTATGGCAGTCACCTTCTGTCTGACCTATTCATGCAGCCTGGTTAACTGTAGGATCCAAATATCTCATATTCAAGATTTATTCATCCTCACAACACCTGATAAAGCATCATTTTCCTTTTCTTAGAGTGGAGAAAGTGAAGTATTTGCAGCAAAAAAGTTGTAAATGACCAAGCAACTTGTAATGTTAGAGTGGAAACTATACCACTTGTCCAGATCAAAGGAAACATGGCTTTGGTTTTAATTGAAAGCAAGATACTGAATTAGGCTAAGAATAGTTTACAGCAACATTCATTTTGCATTAATGGATACTACTTGCAGGAATAAAGTTTTTCATAGTAAAACTCCACATAATGAAGCATGAGAAATACCTTATATATTATTATGAATCCTGGTTTTATGTATTTAAAGCTTGGATGGAGGAGGCAGGCAAAGGCTAACAGAAGAGGCTAATGGGGCCCACCAAAGACAGGCCAGTGCAGTTACCTGGCAGTGTCCTGTCTCTTCTTCCTCTGTGCTGGATGGGGAAGGGATAGCTTCACAGACAGGGCCAAGAAATGAAAACAGCAGATACACAACTTGCATTTGTAAATGTCAGCTCTGGCCCTCCATACATCAAGGGACACAGAGCTGGTCAAACACTCCCTTTAGTTTACACTTCATGTTTCAATGTCTTTCTCCTTTGCTGATGCTGCAGCCTCCTGTGCACTGGATACACAGCGGCCAGTGAGCTCTGCCTGCCCCCACAGTTCTTGGACACGTGCATTTGTGTAAATGCATAGACATGCCTATCTCATGTAGGTGCAACCAGCTGGAATGATTCATGGGGAATATTACTGCATCTCCTGCTATTCTGTTGTTTGTCCCAGCATTAGGATTTAGTTTCCTATTGCCTTTCATCCTGAGAGAGCTTTCTGCCTGTACACAGAGGATCTGCAGTACAGCCACGTCAAAGAGCAAAGGGAGCATTAAGCTGTAGAAAGGGCAGCTGGGGAGATGGCCTTCAGATCCTGACCCACCAGATTTGCATCTTTGGTGCCCACACAGAGCAAAGGAGTTTCGTTTCTAAGGCTTGCTCTCACAATGGTGCTGTGTTTGGAGGGTTGTATGGGTTCAAAAGCATCACTATTGTGAAGTCTGGTTTTCTCAGATGTGTGTTCCTGGGGTTGAGGGAAGGGAGCCCAGATCAAAACCTTTCATAGACTGCAGGACTCACAGCATTGCTTTGCTTTTTATCTTTCAATACACAAAACCGTGCTGCAAGTTACTGGGTGCTCTGACAGGATTCCTGTCTATTTTTCTGAAGAAGTTATGCCCAAATCTACTACTCAGGTTGTTTGAGAAGTTACTTGAAACTCCTTCAGAATTTACAGAGACTGCACAGGGAAACTGACCCTTGCAGCATACACATGGATTGCACAATTTTTATGGGAACAGTTTCAAAATAGGTGCGAATTGTAGGCTCTGTGACTGCCTGATTGTAACAGCCTCTGGAAGCACTGGCCAAGGGTGCATGAGGCCTCTGTGCCACTGATTTTTTTTCAGGGTAGTTCTGCATCTTTTCCACTCCCCAGCTTTAGCATAAAGAGGACACCCTGCTACTGCTCTTAAATCTGGTGTTAGGGGATATAAGTGGAGGTCTGTTTATTTTTCTATTTACTCTTGAGAGTTTGGACAGGAAGCTCAAGAGCATACATTGTGCTTTAGTTTGACGGTTTTCTGCCCCTCTGCATCCACAAAGGGTGAAAGAAGTTTAATTTAATAGTATAAAGAAGAATTTCTAGCTGTGAACTTTCTTCAGGGAAATCTTTGAAAAATTGTGCATCTTTATTATTCTAGTCCCATTCCATTTGGCAGTGTATGTAAGTAATCAGAAGTCTAATAAAAAATGTGGTGTAAGGTAAGAAACAACATAGGAAGTCAAACTCTATACAGAATTACAGAGTGATGAGTAATTCCCACTTACTTCCCTGAGCTTTGGATCAAGTCTTTGTGACAGAGAATAAAGAACTGGGTTCGTCTCTCTTCCAATAAGTAGTAAAGTTGCCACTCAGTGGGAATGGGCACACAAAGAGTGGTCTTTCACTATAAGAGCTTTTATCCTGCCAAAACACCAGTTATCTCCCAACAATTTCATAAACAATGTATATTTAAATCTATATTAGAACATGTAATAGACGTAACCAGAATCACATTCCAATGTTCAAATTTTCTTAATTAAAAACTACTTTATACCCACAGTATCTTACATACAGCAGCCATGTTATCTGATTATTTTTAAAAGAATGTACATGCAGTATTACATACTGGCACTGTATCAACATTGATAAATTCATAATGAAATGAAGCAAACATTATTTATCTTTAAAATCCAGGCACTAAACTTGAACATCCTCCTGGAAATTTTAATTAGCAATTTGAAAAATGCTATGGAAAAGTATCTGCTCCCAGTTGTCTATTCATGTTAAATTAAATTATTTCTGGAAGTAATATAATTAGAATCCTTTTAGTTCTTAATCAATATTTTATTTACATTTATTTTCCTTGTACTGCTTGATTAGTTCTTTTGAAAAGGGTGGGCTATGTAGCTTGTTTTCAGTTTATTATATGCTCACATGTATCTATCTGTATTTTCACTAATAGATAAACCTCTTGCAGTACAGCAACAGTGTAGAAATAATAAAATTATGCTTTTTTCAGCTTGGCGACTGGAATCCTACCATGTGTCAACAGGAATTGCATTAATAAGTTTTCAGCTGACCTAAGTTCCTACGTGAAAATATTTTTCCTGGAGATCATGTAATTTATACATTGCCCAAAGGGCCTGATTCACCTAGGTTCTCTTAAACTTATGCAAAATAAATGGAAAAGAGAAAGTAAAACTGACCATTCTTATTTAGCTACACATTATAACAGACCCAGAGGAAAGTCCTAAACCTGGAATGAGCCAAGCCCTGCACCTACTGGAATTCCACTGATATTAAGGACTCCACATAACTGTCCCATAACAAACACACTTGATTACTGTGCAACACAGAATGCCATATTCCTAATATACAAAGAAGCTATTGGAATGGAAACCCATCAGAGACTGAAATAGTTCATGCCTCAAACATTGATATAAAGTTTTGCTCATTATAAGAAAAACTGTATAAAGAAGCTACAACCANGAGGTGGGGGAGGAAGTTTTGCATTGTTGGGATCCATGGAGTGGTGATATTTTCCTTATTCTGTCCCTGTTACTCTCTTTCTGTCCCCCCACCTATTTCCTATTTCTTTCTCTCTCTCTCCCATATTTACTATCAAATAAAACCCCTAGTACTGTCCCTGGCATATGGTCTCATTTGCACCTAAATTTGGGCAAGGGCATTTCCTTAGTAATTGGATCATGACAAAACCACATCAGCAATGGTCAAAAGGGCAAATACTCTTTTTTATTTATGCCAGATTTCTGAAGACTTTGGTTGGTCTTTTTTCTGTGTTAATCATGACACCATTTACATCAGCCACAGACTCTGTTCTGCAAAGTGTTGTAAACTCTAGTTCCAGTAATTTTTGAATTGAAACAGCACATGATTAAGTTAGACTGATGGAAGGACAGAGAGTTATTTACAATATACTTCAGGAAGTTTTTTTCCATTTTTCTAGCTAATCATTACCTCTCTACACAGTTTTATTCTGCAGAGTTCTTGGGGGCTGTTGGTGTAGCATCTCAGGGACAGGAGCTGTGGTGTCAGTGACACAGATCTCTGTCTCTGTGCACCTTTTAACCCAGCACATGAGATTGCCAGTGTCACCTGAGTTCGGCAGGTGACTGCAGCCACAGAATCAGCTCCCCATAGCTGATATGAGGAGCTGTGCCCAGCATGGTCTTAGAGCAGGAGAAAGGCAATGTCTTCCCAGCAGTGTGAGTTGAAAGCATCAGAAGCAGGGGAAAGTCATGCAAAGTTCCTCAGGTTTTATGCAAATTGCCTAAGACTTGGCAGGTCTGTTAAGATCTCAGTGCTGGCAGACACATTGTGTGTACATCTGAGGTTTGGTTATTTATGTATGTTGTGTCTGTATGCCTAAGCAATGAAAATTAGTCAGTCCAGTGTTTCACCAAAACTGAAACCCAAACTGAAATTTTGGTTTGTTAAACAAATCCTTCACATTTATTTTAAAGTGTTTCATTTACTTTTTTTTCTCTCCTGAGCCAGAACTGAAGTACAAAATCCTAATGCTTACTAAAAAAGATGTTTTTCTGAGACCTTTACACCTGTTTTGTATAACCTGAGCCTATTTTGCGTAACCAAGAGAGTAATTCATTTATTTTCGATAACTATCCAGGCTGAAACTGTTGAGTGCTCATATTTCAGTTGAGTGATATAAAAGTGACTTGATTTTTTTCAGTATTTATAAAGGTATAAATGTAGTGGTGAAAATTATGGCAAGTGCAAGCTCTTGAACCCCTCTTTTATATCTTTCCTTTACCAATGGGTCAGGTACAGGTTTCCATAGCCTAAAGTGACTTTCTAAACTGTACTTCAGACATCAAACTTTAAGTTATGGATTGAAAAAATTCTACAAATAGCCTAAGTGTTTAAGTTTCTACAAAGGGAGCAATACAGAATGATCCAGAAGAGTGCCAGGTGACAGGCCTAGGCTTCCCATAGAGGCTGTGGAGTCTCCATTCCAGGAGATACTCAGAAACCCTGGATATGGTCCTGGGTCACTGGCTCTTGGCCCAGGACTGTTGGACAGGAACAAAATGTGCCATTCCCTCAGCCCCCATGTACTGGCTGCTTTCACTTGTGTACATCTGACTCATCCTGAAATCATTTCTAGGAGAAACAAAATGGAATGTTCCCAGTCTGAATTCTTTTGACATCAGAATTTATTTCACGTTAGAAGCAAAAAATATATTAACCAAATCGGAAGTAATTTTCAAAGAGAACTAGTTAAGATACGTTACTGCAGATAAGCCATTTTAGTCACATTTATTTTGGTAACTCTGGAAAACATCCATTATTTCTTCACATGGCTAGACAAAGACTGAGAAGACTTGACTACTTTTCCATGAGCTAGCAGAAAAATCAGATAAGTACAAAAACCTCAAAAAGTTTATATATATTTTTAGGACAAATATAGTGTAATTACATTAATTGAAACTGTTCCTGATTACAGGATGCTGGTGACCTAAACCCTTGTATTAAACTATTTTTAGGTCTTCATGTGTTACTTAAAAGTTAATGTTTCTATGAACAGAAAATTATTTTGATAAATAATCCTGTTATGTGTTCAAATAAAAAAAGTGTGTTAGGACTTGGAGAGAATTTTCATTTGCCGGTCACAGTAATGCATTATTCTAAGTTAATTAAAATGCTTTCTCTTTTTTTGCTTGCTAATGTTTTTCATGTGAGTTCTGATCATTTCCTGATGTTGCAATTAGTTTTTTTTTTTCACAAACATCTTACAATGAGCATCAAGTGAAGATCAATGGTTAGTAAAGTTTATGACACCGTTACTCAACCAACCCTTAAGCTCTGTTTGACTTCATACTATATCAGATGACATAATATTTCAGATGACTTGATGTATGAAAACAGGTACCTAATTCAGCTTCTGTTACACATGTACTTAATGAATGTAATGACATTTATGGAACCAGCCAGACTTTTTTCAATGAAGCATTTTCTGCTCCAACTGAAATTGTGCCAAAACTGGAACATTTTGGCAACAATATTGACTTTGATGAAGTTTCACAGGATTATTTCTAAACTCTAGAAGAGGCTTCCTGGAAGATGAGAGTAAAAGATGGAAAACCTGAATTTCTTGAGCCAAACATGAACATTTGGCCAAAGTCCCATTTTTGCCAAAAGTTTTGGCACACTTTCATTCCAGATTGACACAGAAAGATTTTCAAAGAAAAACGCATAAAATAAGAGGCTTCCCCACTTAGGTCCTTGTTGGAACTAGCATTAGTAGTCAGTAGGAGCCTCTCTGGGTTCATAACCTGCTCATGATTTACACCTCTTCAGTTGTGCTATGGTTAATTGGAAAAACCTAAAAAACCTTGTGTTTGCAGAGGAAGAGACTGTTTGGTGGAGCAGCGTTCCAAATTGCTGCAAACTTTCTCCACAGACTGGATGGCACTGAATTTTGTGTAAGACAAAGGGGAAGGAAGTTGGCTCCTGCCAGGAGGAAAAGAGAACCCAGGATGAGGGTATGGAAGGAGCCTGCAAGGCTGGACTGTGGATCATCCTGACCAGGAGGATGAATGACTTTGGCTCCCAGTGGGAATTAGGTAGTTGCTGCTTTTGAATATTCACTCAGATGCATTCTTTCATCTTAAGATGCCCAAGAAGTTTCAATAAATCTCAGTCTGGGAGACTGAAACAGACATATTGCAGAAAGAAAGAATTAAGATGTCTTAAGATAAAGGTAGGAAGCCTGAACCTGGTTTGATAAAACAAGGGTAATTGATGGTTCAGAGGGCTCAAGCTGATCAAGCCAGAATTGCTGAGGGATGTATTTTAAATACAGGTTTAATTAAATGATTTGGATAGAGGACTTTGAAATTTAGGGAAGCCAGAGATGGAGATCTTGCAGCAATGAAAGATGGGAGATACGACAGAGTATGACAGATGTGAGCATAGATGTTTCAGCAGAAGAAAAACAGATTAAGCACAGCCTGGAGAAACAACATAGATATGTAAGAGAAGGACCAGGGAAAGATAATTCCTAGCTCATAACCATGGATATAAAAATAAGCTGAAAAAACAGGATACAGTAACCTGAATACTTGTCTTTTCACAATTAATTTGCTGCTGTTGCTCGTGCACTTAAGGAAGGACTATGAAGACTAATCATTTTCTCACTCGCTTGCAACTTCAGGAAAAAGGATTAAATGTGATTTTTTTTTTAAAAAATGCATTTTGCTTTGAATATGTGTATATATAAGTAAGAACCGTCCAGGTGCCCTCTCACTTAATAACTAAATTCGGAGCTTTCCTGACATAAATTAGTACTCCATGTTCAATTCAAATGCCAGCAAACAATGATCTGATTTTTTGAAATTGAAAGTGCAGAATAAACATTGTATCCTATGATTTAGCAAGAATCATACATTTATCACAGTGCTGCCTAAGTAGAGGGAAATTGCAAATGGTTTAGGTAATTTCAAATTACTTCTGGGGCAAGCACCCAATCTGAGCGATCTGAAAACTGAGCTGTTTAAAAAGAGAGCTCCCAAGCATAATTTTTTCATTTTGGCAAGCTGTAGCAGTAGCATGCCAATCTGAGATCTAATCTAGCAGCAGCTTTTGGTCTAATACAGTGACTGTAGTTAAAATGTTTATAAATAGTTTGTCTGGTAAATCTAGGTGAGTGTGCTAACAGCACAGGAGGCTGTACCTGTGGTAGTTAAAAGATTGCAGGCAGCTGTTTGACTATGGAATTGTCAGTGTGCCTGAACTGACCTGACAAATGCATTCTGCTTTTAATCAGCAAAAGAGTTCCCATGCATTCCACCAGAAGACATCCCAGCCCCCACCTTGAAGTTAATAGGACATCAAATTTTGGTACAAAGTGTTTAAAGTTTCTTGGTCCTAGTGAATTCTCTCCAACCTAAGAAGGTATAAGGAGAAGTAATACCAAGTGTCCATACTACTTGGTTAAATTAACAAACATTAAATTAATACCTGTTTTAAGCAGCTGAACAATCAGTTGGAGCACCTTACAGACACTGTTCTGAGAGCAGGGATGGACAGCTGGGTGAGCTCAGCCTGCACTGTAATTCAGGCATGATGAGCATGTGTAGAAATGCACATAGATCATGGCTGGGTCAATTGCTGATCAGTGCAATCCTTCCATTACGGCTTCAGCCCCTGGCCTGGCCTGGCCTGTCAGCAGTGTTTCAGCACTAAGACACAGGGAAATCTAGTACCTGACACAAAGAATATCTGTACAAAGTGCCAGAGTATCAATCTCCCTTCTTCCCTCACATACTTCTGCTGCTGTAAAATTGTCATCCAATAAGGTTAGAGGAAGAATAAATTATTGTTAATCTTTCAGATACTTCTTTCTTGTCTTTCTTGATCCCTTCTTTTTTAATTGCATCTAAAAAAGAAGTTCTCTCTAAAAATTATTTCAAGTAAATAATCCAGTCTCAGACCACTTAGGTTTTCATTTCAGAGGAAGGTGAAATAAATTAGTTTGGTACTTCATAATACGTATGGATCTACTGGACAGATTTACAATACAATACAATTTAATTTATAGAGTATCTCATAATACTGACATCAACAAAATTACTTACAGTGAATTTTAAACACATTATCATAGCACATCCATTGACTAACTTAGAAAAATATCTTTGCTTTATATAGTTTTTAGAAAAGCTGAACAAAGAAAGATGTGGTTTATCCTTGAAGAAAGGAATTACAAATATCAGGATGAGACAGCGTCAGTTTATCAGCAAATATCTGGAAGCAGTAGCTAGCAGGTATGCTCAGCTTGCAGGGAGCTGTGATACAAAATTCTCAAGGTAAGTTTCATTCTCTCTTATCCCACAGCGTGGGAAGATATTTTCTCCATAATTTGTTCAGTGTAAAATAATGAAGATATATATTTGATATAATTTTTTGCCTATTTCTATGGAAAGCAATTTCTACTGAGAACAGTTATGCTGGATTCTGCACCCCTGGGATGGTGTAATCCTGGATGTACTTATGAACTGGGGGATAAGAAGCTGGAATGCAGCCCTGAAGAAGGGGATGTGGGAATTTTGGGAACCATTTTTGTTGATGGTGAGTTCAATATAACCTCAATTTTCAATTTTAAACAGAAGCGAGAAAATATACACCTAAATCTGATGCAGAAAATCATAATTTAAAACATAAAATGAAGCAAAGAATGACGCCAATCCATTTTTGATAACATAGTGGTTGAGCAATTTCAAATTTGTGTGGTCAGCCTTGACAACAGGAAAAGTCATTACAAACAATCAGTGTTCTTTGTGATTGAACCCACAAAAGGTGGAGCATTATCTTATTGTGAGAGCACAAGAACTGTGACTGCAAAGGGAATAAATGTATTCATTATTAATAATCATATTGCTAATTATATAAATAAATTCCAAATCTTTTTTATTTTAATGAAATAGTGTTTTATAGCTTCTTCCATGCCCACTTTGGTACAGAAATGTACTGAATTTATGAGCTGGAGTATCTCTGCTTGCTCTTACCTATTGCTTCTCTTGTCCCACGTCCTCTATGACCTATCATAGTGAGAAACTCAGAAGTTAAAGCACCCTCTGTAATAACCCTTTCCAGCCCTGCCCCAGCCTGTCCAGGTTTGCATAAAATGAAATCCTGGATGGGCCAGGGACAGCTCTTACTACATTTAATTACTGCCATCAATAAGAGGGTCCCCCCTTTTGGAAAGGTGCACAGCCAGAGCAGCAGGAACAACCCTGTCCTGTTACAGACATAAATCTGATAATCTTTCTCTAAAGCTCCACCCCTGCATTACATATCCATACAATTTCTGTCATAAATATTTATATATGACCAATCAGCTAATGTGAATTTGGTTCAGTAAAGCTATTCTGAATATCTTTCTGTATTTTCATTATTTCTTTCATTGACCTGTACTGTAGTGATTTTTTCCCCCTAAACATTGCAATTTGCCATTTTTCAAACTTTGATTCCAAAGTAATTTGATTCTGGGTAGGGGAGAGAGCCCAGATAAACACCGCTCTGCATGTACTAGCTGGTGTTTCTATCTGTATTTCAAGTCTGCTGATTTCTGGAGATATAAGTTACTCTTCAGGAGGACAATTTTCCCAGATCCCAGAGCAGGCTTCTTGTTAGAATTTTACTGAATGTGGACAACACTATTTGTTCAGCATGGGGAGTAGTGAAAAATAAATCATGATGAATTTTCACTTTTTTTTAATGTCTTAACTAGCACCATAATTTTCCCCTTTTCTGTAACTATATCCATTAGGAAATATAACAGTCACAGAGTAAAATAAATATCAGTTTTCAAAAGGCAAGAATTCAATATAGGCAGTTTAAAGATTAAACAGCATTGGTTAGTGTCTTTTCTACCCTTTTTGCAGTGGAGTAAATGACCAGAGAAGTTACAGGCAGTTGAGAAAGTAGCACTGTACTCTGCAATTAGAAATTATGGATAAAATGAGAATAGAACTGCAAAGCTGTCATTTTCAGATATTAAAAAGACAAGCATTTTTCTGAGCTAACTGAAAAAATTATTTGCTCATCTACTTATTCTGCTTAGATGTCAAAATTATAAAAGCTTTATAACATTTAACATTTTAATGGTTCTCAAAAAATAGCAAACTTAGGCCTCGTTTTTCCTCTCATTGAACACAGTGAGGATTTTTTCTAGAATCTCAGAACATGAGTTGGAAGGGACCCATCAAGATCACTGAGTCCAACTCCTGGCCCTGTGCAGGACACCCCAAGAATCCCCATGTCCCTGGGAGCATTGTCCAAATGCTTCTTGAATTTGTCTTTAAACTCAAAGTCGACTCAGACCCTTGGTTTGAAAGGAAATTAGTATTTGACAAGTAGATAACATAATGCTACAGTTATTACAGAATTAATATCTATATATTAATATATTACAGGATATTTTGCGACAGTTCTGGTGGTATAAATTTGGAGTCAAAAGTAACACTTATTAGTCATAATAAATTTGGATACATTTGCTTATTTTCATTCATCTTGTGCTTTCTTCCAGTTTATGAACTTTCTAAACAGTCTGTGACTACGATCTGTAAGTCAGACATCCAGGCTCCAGGAATGAACCACACAAAGCTCTCCTTAAAAATGGGGCCAGGGTCAACTTTCCATTTCCCCACTAAACCCATGTTAGGCTTTTTGTTGACTAGGCTTAAGGGGAGAAAATTCCCCCAAGGCTGTGACCTTTGCAGTGAGTTAGGACAGTTCTGAGCTTTATCTTGGAAAAAGGGAGTTTCCCTAGATGGGCACTAATGTCTTAGATATATGGTCACTATAAGCAACAAAGTAGCACAAAAAAACCTGTTTCAAAATTCACATTTTTTTATGAGACTTGGTCAGTGACAGCTCACCTGCTAGAGTACACAAACCAAAAAACTTGTCCATGAAAAGACTGCTCAATATGAGAGTTAAAGAGAGATCAAAAAGGTGGAAGGTCTAGGCTGGGTTCTCAGCTCCTGGAGCACTGTGGTTACATTGGAGTCAATGGATCAGTGGAGGTTTCTCCATGCAAGGGCCTGGCCATCCAAAGGCACTGAAATGTGTTCCAGGGCTTGTTCTACCAAAGCCATTTTGCAGCTCTCCCTGCACAGGACAAACTCTGCACTGTTCTGCAGAACTCACAAAGTGCAAGAAAGTCCTCAGGCTGCCACCCAACACTGAACTGATAAATGTCCTTATCTAAATGCTTCTCTCTTTCTCCTGCAAAGGACATTAAGGAGGTGTCTGTGTCAGTAGTAAAGAAAGAGCAGGGAGCCACTTGTAATCCCCACATTATTGTCTCAAATTGTGAGTTATGGCCCCACCAGCCACAATTCTGCCCAACCACATGGAGCCTCTCTCTCTGCATCCCTCTGTAGTAGCATCTTCCACAGCCACAATAATTTTATACCATGTTTCAATGTGTTTTCCCCAAGAGCAAACCTAATGTTTCTACCTGCCCTTTAATCACTTCTGGTTCATAGCAATCTGTGTCACAGAACGTTACAACAATAATGTATAACTCTAGGGAACTGTGATATTATGTAAACTGCAGCATAATACTTAACATATTAAATTCAATTTTTCAATTTAGCTATTCTCTGTCTGTTTTACTTGGCTTTAAACTAGACAAATTTCCAGTGCCAAATGCAGCAGTTGGAACTGACCACCTACAGCACAAGATTAAGGAAATGAAAAAATGCTGTGTATTTGTTCTGAAGTGAAAACCTCCTTCTCTTCAGTGAAGGATCTTTATTGATTATAAACCACATTGCTTTAAATTAAATAAAATGGAAATATAATGAACTATTGTGGAGTGAAGTATAGTTTATGTAAGGTTTTTCAATCTCATAAACTCTAAGGGAGGTCACTCTTCTGCTAACAGAATTTTCCAGGCTTCTCTACAAAGGAAAAACTTATCTGTAAACCTGGCAATTTTATTTTAAAGCCACTACAAATAGTGAAAAGAAGTTGATTTCAGTTCATTCGAGGCCCTTTTATTTCTATATTTGCCCTGTCTGTAAATAGCATCATCTTGACAGTGTTCAGTCCTTTGTGGCTCTGTGGAGCAAGGCCCTGGTTTGGCTCTGCAGTCAGAGCTCCAGAGGCTCAGCCTGCCCAAGCATGCAGGAGACAGCAGCCACAGCTTCAGTGTCACACGGGCTCCTAACTTTGTCAGCATCTCTCTGACTGCTGTAGCATGAAGCTACAGCAGGAGCTCCTGAAGGAACAACTTCCTCCCCTTGCCCAGACACAAAAGGTGACCAACACCTCTGGAGTGATTCCAGCTCCAGTGAACGCGATCAACGGGAATGAACATCCACAGATGAGAGAAAGCACTGACTCCAGGGGCAGGGTGGCCCTGCTGTCTGTTTCTGACAAAACAAAGTACGTATTTATTTCTAAGTCTTGCTAGCTCAGTGAATTTCTGATGCTTACCCAGCCACCTAAAACAAAGAAAAATTGAGGTGTAAATTTGCTCAAAAATGTAGTAGAATGATCCTACCAGTCTTGGAGTCATTATGATGCTTTCTCAAGTACAGGTACATCGGTTGGAGGATGTAATTGTCTAGTTTAAAATATGTACCTTAAGTTCTGTTAAACAAAATAATTTCATTACCGTTTGTGTGCTGGGGAATGGCAGTAATATCATGGGTGCTACTCTGTGATCTCTCTCCCATACTCTCTGATATAAACCCAATATTTAGTATGTCATTCAGTATAGATTTCAGTCTGTCCTTTTTGTCCACTGAAGGAGCATGACTGAAGACTCCACCATTTCCAATTCCCATGTAATGAAAATAATTTCTATTTTCCCATTTATTTTAAAGTTGCTTGACCTGCATAGTTATATTGCTGCATACTTATGTGAAATACAAGAGTTTTGTTTAAGTTACAAGTCAGCTCAGAGAGGAACAGAACCATAGGAAAAGGAAAACATAGTACATGTTCAGTGCATACCGAGTATGGAATCATCAAGTCACTTAAAAATATAGAAAATTAATCTCAGCCAGAATATTGGAATGTTACCCAAATTACAGAAGCTTGGAATAAGTTCTTTCCTAACCAATAAAAATGTCAATTTTCTTCACAGAGCTCCTCCCTTCTCTTTAGTTCATGGTGAAGTAGTGGCATGGGTGACTGCTGCTAAGACTGCTCTTTGTAACACTGCACCAACTCCGTGCATGGTAAGTATGGGATATCACCAGGAGCAAGGAGACTTCTGTAAAATTAAGGAAAAGAAAAGATACTATATTATAAAGCCCATAAGGCACCAGCAGATGCTGGTTTACTGTGTCCCTCCTCAAGGAAAGCAAGTAAAAAAGCTGTGTTGTCTCTTGAGTGACTGTCATGAATGAAAAAGGCAATATTTGTGCCTCAGTTCTGAGAGGGTGAAGAGCAACAGACCTTTCAAGAGGTCTCAGAAGAAGAACCCACTACATTGTGGATCTAGAATTTTTAGAACACAGAGAGAATTGTGTTAAAATGAAGAAAGACCAAAAGACTGAGAACAGGCATTACTGGAAAGAGCATGGGGGTGAGTTATTAAGTCTCAAGTCAGCTCAGAATTACTACACAGACCAATGTGGAAAGATTTTTTAATACCTTTTTCTATAATGATAGAGAAAATTAAACTCTAGTAATATTATGGTTAACACATTCCCAAAGTGTTATTTTTATTCACAGAGATGGTTCCTCTCACTATATTTTACTAAGCTCCACTACAGCAGATTGGTAATTGTGGCTTCCATCCAGCAAAGCACACACAGAGATGAACCTGTGAGTAGTTGAATGGATTTTAGTGAAGTACAGATATGTTCAAGGTATTCACACACTTAACTGCTTTGCTGGATTATGGTTTGGATGAACATCTCTACATCACTCCACCAGCCTGTACAGCAATGCAATGGAGCCATTGAAAAGTTGATGTAATTGTTAAGTCATTGAAAACAGGGCATGCACAAGTTGAGGAAATCATCTCATGGAAGCACTTGTCTGAAATTAGTTCTTGCTTTTTCAAATTAGCTCACCTTTCTGAATAAGAGAGCTGACTATTCTGTCCAAAAATGGCAAAACTAAATAAAATTAACATACTTGGTTATTAATCAAATAGGTGGCACCTTTTTGACTGCAGCTTAAGAGCACGTTTTAAAGGAAAAAGAACAAATGTACGTGTTTTATTAACAACAGAAAAAGTTATTATTCATGTATTTTATTACTTCTGAATAATATCCTCCTAATTAAAATTAATGCCATCTAGATTCCTTGAATAGCATTTCAGCAAGAATAAAGAAAACAATCAAAATTTCCTATAAATACTTCGCTGTACATTAGAAATAATTATCAACTAATTTACCTAAATACCAGGCTTGTGCTACTAGAGTTGATGAGGCTTGTGTTACACAGCAAATTAGATTTCTAAACTCAAGCATAAACAGAAGGCAGGAGCCTAGGCTGAGAAATCAGGAAATGGTGTTGAGCTCAACAGGTAAAATCATCCCGAAGGAATTGTGCAGCTTTGAACCAGCGGGCTCTGATGGGCAGCAAGAGGCAGGTGCTGACAGAACACTGTGGGATGCAGAACACTGGAGGTGTCTAACCAGGCTTGAACCTCACCTCAATGAAAGAAACAAGATGTGAACGTTTGCAGAACTGTCTGGGTGATTTTTGAGATTAGATCCCATTTCAACACTCCTTAGGTATTTAAATCTTAAGAAAACCCCATGACACTTAGGCTAGAAAGGCCAAGAAAGCAAAAGATGCATAAAGCTCAGGTGGGTTTTTCAGTGGTCTAAAAAACACCTCTCTGTGCCCCTGTTGTCTTAAGCATAGGTTAGTTCATTTAGTTTTGTTTTTTTTCTTTCTTTCTTTTCCCATTGACAGCACGGTTCAAAGGCTGCTGAAATCAATGGAAAGCTTTTCTCTGTATCAGTGATTTTGAACATCATTTGTAAAAAACCGTCATGCATCATCTCCATTTGCAGACAGACAACTGAACACAAGCACTGCACTTGATTTTCAGCCTGTGCCTGAGCCAGAACACTCTGAGATTTCATATGAGACCTTCTCTAATCTGTCTTGCAGGTAACAAGATCGGAAGTGAAGTTTATCCCTTTGCATTTTAAAGACCTCCGAAGGGCTTTAGGCCTTTTAGACCTACAGGAGCATTATCAAAATGTCTTCATGATTTTAAGAAGGGTGAGTAAAGAAGGAAAAGGTTTACTGAGCTATTGGTTTTCCTCAGGTGGCTACACAGGGACCATAGCATTTTTTCTATCTGTTACAGGAAGATTCTTGTAACCATGATCCAAGGATGTAGGAGAAGCAGGATGGAGAGTATCATTCATCAGACAGTTTGAAGTGGAAAACTACCTGGCAAATACCTCTTCAAATCTGAAAAGGAGCAGCAAACCTCTGGCTTTGTAAAGATTGGAAACAATTGGTCCAAATTCAATATAAGAAAGAGAAGTGGTTACATGATTCAGTAATTTCTTCTCCTTCCTTTAGAGTACAATGTTTTGTATTATATAGTCCTGAGCCTTTGCAGCAGGGTGGAGAACAAAGAAGGCCAAGAACTGTGGGGAGCTAGTTAAAATGAAAGTAGAGAACATTAAAATGTCCCATAAACTCAATCCCTTTACTTAATCCATGGAACACATCCCCCTGTATCCAGTAAAAAGATGTATTTATATTTCCTAAGTTTTATTCTGAAGATATTTTCAAAGTGTAGAAAACACATGAGGAGGACATCAGATCCATGAGGACCAGGACTGAAAATCTGGAGATTATTTAGCTGTTTTACAAAAAACAATTTTTCATTCACAGCTATTTTAATTATTTGTTGATTATGTGCCTGAGCTCATTTACATGGGAACTGTATAAATTTTCTGTTGTTGTTGTTCTGGGTGCATCTGGCAGACTGGGTAACCTTTGCTTTGTTTTGGGATGCCCATGAACATAATCTGTGGAGGGGAAGAACACAAGTGTTACAATTTGAACACAAGGCAGTAATTTTTTGAGTACTGCAATTTTGAGTTGTTTTGGTCTTTTTTTTTTCTTAATGGGCAAAAAAATCGAGTTTTCTACAAATATTTTCAGTTTTACCGAAGAAATCTATTCTATTTTAGGTACTGTTTATGAAAACAACAACAAAAACCCAACAAACAAAAAACAAAACAAAAAGAAAGACATCAGGGCTTTACCTTAAATTCCAGGAAGCTCTCTGAAAAGAACTAGAAAAAAACTAATATTAAACTGAAACAGTGGGAGTGTGTGTGTGTGATACTAACCATTTCAAGCTAATATGAAAATACCTACATTTTTTTCTATATCCTATTTAAAATAGAAATTATTGCAATATTTTTGTTTGTTTTTTCTTTGGAATATTTTCAGTTTTCAGCTGTATGTCCTAATTTAAAACATGAATGTCAGAAATTTGTTATTTTCCTGTGTCACAATGACCTCAATTTTTCTTAGTTTTAAACTTAAGTAGCTTAGTAGCTTTAAAAGCAGGTTTTACATGTGCAATAAAGAAGAAAACAGCTACCATATAATATGGAGAGGAGGCAGAAATTTCTTATGGACTAGAATATCAGAAGTTCAAAGAATGAAATATGGTCACATAATCTCATATATTCTTTATTCATAATATAGTCTGTCTGCACACTTCACATTTTCCCCTTGGTCTTGAAGGGAAAAAATTATTTTTATATTTATGATTTGTTACACAGAATAAATTTTTATTTTCACTTATGTAATTTATATTACTTTTGTAAACAGATACAGACTGTAGTGAGCAATGCACAGTAACCTGAGGGACCTGAGGGTATGGTGACTCATTTAGTAAACAATTATTTCAGAAAGATTAGGGAATTAAACTGACAAAGTTCCTGACAAAGCTATTGCTGAGTAAAAGATTCTGTTCTGGGCTTCTTTGAATGTCTTTGTTCTAATTCCAAAAAACATCACAAATATCTGATAGAAAGCATTACAAGACAGAAGTGATGGCAGGCTTAGAACGGGCCAAGTGCTTATTAATTTATTTTTTCTTCAGAAAAAAAATTTGTACAGCTCCATAGAAGGAAATTCGAGGTACTCCCTCTGTTTTAAACTATGAACAATTTTTGGTTCCAAGTCCTGACATTCCTATCATTCACAAGGGAGCCAAAACCAAGAAGATGGTGTTAAGCTCCATCACCTTGCTCTCCTATCATTCCAGTAAATTGTCCTTCCCACCCAGTGGGGTTCAGAGCAGTATTGAAAGCTGCTGCTCACATTCCTCCTTCTCTCTTCTACACATCACATCCTTGACCCAGTGGAAAGGTTGAAGTGCCACTCAAGGAATGCCTGGAGTCAATTTTCCAGGAGTGTTATTTCTGAACTATTTATCAGAAAAGATACCAAGACCTGAGCCAAGTACCTGTAATTCAGTACTGATGCCCACTTGCTGAGCATTTGCTTGAAAATAATGTTTCTACTCAAATTCACTAAGGTCCTTACCAATAAAACTGCTTGTACATTTGTTCAGTAGCATCTTGGGAACTTGGAAGGAGGTGATAGCACAGTGGGAATAGTTATCTACAGTTCCTGTCTACAGTAACAGCTCCTGTATTCTCTATGTTCTTGCCCTGCCACTTACTTAAATGCATTGTTAGATTGAATTGAAAGTTTTGGTTTGTGACACCTCTCATACTGTGATTTGTTGGGGGTTTTTTTGTTTGTTGTGGTTTGCTTCTCTAAGGTGGGGAAATTATGTAAATTCCATCCTGCCTGTTTTGAATTTCACTCATTCTGGTCATTTATATTTGTCCACAGTACAGTATCGAGAAAGATCAGACAGAGGGATGACCTGGCTCATTCAGGTACCCCTTATCCTGAAATGGAATTTGCATGCAAACTCAGTGTTAGGTGTTGCCACCAACTTTGTTGGTTCCTCCCAATTTTATTTTGCACAATTTTGAAAGTGAACCTGGTAATGTCCTACCCTCCTGTCTCCCCTTTAGCAGTGGCTGAGCCTGCACAGCAGCTCAGGCTGAGCCTGTGAGCAAGAGAGACCTTTACAAGCAAGGACCAGAATGCTTATCTGGCATAAATCTTTGTAGATGGTAGATACCAGCTAAGGATGTGAGTACTTGTAATGACTCATAGAAACAGTTTCTGCAGGATGCATTTGCTACAATTTTCCCTACTCCGTTCTTACTAATCTTCCTCATTTTGTTTGCAGAAGTGAAAGCCAAATTGGCTGATAAATTGGGACAGAAATGGGTATGGGAGTAGCATGATACCAGGCCAAGAAGTGCCAGAGTTGGCAAATATATACCATGACTTAATTCTTTAATTATCTGTTCTGGGGAGGAACACTGCTGAAGTGTGAATATCATAAAGCTCTTGGTGAAACTTGTCTGAAGTTGATTCATTTTGTTTCTTGTTGAGCTCGTTCCTCAAGGCTAATCTACATCTCTAATTGTGTTTTATGTGCTTCAAATACAGTTTACCAGCTTTTGTTTCTACTATTGCATAGAATGATTCAGTAGTTATTTTATGGCTTAGAATAAATGCTCTGTTTATAATACTACAGTAAGTCTTTATGGTAATTGAATTGTCATTCAAACAAGAAACTGAAGACTCAGTCTTCAAGTTCAGTGGTTTAGGGGTGATTTCCATATTCTTACTTTCAAATACACAGAAGAATGGGGAAGGTAGGATTCCTATCCTGCTGCATGACTTCTGTATCTTTAAACCAGAAGTGCAGTCCTTGTTGTTCTGTTTTTGAAGAATTAAGATGTCTGTTAATTTGGACCCTATGTAGATGAATTTTTAAAAGTGCCAGAGAGACTTACACTGCCAAAATAGTTTTACAACCACTTAGTATAAAATATAAGCAGCTACCTGCAAAACAGTTCAAATGGAGAATCTTCCAGTGTTTGGGAGTACAGGAGAGATACGTGATACTAATATGATTTTTTTTGTTTCTGTACTGTGAACAAAAATTTGGCATATTTTTTTCCAAAGGACAAATAAATCCACTTCTTCTATGCCCAGTCCTGGTAAGCTTGCTTCTGTTCCTGTAGAACCATGACACCTTTCCACCTGAGCTGTGAGGGAGACAGTACTAGACTTATCTACCCTGTGCAGGTGTCAGTGAGATGCTAGAGAAAACCACCCCTCTCTAATTAAAGGACAAGGCATAGCACGTATTGATAGGGTACAGAGCAAGTTCCATTTGCTTTGATTATATGTTTACACATCCATCTTAACCCAAGCAACACACTTTGTAAATAGAAAGGAAGATCACCAGTCCATGTTGATGGTCAAAACATTTCTTCCTAAAGACACACGTTTTTCAGGTTGTTGGCATTTTCCTATCCTGACTCTGATAGGGAGTGCTTTAAAAAAAAAAATCTCATTACAATGCTGTACATGTAAAGCACCTGTGTGTACTCAAATGACTTCACGAGAGATAAAATGGATGCAAAGTAATATTTTGTTATACAGCAGCCAGCCCTGAGCACATCACAGCAGTGAAGGGAAAACAGATCCTCTCTGGTTTAATGCCATTCCTATGAAGACTCTATTTGATATGATTTATGTGTACATTTAGAAGAATTGGGTGCATCAGTACAAGACACATGGAAAGATGTGGGTAAGATGGGAATAAAATAATGTGCTCATTTATACGAGTACAGAACAACGGCCAGCTGAAACCAAGTGAAACATCCAGAAAGTAATCCCCACTGTGTTTCTCTCACTTCTCAGAGGTCTCTGTCCACAGGTAAGGTGGTCTAAGCCTGAGTGATAAAGTACTGGAATTATCTCCCCAGGGTGGTGGTGGAATCACTGTCCCTGGATGTGTTTAAAGAAGATTGGATGTGGCACTTGGTGCCCTGGTTTAGTTGAGGTGTTAGGGCATGGGTTGGACGAGTGATTCTGTGATTTTTGTCTTCTAATGACTTCTGGCTAATTTGCCTATTAATGAGGGTGAATTAGCCCAAACCTGGTTAATCTCAGATGAAATTCACATTCTTTATAATCTTATGGTCCAAAACAAAAGAATTAAAATCTGTGAATGTTCCAGCTTTGCAAGGAGTGATAAAACATCATGTAAATACCCTTGAGCACAATCTATTACTTTTAATCCCTGCACAATACATTATTTTACTCTAATAGACACATACAACCCCTATTTACATTCCTTCAGCTTTTTGAGAGGGATGCCAAGTTAATCTGCTGAAGGTCAAGCTGAGAAAATGGAGCAAACAAAGCAAGTGCTGTTAGGAGTCATGGCACGTCGTGTTGGGCTCCCAAACAAAGGGGCATTAGCTGCACATACAGGTGCCTGCCAGTTCATCAAATGCCTTCACACACCTCCCAACTTATCTTGGATGATGTATTATTGCATTCAGTGGAATATTGAATAAGTTATTGGTGTGTAATTGTTTTCATATATATGTACATTAAATACAGAAGGAGTAGGTGTAATCTGAAGCACAATTCTCCCTGTTCTCCTTCCCTGGGATTGGCCACAATCGAGATAATTGTCTTTTATTATGGTGGGGAGTAATCTCTGGGCAATTCATCACATTTTGTCAAGGAATAAAATTTGAATTTTTGTCTTTTAAGGAACTGTTTGGGTTTCTTTCTCAGTGTCTCATTTGTAACTTTGCTTTGTAACTTGAGAGTTTCATGACTCAGAGAAGCACCAGAGCACAGATAGGTTGATAGATTTGCTTTCTTTCAATTCATTTAAATTGAATCCCTTTTCCAAACCTCTAGATAAGACATTACTACAACACACACCTTTCCATTATTAAATACCTCCTGCTTTTTCCTCACTTGTGAAATAGTTACTTGTTCCACCACAGTCCAAAAAATATATAAATTATTATAGATGTATAAATTGTACATTATGCAAAAGATTAGCACACAGCAAATTAAAAACAAAAAAATGAAAATAAATTGTTTAGCAATTACCTTAAGGCATTAAGGACAATACAAATAATTTGTTTTGTAGCTTACACTACCAATAATTTATTTAATCAGCTAAATATTAGTTAAATTCATTATGTATTTACATATGAGTTTCTAGAATGGATGAGGAATCAGCCTTATGGTTCATATTCCTGAAGTTGCATAATTGCTTTTTGTGACTATGCATGAGAATAACCTGGCTGAATTGTTGGCCTTTATTTCTTGAAAGCAGTGAGATAACCAATAGCCAGAATAATGCAGAGTAGAGAGATTTACACATCATTTCTTCCCTGACTGCTTCTGTTCTTCAGGGGAGTATTTGTCACAGCACCATCCTGACCACTCAGAAAGTCTCCTGAATCCCTCACATTTCTGATGTGGGTACAGGGATGAACACCCAAAATAGGGGTAAAAGTATCTCAACGATGCTGAAACATCTAAAGGCATTGAAAAAAAGTGATTAAGAGATAATCAAATTATCTTTTCCTAGTTAAAAAGGAAGGGACCTTCTTTGAGGGAGGAGGGAGTGAAATATTTTATTTCTTATTACTCTTTATCGTCATTAAGCCTTGGATCTGTTTTTTTTAAACTACTTCCAGACATTAAATGCATTGGGCAAAGATGTTTTGGTCCAGGTTCTGGCCTGATTCTGATTCCTTGACCAGGAGAACAACCTGTCTTGTGAGAGTATTAAAAGGAAATGTGAAGAAAGTCTAGAGATTTCAAATCAAAGCGAAAAATATGAACAGATGCAAGAGTGAAAGATTTGGGTTATTGTAAAAGGAGGGACAGTCAGAACAATTCCCGTGCATGCACAGCAGTTTGCCTCAATGGAGAATATGTTTTTCTCTGTTCTGGATATAAGATAAAAACAATGGCACTTCAATATGTAAGATACAAGCCAGCCTAGGGAAATATTTCATCTGAAAGGCTAATTGATACTCAAAAAAAGGCGGTTATGAGACCACCATTACTTTAGGAACAGGTTAGACAAATGTGTCTGAAATACTGAAAATGCCACACATCCATGGGGTTGGCCTGACCATAGCCTAGAGATGAATCCTCCAAGTCTTCTCTAGACTCATTGCCTAAGATTTTAAATTGATCCTACTGGTAAAATGTAATACAAGTACTTAGGATCTTGTTATGACCTAATTTCCTTCATAAATACCGCTACATTAAGGGTTAGAGGTATACTGGATTACCAAAACATTGGATAAATAAATTTTATTGTGCTAATTTCATGAGGATCTGCTCCATAATGATATAGACAAGACTGGAATTCACTCTCCTTAAAGAAAGAGAGGTGCAGGAAAAGAATTTTCACCCTTGACTGACTGAGAAAACTATTAAAAAAGCCCCAGCATTTTTAAATTTAGTTCTAGGGAAAGATGGTTTACTGTGATTATTTTTTCAGTTCTGTGTGCATCTGATACAGAAAAATCTTACAGGTTTCCACAGCAGTTATATTTGAATCTGCTGCCAGATCAGTTCTTGTTCCAGCTGTCCAGTTCCAGCTCTGGTTCAGAGCCAAAGCTGCTGCATAAAGCTCAGCCTGAAAAATCCTATTTAGCTGAGGTGGATTGGACTTCAGAGAAGCTCTCTGTGAGCAAGTCAGTGTGTGCAGACAGTATTAGCAGACAGGAATAGCTGAACTTAGATGATGCAGAAGCTATTTATGGAAAATTAAGTTACATTAGTAGCTCATCTGAGAGCAGCATAGAGTTCCTGTTTGCCAAACATTTTGACTGGAGAGAAGCAAGGCTGGCTGACTTGTAAGGACAGAAAGAAAGGCAGGCCAAGGTTCAGGCACAGATTAGTAGAGAATGTCTCATCTAGGAGGAGAAACTTTAATGGTTACATTATTAGTCCTTGATTGCAGTTTTTTGTGATAAAAGTGAAATATGTCATGATAACGGGGATTCCAAAAGAATGACACCCATTATGCTGAGCACTGAACAACTTGTGTAAATACAAGTTTGAATAAAAAATTATTTCCTGAATCTTGAAGACCCTTTAAGGAGGCTGAAGGGTCTTGAAGAGATACCTGATAGCATCCAGTGTCTGCTGGCCACTGTCCACTTTCTCCCTTGCTGACAGTGACTGGTGGGGTTACTCCTACATGAACTTTGCAAATGGACAGCTGCTTTCAAGACTGACTTGTAAAAATGGAAACAAAAGATAAATGGCAAGAGTGTAAGAGTCGAAGGTAAATATGCATTTTTGTTACATCACTTCTGGTGAAGCACAACATTAAAGGCTGGCTACTTCCGAAAAAATTGAAATTTCTTTTTCAGTGGTGGTAGAAGCTGTGAGCTTGCTAAAGCAACCTGGGATGCTCAGTGTATTTGCTTCCGTTTTTATTCCTTGCAGCAGTTCTCCATAGAAGACACTGCAGACAGACATCTGAGAATCTTTTTTTTTTCTCACAGAATACACCAGAGCTAGGTGCTTGAGAGGAAAAAGTGCTAAAGGTTGACTTCAATGGGAATGTTCCCTGACAAAGATGAAGATTTGAGCCAGAAAGGTTTGAGTTTCTGAACAAACTGAATTATCTTTTGTGTTTTGCAAACATGGGTCACCTAAAAAAAGTGCAAAAATTTAGCTTCCAGACCACATGATTGAGTGAAACTATTTCATGTTATTCCGTTAAAAAACAGCCCTTCTATTTTACTTCCAAACTACAGTGAAATATTATACTCTAAATAAAAACTGTCTTTAACCCTGCATTTTGTAAATGTTATGCATTAGCTGGGACAGTTACTTGCTGTTTAGATTTTTATAAATTCTAAATTTACCTCTTTTCATGGAACTCCTTTGATTCCTTTTCTACTTACATTTATTGTCACAGTAAGAATATGCTATTTTCTAAGCAATTGCTTCAGTTTGGGCCTTATTCTTTTATTACAGAATATTTTTATTGAGAAAAATACCACAATCTAAATGAGGATGCAAACTGCATTTGGTCATGAATAATGAAGACCTGTTTCTTCTTCCGAAGCTAAACTGTCTACAGCCTTATTCTATAATATTCTTATCTATGAAACTATTAGTTTCCTTATTCTGAAATATTTTTGTCTACCTAGGCTGTTTAGTATTTTTTTGATCATTAGAGTTTATTTAGAGCAGCACGTTAAAATAGTTTCCAAAACCTCTGGCAGATTTTAAATATTTGGGCATATTTTAGAATGATATTTTCTGTTTTGTTCTGATGTCATCGAGTCACTGAATCTAAATTAATTGCTTTGATTTCTCTTGACTTATACATGTTTTTTCTCGTTAAAATTTTATATAGCAAATGAGCACACAATTTTTGTATATCTAATGCCAGTATCTACAACATATAATATGTTGATCTTAGAATGTTATGGCTTAGATAGTTTTAATGCATTGATAGAATTCAATATTGAATATTGAAAAGTTAAATACTTAATAGCCATTTATCAAAATAGAGAAATAGCCAATGTACATGTAATTTTGTCATGTTGTAGTATTTGAATACTTTTCAGTACAGTTCAGCATATTCCTGTTAATAATTAAAAACATCTTGTAACAGATTAAAGGTGACCAGTTCCAAGAAGAAGAAACATGTAGAAATGCACTGTAAGAAATGAGTTAATAACATGAAAATGTGGGAAATCATTTTCCAAAAATCTGAATCTCAACTTGTGCTTTATAAATCACAATGCAGAAGTAACTGGGGATTTAGCCAGATCTCATTAATTGCAGAGGAAGAGAAACTATAAAGACTGAAATTTATGTAAAACCGGTTCACTGGTCTGTTCTTTTATGGGAACTATTTGGAACCAATCTGTATCTTCAACTCTTCTCTGGGAAATGAGTCGAAGAGTTACAGCAGGTGCTTTAAAGTAATAAGGGATTTCCTATGAAACCCAGTGGAGTGATGACTCACCAGTTTAATTATGGCCTTCTTCTCTTGTAAAAGCAGGACCATCATTTGTAAAAGGCTCTTGTTGAGTGAATGAGTTCCAACAGAAAATCTTTGATAGGGAAAAGAAGATACCCATATTTTATTTTAAAAGGTATAAGATTTATAGGGGACATCTTCAGACTACTACAATGATTAGTGTTGTCTGAGTATCCCCAGAGTAACTGAATGGAGCAGCAGTAACTCTTTTTGTGCTGTCTGCTTTGCTTTATTTTGAATTTTTGACTTATCTTTCAGTTCAGCTGTTTGATTTATTTCTAAATTATATATATCCCAGACAGACATTACCATAGTTCATGCTGCTTCAGGATGGTTGGAGTGGGTTTGGTTTCGTTTTTCCTTTAAAAAGGCAGAGTTAAAATTACGGTTACTATTTCTTAATTTCCCAATACCATTCCTTTTTAGCAAGTTGCATGCCCCTGGGAAATAGGGCACTCTTCACAAATTATGAACCAGCTACTGGGAATTTTACTATTTATTTGGAAAACCACAGTTTTGCACCCCATGAAGTGGGAGGTAAGATCTTCCATATCCACTGTGTCTCTGCTGTAAGAAGAGACCCCTCAAAACTGGTGATTCAACATTTCCTCCTGACAAGTGATAAAAATCCAGGGGATCATAATAGCTGAATCAGAAACACCCTTTACAATATTTATTGCAAATTAACAGTTTCTGGTGAAAATCCCATTGACAAAAGTGGGGGAGGTTCTGGTATTTAGGGTATGGTAGACAAAAACCATTAGGCAAAATGGTTCTTTTCAAGGACAGATGGGTCATAACTCAGCTCTCTGTTCATTTTCTAGGTTGGTTGGTTGTTTTCATCTGACTTCTCTGCTCAGAGGTCATTAACCTGAGTTTGCCTGAGTTTCTCTCTCACCATCTGACACAATGCATTTTCTTGCTAAAAGGTAAATTTTTGGTATCTGTAAGGTGAAGGAAATAAAAAAGACTCATAGCCAATATAAAACAAGAGAAAAGGGGAAAAGGAAAGCTGCTTAGGAGAGTAGGTGTCACTGATTGACTGTAGTCTTAAAGGGTCTTTCTTATGATGGACAAATTCCTGAAGTGTTCGTTAACTAATGGAATTACGGTGGCAAGTGACTGCTGTCTCCACAGAACATCAGGTTAAAAAGTGCAGAGGAATAATGGCTTTTTCTCTGTTGTGGATCATTGTCCTTGCTGTCTGGAGCTCACTCAAAGACACTGGAAAGGATCAAGGAGGTTTCACTGGTGAAATTCCTGTTTATGCTTTCCTCTTCCTGCTCAAAGCATCAAAGGAAGTTGAATTTAGAGGGTTAAACAATAGAAAAACAGCACCTGGGCCTTAATATATTCAATTACCCAGAAAACAAAATCAGTTTTGTTTTTGTTAATAGTGCTGAAATATGCATTACACTATTTTAATTAAAACAGTCTATTACACTTGCCATTCAGCTCATTCCTGCATATTCCCTTAGGGCAGTAGTCATGTACTGTGATAAAACATAATGAAAATAATTTATAAAGGAAACAATACAATAAATCAATCTGATGCTTAATGAGCCCGCATTACAAGAATGGGTACAATATTCTTTTTTAGAATATGTAGTGCATTCTCCTCAAATGACTGGAAGAATGCCCTACAGCACTTAGAAAAATAGCACCTTGCTCCATCTCAGCATGCTTTTAAAGCACTGCAACTTGCAGTTTAAGCAAATCTTGGCTCAACAAATAGAAATCTCTTTCATTTACACTAGGTTTTTGATTTTTTTGTTATTTTACCTTTAGTCAGATTCATTTGCCTCATAGGGACACCTGTAGAGACCACAGGGATTCAACTCATCTGCATACTTCAGCAGTCAGCTATTTGCTGTCTGTGTTCCAGAGACCCAAATTTTGTAGCTAAGATCAAAGCTACTCAGGGAGAATTCTCAGCCTCCCATCAGAAAGATGAACAAAAATAGCAGAAAAACTATTATTTACTTTTCTTGAATATTCATATGACACTTAAAAGACCTTTCTAGTTCAGCCAGTGATGGAATCTGTGAATTACCTTTACCTGAGAACTGCCAGGGAATATCTGCCAGTACATGATGTTTAATTCAGTGGCCAAATATGTGCACAACAGTCTGATTTAGTGCAGTATTTGCCATTTCTTTGAAGTGTGTCTGCATTTTGGTATCTGCTGCAAGGTCTGCTACACTTGGAACAATCCTTCCTTAAGAATTTGATTACTCTCCTATGTATAGGAGAATTCAATTGGTGTAGCAAGTTAAATAGCTCAGGAGACGCAGGGCAGCACTAATGCAACAGATGATCCAACGTAGCCTAAATACTTTGAGAGAGGAGTCACTCAAGGTGGCTTGACCATGAATCCTACTGACGCAGCCTAGGGGTATTCTGCTAAAGGTGTATTAAACTATGTTTTTCCAAGCAGGTGGATAAGAACTGAATAGGAAAAAAACCAAAACTCTACCCTCTACAGGAGAATAGTCTGAGATTGGCTGTGAAATTGCAGCGTTGTTGTTGTTGTACCCCATCAGTAAATTGGGAACAAAGAAAAAGAGTGTGGAGGTGATGAGATACGGAGAATTTATACCACAAACTTTCTCTCAGTATGGTGTTTCCCCTTTGTCATTGCAGAGATGGGGTGGCTTATGCATCATCTAAGTTAAATAAAAATTATTTGTTCTTTAACTTTCCTTAAAAAAAAAAAAAAAAAAAAAAGGATTGTCAAATGCTTCTTGCAGAGACGTGACTTGGTCTAAGAGGGGAACATTCTCCCAATGGTATTTTTTGGAACACTATTGTCTGAAATACTATAACCAAAACTTAAGCATACCTGGAAGTCCTATGTAATAGTTCAGGAATACGATTTATCACCCGGGTTATTTGTTATTTTTACAGGGAAAAAAAGAACAGATAACAAAGAATGGTTCAAGTAAGTACTATCAAATACCTAAATGCTGTTAGAGAGCAGTTCCAGAGCTGCTGGCTTTTTATGTTTTCTGCCTCCTCTCACACGAAACCACAAAACCACTCTGGAGCACAAGAGGAATATCTGGGACAAGCTGCTGGGGCTGAGTTGCAAGAGCAGTTCCCAAAGGGTTCAGGCAGACAGACAGACAGACAGACACCCAGAGGAGCAGGGCTTGGCCGCCAGCCAGAACAGCCAGGCAGGAATCCTTTCCTAGGGAATCGTCTGGTCAGAGCTGCATCAGCTCACACAAAGGCTGGAGCAAATTGCAAATCCCAGCGCACTCTGGGGGACACATTTGGCAGGAGATAACAAGCCCAACAACCCGTGCCCCTCGGTGGGGCAGCAGCCACCCCAGCCCAGCCTTGTCCTGTTGAGGAGCAGCTTCCCCGGCTGTTGAGCGATGTGCTGTAGCCAGCCCTGTGACTGTGCCTTGCACAGGCTCTGCCTCCAATTTGGGAGAGAAGCTGGAATGCCTTGGGAAGCCTGCTGGCACACGGGAGAGGATGTGGCTGAAAAAGGCCCAGCTCTGCAGGTTACCTGCCTCAGGCAGCTTAGAAAGACAGGCTGACCATTCTGTGATTCTAGAAACCATTTCTTGCCTCGAATGTTTACTCCTTTTGCAAAGAGAACCAAAAACCTCTGGCTGAATGAGGTGAGCAAATGTAAAATGGTCAGAAAAGGCCCCTAAAGTCTGGTAAGTGACAAAAACCTGCTGCATTTGCTCTTTCCTTATAGGAAGGAGATGATATAGATATAGACATAGATAGATGATAGATAGATATAGATGATACAGATAGAATAGACATATGATAGATGACATATGATAGAAACAGATAGACATAGATGATAGAGATAGGCATAGATATAGATTATATAGATGATATATAGATATAGATAGATATATATTCCTGTTCTCATTGCTTCTACCATATGTGACTTTTTCTAGGTGAATAATTTCTTTGCTTGACATAAACATTTCTGAGAAAGTGTGTTCATGTATGAAATGTCCCTAAATAAGAGTGATTTCACTCTTAATTCTTGCCATGTATTCTCCTCCTCCAACCCCCTGTTTTGCGATTACTTCAGTGTTTTCAGTATAGAAATTGGTGACTTTCACCCACTTTAAATAGCACCATAAAACAAGCAACAAAAAAAAGAAAGCTGACCATTCTACTCAGTGTTGATTCATTTACAGATTAGCTTTATCATTCTAAACAAAGTGGAAGGCTTTTGATATGAGTTGTTTTCCCTTTTCATGATTAATATAGTTATTTTGCATAGAAGAGAAATGGAGAATACAAAACCTGCAGGTTCACTGAGAAGGCAGCTACTAATTACCCCTAAAACTGAGCTTCTCTTGAATACAATTATTGTTTGGGCATTTTGATCACATTTCTTGACACTCTTGGTCAATAAGACATAGTATTTGATGGACTGTTAATTCAGGTAAAATAATTGTATTCATATGCCTTATAGCATATTATTTGTGTTTGAGAATGTAGATGATTTAAGTAATTTTTTTTTCTAAAAAAACCCTGGCTATTCATTACAAATACTCCATTTTATTTCATCCTTGCAAGGATAGACAGAGGATACTCTGTTCAGAGGCCAGAGGAAAATGTGTGAAATAAGCTATACTGTAAATTTCATTTTAAGTTAATTGAAACATAAAATGATAAAATTATTGAATACATCAACCTCTGTCAAGCCTTTATTGGACATGGGTGAACTGAAATCCATGATATGGCCAAATTCGGACTATTTTCACTAAGAAAGAAAAAAGAGGCAGATCTCTGATAAGTACACAGCAACCACTTTTAATCCAAATGTTGAAACTCACCTAGAAGTCTCGAGCCTGTAGAGAGCCTATACTAAAGACTTTTCTTGACCTTGTCAAAACATTTCTTAGGGGTTTCTTTTAGAAACAAGAAAATCTTTGAATTGTGGCAGTTATCCTACATCTTCATTCTGAAAAGTATGGCAATTTAACAAGCAACAGGAAAAAATGGCTATTAATGGAAACTTTAGGCAATCTTTAAATTTAGGCATCACCATATGTGCACACTGTAATACACATATATATGTGCTCATTTCTCTATAGATCCAGTTCTGCTCTCTGCTATAAATCAAAGTCAGTACCTCAATACAAAATATAACTGAGAAGAGATTTTTGGCCCATTGCCTCTTTGGGGCATTTCATTCTATTAAATAACCAACTTGTGAGAAACCTAGCTAGACCTTCACTGTTCAGTAGCTTTTTAATTAAAAGCTTGAACCTTACTTTATACTCATTAATCATATTAGATTGGAGTGTTGATATAATGGGCATAGTTCCCCCTCAGACACATTACCAGAAGCATTATGGAAGTGCAGGGTAAGATGTGTGAGGATTCAAAAATGGTCATTTTCCCCTGTTGTGCTCTGCTTCTGCATGCTTTGCCTAACTCTGTGTATGGCACACTCTCCTTGCCTCAGGACCCACTTTTGTTCCATGGGACGACACTCCATGACCCAGATCAAGCTAAGAGGAGAAAAGCAGCAGGACAGAAGCCCCACCATGGTGTGTGAGCATCTTTGTGCCTCAATTCTGGTGTCAGAGCACCTCCCCAGCTTGGAGCTGTGCTCGAGCTCAGCAGGTACAGCAGCTGTAAAAAGTCAGGGTGCAGCTCAAGCCCCACTTCACACCTTCTCATGCTGAAACCTTTTTCCTCAAGTTGCCAAGTGCCACATCCCCTGCATGGCTGGATGTGTCCTGTTTATCTGCACCAAATGTGGCTCCTTCCCTGAGGGTCCTTCTCCCCCCAAAAATCGATAGCAAAGATCCAGGTGATTTCAGTGGTAGCAAGGCTGGGTCTAGCAAGTCTGGCTTTTATAAGAAATACAAGCCTCGGCCTCTGCTGGTATAAATCAACCTAAGTCCCCACTGGAACTGGGCTAATTTACACCAGCACTGGATCTAACTTTACATATTCTTTTCTTTTTGCTCCCTTCTATTGGCAAGAGCCCAACAGCAAAGCTTTTTGTGCATTTGTTTCACTTTGTGTAAGGTCAGCTAAGGTTTTATGTAAAACAGATGGGCAAACTTAAAAATGATTTTTCACATTGCACTGAAAACCAGTCAAAAAGCAAAAGGGGGGGAAATTACTCTTTCTATTCCTTCAAAGGTTGTTGCAATGACCTTTATTTTACCCAATGCCTCAATTTTAAAAAAGGAAAATAGCCCCCTGTTTTTATTACAGTGAAGTTGTTTTCTCTGCTATTCATAGAGGTCTTAAGGAGGATCAGCAAGAAAAAGAAAATTCCCAGTGGTTCATTGGCAGTTTGAAAATGGGAATATAGTGCCCAAGTTATAAAATAAGGACTATATTTAAACACCCTTTAACTTATTGTGCTACATTTTTCTTCTCACAACTCTGTAATTTTGTGGTAACTAATATTGTGGGACTGAAAGAGTATGCAGCCATGCAGGTTATGAGCCTGGGAGGGAAAATGGCACAGCAATTTTAAATAGCCCATTCCTTTCTTCTTTAAAACCAACAATAACAACAACAAAATTTACCCAAGTGTGACTTCATGTTTATAGAAGTTTTTTCATTCTAAGGCACACAAGACAGAAGTGTGGATTTCCAAATGAGTCAGGTCCTTTGTCTCTAATTAGGACTGATATATTTAGGAATTTCCAGTTGTTTAAATGACTGTAGGCTGCAGAATTATCCACACTGCTCTGGCATCCCTAGAAGACAAAGAGCACAAAGCACAAGCCAGCCTGTGCCATCTGTAGAGGTTCCCCTGTGTCCTTCCCCTGGAGCTTCAACTCTGGGTTATACATCCAAGAGAAACAGACAGGGGAGAGAGAGTCTAAAAACTGGCATCCAGAGGAGAACAGGGAGTTCAAACCAAGCACTGTAACCCATAATCTGCAAGTAATGACTGGTCAAGCAGGGCACTGGCAATACAGAGAAAAGGGATGACAGGAAATAAAACAATGGTCTTCAAGTACAATGAAAGATACTGGAAAAAAGGAAGCTTGTAACTTGTTATTTATGTTGTTAATTAATAGAACTGAAAATAACAGAGCTTACATTTAAAAGTAGTTAGGTTAGGAGAAAAAATTTCCAGTTTGGATAGAGAGACTGACTGGAACGGACAGTTTTAGTGGGGATGTCCTAGTCCTGCCAATGTCTGTTTTTTGACAAACTTCTGGTAGGAGTGACATTGGTAGGAATGACATGGGCTCAGGTGATTCACTCCTGAGCATGGGGAACGGACTGAGCTGAACTCACAAGGCCTTTTCAGCCAGTTGATTTTATAAGTTGAATGCATATATATTTCTAATATCCAAGTAGCACACTTGGTTGCAAAAACTTATGCCTGTAATCGTGCTGGTTATGCATATGTATGTATTTCACATAAGTTTTGAAATTAAAAAACAAGTAAAAATATCAGTGAACTAATGGCCATAATACCAAGTATTTTACCTAATTTGTGTGATTTTTCAAATATTTCAAATTACTTAATGTATTTTCAAACAAAATTATTTTGTGGCTGTTTTTGCAAGATACCCATATGTCATCTAGTTTTGTGCTTGCTGAATACTGTTTAGCCAGTTCAGACATTCTTGTCATTTTTAGCTCAGAACTAACTACATGCAATCTTATCCTGATGGATCAATTGACTCTGTATTTATTTGCAATCTAGTGTTAAAGAAATGGAAAAAAAAAAAAGCTTGGAAGAGAAGTTGAGACAAATTGATGGCTTAGTAAGTGTTTAATTCATTGAACTCTACAGAAATAGAGGAGTCTTGGAATGAAGGAAGCCAATCTGACCATGTAACTTAAAACTGGCTCACTCATAATTACTTGGAGGGAAAAAAGGCAGGGGAAACTGTATATTGGAGCTTCAGGGGCTTTTCAGAGCAGGAATGTGACAGTCATTTAAACTGGAAAAAAATCATCAAGATGATTTTCATTTGAGTTTACATTTAAACATTTCAGAAGACAAATAGCCTTTAAACTTTTCAAAATGCTTGGGGTACTTCAAAATTAAAATACTTTGATGTATTTAGACAAATTGAATCCAGGATGCCTCTGCAGGGTCGGGAGAAATAATAAAGCTGCTGACTGCTTGCAGTGGTTGAATGTTTAGTCTACAAGCTTAACAATGGTTCTGCAAAGCAAGGCGAGAATGATTTTTACTGCAGATGGCCATGATGGTTTAAGTTAGGACTGAAGTCTACACTTTGACATGCTTATGAAACTGAATATTTGGCTACCTTCATATATTACTGAAATAAAGATAACAACCTTAACCACAAATAATTTGGATTGATGCTTTGGCACTTTACAAAGGAATTGAGATGAGCTTTTTTTCCCCCCCTGAAATTAATTATTGCATTCTGGTTATCTCAATCTGGTATCTGTGCTTGTTTGAGGACACTGCCTCCAGATTCAGTCCAAAATCTCTGTTACTAAAGTAGTCCACAGGACTCAGGAGAGGGCTATTTTCATCCTACTTTCATCATATTTATTATGCATAAGTGAGGAAAAGTCTGTAGGTAGGCCTTATCTGCCTTGAAAAGGCAGATGTCCTTTCAAGGACAGATAAAGCAGGAATATGAAAAGTTATTAGTGAATATTCATTATTATTTCCCCTATGAATTTAAAGAAACTTTAAAAAATTATGTTAATTTAATTGCTAATTTTGATTTATGGCCTGCCAGCTTAGTATCTCAGAATTTAGAAAGAGTTTGCTACTACTGTAAAAAGCTCAGCATTGCTTTTAGTGATTTTAATTTTACAGTTGCAAAGAAATTGCATCATTTCCCTCAACAAACAGAAATAACTGATTTCTTATACAGGAAGCTAAGAAAACAGACAAACATGATGGGCTACCATCTGTTTATTCAAAATCTGTTTCAGCATATATACACTGCAAGACTCCATAGCCAAGTCCACATAACAGCCACATCAAACTGAATGTCCCAGGCAGTGGAAAAAATCGTCTTGTCCTTCAAAAAATCATGAATATTGCATTTAAATAATCTTATTTTTTAAATAATAAACTGTGTGTTCTTTTTAATTGCCTTTGACTTTTCAGCTTTTAGAATGCACTTGGGTCATGTTTTTACACTTTCCTGTTAAGCTAAAAGAAAAAGAAATTAATTTTTCTTAAATGACACCCAAGAGTCTCACATAATCACATTACCCTAGGAAATGGGACTTCAGGAGAAATACCAAACATTGTGAAACATTTCATAAAAGCATGGAAGCAAGAAATTACAAAATAGTAGTAAGCTAAGTGTGTTTTAGAACAGAAGTCCCTACTGATCTTGGACAACAGAAGGTCGCCAGACAGAAAACAAGCCTTTCCCAGCTGTGTGTTTATGAAATCAAACAGGTGCCAAGTCTAAGAAGTCTGGGATGCTCCTGATGCAGAGATGTTACGAGTAATAATTAGTCTGTGATCCAGAGAGATAATTGTGGGGGGTTTAGATGAGAAACAAACAAATAAAGGGAATCATCTTTACCTTGTTAGTCTTTAATGAGAAAACACACGGACATTACTGAGCCTCTGGACTTCCAAAAGAAAGGGAAAGAGCAGCAAAGACTGGGGACTGGTGGGGAAAATTTAGGTGGAAAAAGTACGGATCTAACTATGGTGCTGTCAGCATCTAACCATCCAGGCTGAGTGCACCTCACTGAAAAAAGAATCCTGTCTAGTGAATTACATGTATTCAGGACTCTGTTAATTTCTTATCAGCCTAGATAATGATTTCTGCTGCTGAAGTTCGTATTGTTCATTCATAATAATAAGAGAGCCAATGTTACTGCTTTCTGTTGAGATTTTCTGATTTCTTTAAGCAATCCCTTTCCCCAGGTGTTTGGTGAACTGAACCACATCCCTAGGATGTGATTACTGACCTTAGGGTTTTTCATTCCCAGGCATTCTCCAGCATCCCTGTAGACTGGAGGGCTTCACTTGTGCACCTGTTCATTTCAAGACCCTTAGAACACTGAAATGTTGGCCTATAAAGCAGCTGAAATAGATCTAATCCAAATGACTAATGTGGGTCAAGGGACAACAGTGCCAGGATACCCAAAGGAAATGTTTATAGAGGCCTGTGATCACTAGAAACAAGTTGTCTTGAATGTGGAAAAACTGGAATTCAAGAAATCAGTCAAATTTCTAATGTCAAACCATCTGACTAAATAATTCCCTAATTGTATAGTTATGTAGTGTTCCTGACAATCCTTTCTCAAAAGTTATATTGATGCTTCCATTTTCAAATTAGTACCTAAAGGAATATAAGAACCTTTTTTCTACACCTGAGGCTTGATTGCAAATTGCCTTGCCATTTAATTTATTGTGGTTACGCAGATGTGATCCTTTTTTAAACACCACAATTGGCCTAAATTTAATTGCTTTGACACAAGTGCAAAGTCAGACTGAGCCCAAAAGCTGCATTTTAACTGTTCTGGATTTGCCCCAAGGAATAATCCTTTGCACGGTGCTATGGGCTGCCTGGTGGCAGTTCAGCAGCCATTCAAAACAGTCCTGGTCCTGCTGAACAGAAGTACAGCAGCCAAGGAGCCTGGCCTTGTGTTCAGCCACTGCTCAGTGCAAAAATTTAATCACACCCAAGCAATGTTTGTAGGTCAGGCAGGAGCAGAACCTTGGCTTGGAGCTGAGGGCTGCACTGTGCAGAGGGCTCTGAGGGAAGGCAAGAGGCCTTTGCAGGCTTCTCAGCTGAGCCATGGACTGATGGGGCTGCTGTGGCAATTCCCTCTTCTCCTGACCTCATGGTCTACCCCTCTGTGCTTCAGAGATCTTTGGGAAGGGAGGCAGTTACACTTAATGTGTTTGGACAAGCCTAATGCTTGTGTGCAAATTAATAAGAATGGGATCCTCTGGTCTGTATTTCCCTTTACAAATGTTGTTGTGTGTTTATGCAAGCTGCACATCTGCTTACCTGCTCTAACTAATGATAATGGATCTAGCAGGATGGGGAGAACACAATATTCTCTCCAGGGGTATTTCTGGGGGGGGAAGTGGGCAGGGGGAGTCTCCTTGCTCTACTGAAAATTAGGAACCTTAACCAACTCCTTAAAACAGGGGATGGATTTCTTATGTAATTCTCCACTTCAGACACAGGAGGAAGAAATATCCACTTATCCATGAATTTAAGGATCTGGTTGTTGGGAAGAACACAGCAGGTCACCCTTTGCAACACTCACATTTAAACTGTGTGAAAAAATGTGATTTATTATAAAATGAAGCAACACTTTTGCCTCTGGTATCAAAACCAAAATAAACACAATGAATACAAACAGTTTATAGCAACAGGTGCCTGGTGTTCTTCATGTGACAGAAAAGCCTCTAAGCAGGCTTCATTTCAGCTTCTAACATTGCATTTCTCTTTCCAAAGCAGTCCTTAAACAGTTTCTAGCTAAACTACATGAAGCAAAAGAAGAAAAGGTACTTTAATAATACACTGCTTCATTAAAAAATCACTCATATGTTTCTGCAGTCCTGTTCAGTGGGATTTATGAGTAAATGAATGCCAAATGAAGAAAAGTTCCCATATTACATTGTTTGTGCATCTCATTACATGAGCATTTCATAGCTTTTTAATACTCATTCTGAGGCAAAAAGCATCTTTAGTCGTGGAAAGATTTATAGCCCAGTCTCTGACTGAAAACACAGTGTACATCTTGTCTCCCTGAAAAACAAATTCCCTCTTCTCACCTGAGCACAAATGGCAGCACAGTAGCACAAGGTGCAGGTGCTGTAAGATAGCAAATGTACATGAAGGGAATCTCCACAGGAAAGCAATATTGCAGGGAGGCTGCTGATGTGGCTTATCAGCTCTGCTCAGCACTGCCCTGCTCCGAGTGCAGCCCTGGCAGCTGTCAGGGCTCTCTCCTCAAGGGTTCAACACTAAATTTTGATAGTGTGATCAGAAAGAAAACGTTTCTGCCTTTCCCTGTTTTCTTGCAAGGGCTTTCTGTGAAGCCTGGTACATGTGCAGCCATATGAAATCTTAAAAAAAAGAGTAGAATTCTCCACATATTTGGATAATTCTCTGACAAATCTTGACATATATGATAAATTTTTGCATACCTTGTGCTGGTATTGACAAAAGACTCCCTCTTTCCTGTTCTTTGCCCACTGCAGCAGCACCCATTTTCTTAAAAATGAAAGAAGAAGAACAAATCAAAATTAATAACGTCTCTCTTTCTAAAATCGTTCCTTTTTGGGGGAAAAGACATTACTTTTCTTCAGCTCTGACTATGAGCTAGTGCTAGAATTGAAGCTGCTTCTCATCACAATTTTAGCATTTATTATCTTTACATATAAGATAATAAATACATATAAATTTCTAAATTACTAGATTATCCGGTAAATCATTGCAGCTCTTTTAATTGTATTACCTTTCCTTAAATTGTATCGTTTTTCACCCTGTGCAAAACCCTCTTGTACAAGTCACAATGTAAGAGATGCTATAAAGTTTTTAAGAGTCTCTTTCCAACATTGCTGTGAGTACAAAACACCAAATATTCCTGTACTGAGGGCTAAAATATAGATTGCACAGAGTTGGTGGGTGTATGAATGTTGGTATGTGCATGTCTATCAGAACTGTAGGGTTTTCATTAGTTCATTACTGATGCTAATTAATTTAATAAGGCCATTTCAAAATTCCCAAGATTTCTCTTTTCAGAAAACAGACGTCTTGATATCACTTCAAATATTTGAAGGAACACTGCATTTTCTATCAGAGGAAGCAATAAGTATCAAGTCTTAATAAGCTGTTGAATATTTCAGCACTTGTGAAATATGAACTCATAGAATCAGAGCTGCTGTTTGCAATTTGCTGTCAGGTACAAAGGGATTGTTCTCATATATTTGGCATTACAGTCAGCTAATCCTTGTCTGATTTTTATGTGTCACAAGCCAGTGAAATAAAACTATGGGATGTTGTTTTATGAGCAATGCAATAATAAAGTCCCAAAGAAGGTTTTTTCTTAAAGCCAAGCCTGCAAGTAACAGCTTGAGGAATCCTTTCTGGAATCACACTCATTATAACTTGGAGCCAGTTTCCACAGGAATAAGATCTGAAACAGTATCCATGCTAAACCTTTAGGCTGGGATTCAGAATGTGCTTATTCTTTTTAGTATGTAGAGGATATTTTTGGCTTATTGCATTAATAGAACAACATAGTGAAATAGGATTATGAGTTTTACTCTTGTAAATCCTGGGTATTTTGCTCAAAATTTGTAGGATGTTTGGAAAAGAACATTTTGATTTTCTGATTCTAGTGTTTGTGGACAAACTTCAGGTCCATTTTAGATTTTGTTTAGCTTAGTAATAATATTAACAATAACAATTTATATACTGGCTTAAGGTTAGAAGCCCAAAATCCAAAGGTTTAAAAATAAAGCTTTTTTGAAACATCCCCACGTCCAATAAAGTCAGCGGTGTTACAAAACTATAAAACTTAAATTTTAGAGAAAAAGAAAGGAAAAACAGGTTTTAGTTCACTTTATAAACATCTCTGGATGATTCCCAGCTGACATGCTGGAGAAAAAAGCTTGTGGTGCTTTGTTAGGGATGTATTAACTCATGCTATTTTCTTTCACATCTATTACAGAGCACCAGAACTTTAATTCCAGAGAAAGATTCATGATTTCCTAAATTAATTTATTTTACCCAATTTTCCCTTACTTTAAGGGATACTTTTTTTCCAGGGTTGTGAAAATTTCCCCACCTTGATTAATAGGTCACAAAGACTTTAGGGAATAGGGAAGACATGAGTGGCAGCAGCAGCAGCAACAGCAATTGGTATCTCAGCCTTAGCAGGAAGATAAGGTCAGGCAAAAACATAAAGCATGGATAAATATGTGACATAAAGAGGCCTCACAGAGTACAGAAGATGAAAATGATTCCTTAGTGAAAGGGATCTTGAAACATGGGCCTGGTACTGAGGCATAGTATTTGGTAAGGAGAGGAAATTAAATTTTACTTTTAAATTTTAGATCATGTATCTTTTAAAAAAGAGATTTACTGATAAGATGGGTATAAAATGTGGTAGTAGATGGGCTTTTAAATGACAGACATTCACAGGCTCATATTTTAATATGCCATGCCCTGAGATAATACAGTATATCAGAGTCCCCAAATTATTTCACAGCACTGATCTTTTAAGTGAAACAGGAATTTCTTGGAGCACTTTCCCTTTGGATGACATTCCTGCTCCCAGCCATCAGTGCAGGTGTGCACCCTAAGCTTCTTACACTCACCACTGTGGAGCCATTGACCAAAGGAGCCATTCACCAACACTTCTAAAAACAAATGTATCCCCTGTTCTTCTTCTGTTTCCAACAGACAATTCCATGTAGCAATTAGTTATTTCTTTAAGTAATTAATTGCTAAGTGCTAAAGAATCGTTGCAATACTTTATGTAGAAGTAACAAAATTACTCAAAGGTTTTAGAAAAGTCTTCAAGAAAGCAATTATTGCTAGTTGTAGTCAAAATTATTTGTTATATTAATTACCAGTAATGTCTGCATAGACATAATTAGACTGGAAGCAATTTTATAGTGCTGCAATGTAATTATATCATTAATATGAAAAATAACAGATTATTTTACTTTAATTTGACATATTATATGTTTAAGAGCTTTCCAATTAAAGAACAAAGGTTTGAGTTAAAGAATAAAGTGTGCACCAAGTTTTAGGGTAATTTCTCACAGCAGTAGCATGTTTAGGCAGATCTTAAGATCTGTACATCTACATTCTTGTTGAATGCTTATAAATATGACCTGAACATAAGTTTTCAATAAATTTCCATTTTGGACTTGAATTAATTGCTCTCTAATTAAGTAGAGTAGGTCGAAACTGTTGTGCAAATTTTACTCCTGCAAATTCCTGTGGAATGCACCTTTCAGAGATACTTGTGCTCCTCTCAGTAAGAATGATCTGATGAACAACGTAATTTATTCACATTTGTAATTAGTGTTTTTTTAGTTTTCTGCTGGAATTAATCTCTTAACATTTCAGCATAACTTAAGCACAGGCTTATCAATAAGCAAAGATTTGGTGTAGTCCACTGATGGCTGTTGTCTTCCTGGTTTTCCTATATTTTTCATGGTGACAATGAATAAATGCCCAAGGGATTTTCCAAATATAAGTTCAAATCAGCAAGGAAAAGAGGTGATTTCAGAACATGATCATAAGATATTAACTAGTCTTATAGAAAGTTTTTCTTTGGGAAAAAAAAAATCCCAAACAAACAAAGAAAAAAGTCCCAGGTTTTGAATAAAATTAAAGTACACATCACAAAGGAAAAATCTTCTGCTGAAAACTTTCCATGAACTTTTCTGAAGTGGGGCAGTTTGTGAAACACATTTTCAAATTAGATACAATTTCAGCACTGAATAATAATATTTCTGATAAGTAATTTACATTATTTAGAGAAAGCTTTTGGTTTGGATTTTTTTTTTTAATGTACTGTGGGATTTTGTTCTACAGACTATCCTTAACAATCAGATCATTTCATAAGCACAAGCCCACAACAGAAAGGTTAGTTATCTCAGATAATTGTTTATCACCTATAATAGCACTAGTTTTATGAGAATTCACTATTAAGAGGGGTGAAAATATACCCTAAACGATTATTAAGGAACTGCTTTTATTTGTATCGTTGTGTAACTGCTATTTCTTGCTGGAGTGTTTTGACTGAAGCTCTTCTGCTGAGGAATGGAACAATAACCCATAAACAGCCAGAATCTATGTCAGGAACTCTCACTTGCTATTTCCAGATCATTCCTCAGAGATCCTGTGGACAAGAGCGTTTTGTTGTATTCTCTAACCTGAGCAGTCACTGGTCAGGTTTTCCTGAGTGTCTGCAAGCACCTCATACAAATAAAGGCTGACTTTCAGGAGTCATTGTCATGGAAAGGAAGGATGCAAATTAGGGTTTCTGCAGCCTCACTTCAGTGATGAAATTATTTCCAGGGTTTGCATGTATAAAATGTTCCAGCACCTTTTAAAAGGGGTGGTATATATAGAAGAAATTTATGTAATCCCCTCTTTTCCAAAACCTTTTTGTTTAAAATAAATACTTCTTGTTACTGCTAAAGCATCTACTAAACCCGCAGATAAGGCACAGTGTAGGTATTGTTTTCAATTTTAGAAAGATTTCACCTGAGCAAATTATTTCTAGGTACTTCAGTTTCTGGAATGTATTATATGTTCCTACTGTCATATTATTTGTAAAAAAAAAAAAACAAAAACAAAAAAAAAAAAAAAAAAAAAAAAAAAAAAAAAAAAAAAAAAAAAACAACCAAAAAAAAAAACAAACCGCCACCACAAAAATTCAACCAACCAACCAAAACACCTCAGAATATCCTGCACATATTTGGCTTACTTCTTCCATTATTCACTGCAGAGTACTCATGAGAGATCTAAGTTACATTTACTGGAATCTGAGGAGTCTGAAAATCATTTTCATTTCAGTGTTGAAACAAAAAAAAAAAATACAAACCACTCTACTCTGTAATTGTCTTTAGCTTTTAGGTAGCTTGTGGCTTTCAAAGTGAATAGCTCATTTTAAATATGATTGAGATTTTTACAGGAAATTAGTACCATTTGTTTGTTAAGTAACTTTCAAATTATAAGTCATGGTAAAAATGGAGTCAATTTATGGAGCATTTCAGATTTTGATTTTTTTTTCCCTTTCATATTTAGTGATAATGACAAATCCCTTTTTAATGAAGTTCTAAAATGAAAGTCAATCTCATGTGGCTTTTTTTATCACCTATTTACTTTAGATAAAAACTCTTATTGTCCTCAACCACGAGCATTATGCAGACTAAAAATGCCATATTAAAACTGTTGTTTAATCCCAAGCCATAGATTGCACCATAATTTATTGGATAAAATTATAGTAACAAATAGCAGTGATGATGTAACACTATATTTCAACATGTTTTACAGCACCACAATGTTATTCTAGTGATTATACTGTAGTTGGAATAAATATTACTAAATTTGAGACAGATTTATTATGGTTTTAGACTTTCTTTTACTTGGTCCAGGAAACCGAGGATTTACACAGTAACTCTGATTAACATTAATGAGCAATAATTGCTTATCTCCCTTGTGTACCATGAGGAGTTTCTATCCCTCTGGCTGTCCTGTATGTTAGCACCTTTTAAGGTTTGCTTTGGGATTAGATTGTCCCTCCAGTTTCAGCACTGTGTGAAAGGAGGCACTGAGCCAGAAAAACATCTCAATCCTTCTTCCCTTCATCTCTCTTGCTCTTGAGAACCCATCCACTGGCAGTCATTTGGGTGAGAGGAGCCAGGCCAAACCATATTCAGTGTTTTTGCAGCTCTGCTGCTCTCCTGAGTGAATAAAGGGCAAAATGCAGAGGCAGGTCAAACACAGCCCAGCCTTTGTGCCCCTCGTTCCAGCTGCAGAGAGCCAGGAGGCCGTGTGAGAGGCCTGAGGGGATGGAGAGTCTCATTGTGCTTTAATGTCATAAACTGGCAGGTATGGTCTGATTCCTCATTATATATGCCCTGAAAAGATAGCTTCAGGTTTGGAACAAATAGATTGTTACCAGAGAAATGTGAATGTCTGTCTGAAATAAATTCTAACCATGCTTTTGGTGAGATGCTGAACAGTGGGAGAAACTTCCACTATCCTGCTGACTGGTCATTGATTCCCATCATTCTTACAGTCAGAGACACCACTCTGTGATGTTAAGGAGAACCATTTATGGCATTCTCAGCTAGCCCCAAAACAGCAGAGGAAACCCAAACTCCCAAGAGATTCTGTTCTTACATCAGGAGCCCAGTCCTGCAGACTGCCATGGCTCTGGCTGTTCAAGGCCCTTGGGTTTCTGAGCTGCTTGCCAGTATCTCTGAGGAAGAAAAGGTTGGATCCTGTTTCATGTGTACCAGTGCATGCCATTTACATCAATTACCTTGCCCTGAAACAGCTGATTTCAATTTGATATTTGCACTCTGGTATCAATGCTTTACAGGAATGGCTCTATCTGTCCTGTGAAAAGTTTCCTTCCATATTGTAAAGTCAATGCTTGACTTCTGTTCCCATATTTAATTTTTTAATAATTTTCAACATCTCAGAAAACAGTATCTTTTAAATACAGTTGCCTGCAAACCTGATCTGTGAAGTTCAGCCTTGTGCTCCAGCCAGAATCTCACAGACTGAGTGCTTAATGGAAATGAGCAGAAACTGGGTGATATTTCTCCATTGTGAGTTAAATCTTTGAGTGCTTCAGAGTACTTTGGGGCAACAGAAAGGGGAAAAATATGGAAAACAGTTTCAGCTTTTCAGTTTGGAACCTGCTTTGCTGTAATTTTGAGACACAATCTAAACTACAGGTAATTGATCATAATGAAAAAAATGCATTAATGAAAGTAATTGACAAAAGCCAGTACACCTGTCAAAGAAGAGAAACCTTGAAAAGGAACGGCGAGCTTTTGAAGGTCAAGGCTCAGTGTGGTGTAATCCCTACCATCTGTGTTCAGGCTGGTGCTATTCTCAGACTGTCATCTGCACTCTCTCCTTTGAAAATAACAGACAAGGGAAAAAAGGCTTACCCGACAGGGAGCCTAAATGTAGTTAGTTTTATAGAAAATGAAAAAGCACCACTGTATAAACTTAAGATGACCCTTAATTTTCCTTCCCCTTGACCTACACACGTCCACAATTGTTTTCAGAGCTGTAGTGGCACAGGGAGTGAAAATAACTAAGGGGCCAGTAAAGTGTAACAGTGATAACTGTGAGTTGGAATAGTAGGCAACCATAACCAATGCAATCAGCCAAGCATGGTATTGCCCTTCAAACTCACTAACCTGATCAAGAAATTTCAGCCTCTCCTTTAACTGTGAGAGGTTCTTGCATTGAACCTACAAAAAGCTGTGGGTGGATTCCTGTGCCCACACCAAATTTGCACCCCACGGTTGCCTCCTCCTTTTGGATTTCTTGGATATCCTGCTTCCTAAAGCTTCTGGGTATTTTCAGAGAGCAGGGAGAAGCCTGACACACTTGTGTGGCATTAGTGATGGGAGCACATTCATATGCTGGATCTGCAGAGCCCAGACAGAAATCCTCAGCCAGCGCCCACTGCCTCACAGTCCAGAAGCACAGGGCTAGAACAGGCACCTGGGGCATCCAGCTTCTGCTCAGGATAGGAGAAGCTGTGTTCAGCAACTCTGTTTTCTGCACACCAGCTACCAGACATCAGAGCAATCAGCCTCCTTCAGACTTGGCTTAGCATGTTGCTTGGGTGACTTAGAAAGTATGAAGAGAGCCTTCTTCACCCACAAAATAGCTTAGCTTGCTGATCAGGTCACTTTGTGTGGTCTGGAGTTCAAATCCCTCAGGCAGATGAGGAAATTGAATTCAGGTTTCCCACACACTGACAGGATATATTCATCACAGCATTATTATATTAAATAAGGGCATTAGCTCCTCCATGGCAGTTCTGCTTTGAAGGAAAAGGTTTAGAAATCCAGCTCCAGAAGCTTGAATGGAAACTCCAACTGCCTCATCCAGACATCCTCCTAGCATCTGAACATGAAGTCCTGATGAAATTTAATATTTAACACACAAATTTGTTCTTATTAAACCATCAAATGCAGAGGTAGCTGCCTGCTTGCTTGTTTTGTTTCTTATTTCTCTCTTTTCAAACATCCACAAACATCCCTCAGGGAGCCTCTTTGGGAAGTTGCTCCTTCCAGAAGGTGAACAGGTATCTGTAGTGATCAAGGTGTCTTGGTGATTTGGTCTTCATGTTCAAACCCCTTCAGGTTTCTTTCCAACTCTGTTCTAGATTATTTCACACCAAAATTCAAGGATGTGAAAATTTTTCAAAACCTTTACAAAATTCCCAAATTTTCTAATTTACATTCAAAGTATAGTGGATACATGGAGAGAGTAGGCTACCACTTGGAGAGATTTTTGTTTTAGACATTTTTCTGAGAAAGGTTCATCTATTAAAATATTGTTAAAGGAATTTTTATAAACCTTTTTACTGCAGAGTCCAGACATATGAAACTACAAAGCACAGCCAAACAGATCCCCCCAGAAGTCATGTTTCATGTACTTTGTGGGAAATGGTGTATATGAAAAGCAGCTATTTCTGTTATTTTAGAGTGACAAAAATGGTGTGTCTAAAAGAACAGGTATTAGTACTATATATGGTATATATACTCCCTGCTCCTGAGAATAAAAATAAAAAAATAAAAACGTCTACCTTCATGCACAAAATCAGAGCACACCACATAAAACATCCCTCTGTTAAATGGAGATTCCTGGGAAAACAACCACAATAAAAATAACGTATAAAAAAATAATAGTGTTCCACAAATGTCTAATTAAAAAGGTTCTCCACCTCTTTGGAAGAAACACATTTTATTTGCCCTCATTAAGGTGGCCTAAGCACTGTGCTTCACCCTTCCCTGACTGCATGATGTAATCAACACTATCCCTGAAAACAGCAAACAAGAGGCAAAGAATCACCTTTCTCCCACTGAGCTTTACCTGCCTAATCAACTTTAACCTAAATTAATGATTCAAAAGACATCCTGTTGACCCTAACTGTAATCTAACTGTACAGCACGTACAGAAGTTCAGAACTGGATCTACCTTGAAAGGCAGTTCCAGAGAATCCTCACTAATACCTCTTCCTGACTATTCACACTCACTCAAAGTAAACATTTATCTTACTATTTTTAACTTTCACCTGGGTGTACTCTCTGCTGATAGAATGAAGCCTCTCACTCAGTGCAAGCAGGCAATTCTGGCAATTCTTCTTCTTGTTTGCATTAATTACCTTTTTCAATTAATTGCATTTCTTTACCTTTTTCTCCACTGTGTATGTCTCAGGATGTGGTTTCCTTGCACTGAAGCTGTGCAAGCCAGGTCAGAGAAACTGATGGAGGCTGAAGCTGCATCAACACCCAGGAACTTCCAGAGCTCAGCTCACATCTGCTGCCCTGGCCAGCTGTGCAGGACCTCATTGCCAAAGCTGTGCTAGACCACAACACCTTGGAGAAAATTTGGAGTTGGTACAAAAGGCAAGGAGCGTTATCCGGTCAAGGAATGCTCTTGCTGGGATACTCACTGGACAGCAAAACCAGTGTGAGGCTAGAGTGAGATGTCTTGATTTATGGCTGTTGAAGATGTATAAAGGAATGAAAACTTGCCAAAGCAAATATATATTCTAAAGAATTCGTTTGGACGTAACATTACTAATAAGAAAAAAAGAAAAAGAAAAGGGGAAAAAAAAGTAAAATTGAAATCTAAAATTGAGATGGAAATGCAATGAAGCTTTACTAGTCTGAAACTCAGCAGCCAGTGGCAAAAAAAAAGGAAAGATGCAGAAAGAAATGAGGAAGACAACATTAAAACTCTGTAAAATTTTTATTAAAATGCATAAATAAATATTTTTCTATTATAGGCCGCAAAAAAGTCCTATTTTGAAATTTCCAGAGTTTGGTATTTTATGCAGTGGCTTGCCAAGGCACACCTGAAAAAATAAAGTAGGAAAGAATTAAAAACATTCTTAGCGGGAGCATTTCCATGCAGAAAGAGTGAAAGAAGCCAGATCACAAAGAAAGCTACTAAAGCAATAGAGATTTTCATTTGCAATGAAGCTCGTTGTCCTTTAGGAAAAGAATCTGACAGTGGCTGGGAATCACTTTCTCAGCTCACAATTCTAAGCAGTTTATGTCAACATTTTTTTTCTTTTAATTCTCAGGGTAATAAATTTTTTCCCCTACAAGAGGTGTCAGCGCTGGTCAACATGAAGTAGGTGTAAAATTTGTGCATTACAGCATTGTTAATGTGTTGCTAGTACTATCTCCTACATTTTAATTGGCTGCACAGCACAGAGAAGGAGCTGCTGCTTTGCCTGGCGTGTTTTCTGAAATGAAACATTCCACAAAATGAGGGAGGATCTCGGGGGGCAGAGATCACAGTGCACCGTGTGTGCAGGGGCAGGGCATGCTCTGAAGTACAGCTTCTACATTTCAATTTGTCACGATTGTTTTGGCTCTCAAGTCCCCTCTGCTTTTTTCCAAAGCCACTGGAGAGCAGGCAGGAGTCACGAGACGGAGCACTGGCTGGGCAGGCCTGCACAGCCCCATGCTTGGGCTGACAAGCTGGCAGTAGATATCTTTCATTCAGTACATCTCTATAAATTGCACAAAAATATGCCTGGGGAGCCTTGGTAATGAATACATCAACTTTTACCCTGCACTGTAAAAACAGCTATAAGGAAATGATTTCTATGCTACAGAGGGGGTACACAGGCTAAAAAGAAAACACAACCATTGCCAGAAAAATAAATGCCCTTCTCCATCAGAGAGATGAAAGAGAAAGATAAAGTGCTCTGTTTGTGCTATGCCATCATATTGGGTTTGCATGGCAAGGTTTGGGGAACAGGGGAGCCATAGGGGTGACTTCTCTGAGCAGGTGCCAGAAGCTTCCCCTATATCCAAAAGAACACAAGACAGATCCACTGCTGGCCCAGGCTGAGTCCCTCAGCAGCACTGGCAGCACCTCTGGGATAATGTATTATGGAAGGGGAAAAAACCTGCACAGCTGCACCTGGAGAGAGGAGTGTTCATATTCCACGTGATGCTGCTTTCCACCTAAACGGAAACTGACTGAGGAAGTTCTTTCACCTGAGAAGAAAAGCTGGGGGAAACAAATGAGAAAAAAACTGTCATGTGATCCATTACCAGTTACAGTTATAATTTGCAAAATGCAGCATTCAAAAATCCCTGATTCTGGTTACTGCTTTCAACCAACAGCAGCAGTACAGTGGTGCTTCAGCAGCCCGTGGTCCCCATCTTGCTTATCCTTTGTCAGGTGCCAGTTAAATCTTTGCAATATTTGTGCTCTGCTGTTTCCAGAGTCTTATGGAACTGGGAATGGGTATTGTTGGGATAATTCAGAAACAGCAGGAGTTTTGTGCATTTCACTCTCTGGATTCTTGAATTTCTTAGCTGAAGTCCAGTTTTCAACTAGCCACAGCTGAGCTGAGAACAAAAGTAACCACATAGCCCATGATTTGTGTTTTGATTGAAACAGCTTTCTGGTTTATTTGCCTCAGATGGAATCCTTGTACAGATCCATACAGCAGAAATAGCAGAAGTGTCTGAGATGGGGAATTGCGTGTCCTGTCCAGCAGCCGAGCTGGATGTGCTGCTCCATTGTACATATTTATGGAGCTGAGCTGAACCCTCAGGGTAAAAGTGAACAAAGAATAGACTGTTTTTCTCCTAAAGCATCTGGGTGTAGGTCTTATTTTGCCAGCAACCGTGGTGTTTATGGGCATGTTTTACTGGAAACCTGCTGCTTCTCACAACGTTTCCTGAGTGACTGTCTTAGTAAAACTGCATCTGGAAATGACAAGCACACAGCTGTAAATCTGAAAAGCAGTGTGCAGCCCTAATAGCTAGCAGCTACAGCACAGCTGTCCTGCTGAACATTGGAAAGATTTACAAAGACAAAGCAGAGCAATGAATATGTTTCTGAGCTCTCTGTGATCACATTACACCTCTTCCTCTTCCAAGATTGTTTTGTTGCAGACATAGAAGGGACTATCAGTGCTCTTTGAGTCAATGCCTTGGGCAGGTAACCTATTACTGCTTACCTGCCTCAGGCACCAGAATTTCTGCCCTGCACCTATCTTCCAAAGCAGTGGCTAATGATACATTATATCATTTTTCATTTTCACCTGAGTTGGATCCATGACAAGAGCAAGGCCAGGAAAGTGAGCCAACTTACAAAAAAATATACTGCTCCAGTGGTGTGCAGCATTTTGAGCACTGCAGGGAGTGTTCATGCAGTGGAATCATCATAAAAGAGATAAGCAAGAGGAAGAGATGAAGGAGATTTGTGCTTTTCATTCTCACGTGCCTGAGCTGTGGAATCCTGTAACCTCTGAGGATCTCCCGGAGCTCTGAGGAGTGAGGGAGCAGTGGCAGGAGCTGCACAGAGGAAACGACCAACACACACTGCAGAAATCCTGACTTGGCTGACAGGAGGAATTGTTGCTCCACTGCACCAGTCATTGCCAGGGAGGACTGAGGACTGGAGCCAAGGTGTTGGAGTATGAACAACATGGCAAATTGCCCAGCATTGTAAAGAAATATAGTTGCTCTCTCCTATGTGAAAATCTAGGGAATAAGCTACTAATAATATTAATAATAAAATTACTAAAGAATAAAAAAAAGGGTTTTTTTCCATTCCTAAAGTAAGAAGTTCTAATTCTCTAATTCAAAATATCTTTTCTTTCAAATGCCCTGCAGTTTTGCTAAAAAGCAAACTACCTAAAATACTAAAATCCTTAAACAAACCATCTAACTTGACCTAAGCATTCTTTTTGCAATTCCTGCAGAAACTCACACTTAAACATACTAGTATGTAGAGGTGTGTTTGTGAAAAACCAGATGTTATGGATTTTAAACTGCATTGTTTGCATAAAACTAGTGTTAATTTTCTGCATATATATATATATCTCTATATATCTATAAATACACACATGAGTACTTAAAGTCTGTGTATTCATGCTTGCTTTTGGATTTGTAATGGCAGAAAACCAATTACTCACTAAGTCTCTTTCTGAAGATGATGCTATTGGATGTGTACTTAAACCTGAGCACCTGAGCATAAGCCTTCAATTTGCTAATTTTGCATCTGCTTATTAATTGATACCTATTGCAGACTTTGGAGAAGGCTGAATACAAACTTTAGAAATTCATCAAGGCCCTCTTTCTGTGAGCCCAAATCTCTAGATTTTTGATAGTTCTACCTAAAGACCTGTCAATGGCTCCATTAAATCAAATAAGCCTCCAGCCAGCATTCATCTTTTATTTAGAAGCAACTACGTTGTTCCTTTATAGGTTATGCATTGCCCTCCTATGTCCCTGCTTACTCTTCTATCTGTTCTCTGTTTCTGGCATTTTTCCCATTTTACAATACTATGGTTTGCCTCCCTAAGCCACCTCAGGGTATTCCCGTGGAAGGAATCCCATGGCAGAGCAGGCTGCTGAAGGTGCCCAGCTCAACGTGCTTTGTTCCCTTTTAAAATAATGTAGATGGGGATAAATAGGACCCTTGAGAACCACAGCTCTGGGAGAAGGAACAGAAATGTCTCTCCATCTTGACAGTTTACACATCTCCTATAACAGGGAATGTGTTTCCAGGCCCATAGAAACATGCTTTTTCCTTTTTTGTTTTGTTTCCCTGCCTCTCCCTCCCTCTTGTAACCTTGATTTTACCCGTAGATTTTAAAATAATAGCTATTTAGGATTTGGGAAGAGTCAGCAGCCACCCCGAAATACCCATCAGGATTAAACCCACTAAAACCCTTTCTTCTTAGAGAGGCACAAAGCAGCTGGGTGGAGGCGTTGGTTTGTGTTTCTCTGCAGTGCCATTCCTTTGCTCTGCCCCCAGTTAAACAGCGATGATAATGCTCCTCACTCAGCTTGTTTGAAGATTAAATTAGCTGCTATTAGTTCAGCTCTTTGAAGATGTACCCAAAGTGGTAAGTGCTAAGTGTTATTAAATGAATTTTAGTCATCAGACCCTGGAGAAATTTGGTTGCTTTGGATTATTGTTTGAGCCATGGTGAAGTCTGGAGCACAGGAGCAGCCCCAGCCCCTGGGTCCCCTCGGCTCAGAAGTGCCCAGGGCCACACAGGAGTTCCTGACCTTAAACACAGTCACCTTTAAAGGCATTCAAAGGCTACAAACCGACTTTCAAGAATAATGGTTGGTCTTCACAGGTAAGAGAAGCTTTAATTTTCCAAGTGCTATCTTGGAAAATTTCTGTCTCCTTTTTAACAGAACTTTAAAGAAGCAAATCTCCTATGTGATTTATTAAGCCGAACTTTGATTNAAAAAAAAAAAAAAAGCTGTTATCCTGTCGTTCAAATTTAAAGGAAAATGGGCAATTACGTTTTCCATTAAATTGCTCCAGGTTGTAAAGAGTGTAACAGAGGTAAGATTTGGGTCCTTATTCAAGCCCTCTAGTGGTAGTTGTCCTGTTTGTTAACACGGGAAATTGCCACATTACTAAGCTACATTATTTGGGATCTTTAACAGGAAATTAGAAGCATCTGCCCTGAGAAGCAGGAAGAAGAAAAAAAAGAAAGTGTTAGTAGAAAGGTAAGTATTTCTATACAGAAATAATTGTGATTTAAATGTGCAGAGTAGTAGAAATTCTAGATGCCAAATCAAGTAAACAGAAAGAGCAGAAAGTGCCACCCCAAGCAAATGACAAGGCCTGTCCTCCAGGGACTGACAGGTGGTAGGGACTGGAAATGCTTCTGCAAAATGCAAGCTGAGCCAGTTCTCCTCCAGGCAGGGTCAGAGTGTCTGAAGCTCAGGATCTGAGCACTGTGGTGGCTGCCTGGGGAGAAGCTGCCAGGGAATGTGCTGCACTGGCTGCACAGGTAAACCTGTCATTGCTCTGGGCTGCATTTCTGCCACTGCTCCCCAGCCACTGTATTGCCATTACAGGGTGTTTCTTAGACTTTCCTTCCTCTGTTAAGTTCTCTTTCAAATCAAATTTACAAGTGGCACAGTCCAAGGCAGCAGAGACAACAAAGAGGCATTTCAGTGAAAATATTGCTGAAATTAAGGGGGGGAAAAAAAAAGGCTCAATGTTAGGGAAAAAAAATCATATCAATAAAATCAGTATAGATAGGACCACTTATATTGTAACATGTATTATATAATGGCTGCCTTTTGCAGAAAGAAACTGTTTAAAAAAGTAATGCCAAATTTGAGCTTAAACCGGTTTTTATAAATTCGAGACAACATCACAGTTTGTTTCTAGAAGCAATTTCAGGATTTTAACAATAAAACTGACCTGTCCAGAGGCAGCCAAATAACCAGCCTGCCTGTCTCAGCCCCCAGGTTAATGGACTATCTGTATATTCTGCACAAGACTGTAGCTGAAGCTATTTCACTTGTTAAATGGCTAAAGAGTAGCTGACATGCCTGGCAGAGCATCCCGTGTTTCTCAAGAATAACTCTCCCAGAATTTTCTGGCAGATAAAAGCTTTACTCTGACAGTTCTGAGTGTTTCTTCAGCATTTCCTCTTAACCATCTAGAGGATTTTCTGGAGTGCTTACATGAACAGAGGTGCTTGTTAGAAGTGCTCATTTCAAGAAAGTGTTTTGTGAGTGAAACAAGAATTATAGTAGACAGTCAAGAGATCCTTTGGGGAAATGGGGCTGGTAGGAACAGACAGAACATCCTTACTGAATAAAACATTTTTTCAAGGAATGTCAAAACTAAGCATAACAAGAGATCTCTTCTATAAGGGGATGGTCTTCACCCTGGATATTTTCCATTACTTTTCTCGTGTTCTATGAGAGCTCCAAAGTGTCTGAATAATTTTTCGACTATCCCAGAAAAGTATTTCAAGACGGTTGTATTCTAAGCATTTGATCAAGTAATTTTTAAAAAGGCAAATTAATGGAGTGGCCCTGATTAGTACAGTCCTGAAAGTTACAGTAATGTGTGTTGTTTTGCTTGCAGTTATGACATTGCACAAATAAGACAGAGCAAACAAAGATACATGCAACACTTACTAGTTAGTATAAGGTTCTCTGAAAGCTATCCTTTGTCAGAAGGATGATCACTAGGTAATGTATAGGCCATGTCCAATAAAAATGTACAATGAACACACTGTGTGGCAGGGTTTAATTTCCTGGCTCTTGTGGAACCTAAATCTCAACTTTAATAAAACTGTGCTGTTGCACAAAAGGCACCACGAAGCAGTGTGATGCAATGGCTACAATGCTAGCTGAGTGCACAGAATTATGTTCTTTTCCTGAATCTACCATTGACTTCCAAAATAATTTTGCACGTGTCACTTCTACAACCCAATTTCCCCCTTGATAAAAATGGGACCAACAATGGTTTCTCACCTTTGACACGCCTGGATGAAAAGTGCTTAGTATTATTAATTCCTGAATTTATCAACCTCAAGCAGAGTTGTGACCTTGAAAATGGAGAAGAGTTCCAGAGTCTGCACAGGCTTCTGGGGAGATCATTAGAGCTATTTATTTTACCAGGCAGGCATGTGGCTGTTACAGTGATGTTGCAGGGCTGAGGAGGAGAGGCAGCATCACACATCAGGTATTGGGGTGGTTTTCATGCCCAGACAGACAGAATTATGGAGGCACAGTACTGAGCAAAGGTGGAATAAGCCCATCACATCCAAGGGAAAGGGCTGCTCCCCTCCTGGGAGACACAGAGCAAAGTTTTGAAAAACTCTCCATGCTTCAGTCCTATATCTTATGGATTAATTATAGCAATCAGTCATAACTATTGATTACCATGGCAGTACCTGGGGACTCACAGTAAAACCTCAGTAAGGATCCCTTGGGAACATTTCTCTTTTTTAAGGTATTAAAATTATCAAGGAAACTGAGGTTGCGTTTTGTAAATCTTTACTGAAGAATGGCAAACCCAAGACAATCCATCATTTGAGTTCCAAAAATTCTCTCTAAGAACGTTTTTCATATGGACGTCAGCCTTTGTCCATTGATATTTCTTAAGTCTATAGAAAAATAGCCCAATAGTTTGCCTTACCAAAATATTCAGTGTTTTATTAACTTGCCTTTTTGCCTTATTGCAAAGAGAATTGCAAAGCCCTGAGTGAGTTCCAGCTAAGGGTTCTGCAGCTTTTCACTCTGCTCAACAATTTCCTTTGTGCTCTTTAGGCCAGTGTTAATTGTGCACCAGTGCTGTCATTGGAGCTGGTGTCCCCTGCTGCACTGAATCCCCAGGAAGCAGCCCTTCCAATCCATCTGTGACAGCTCTGAGTGCAGAGGAGGCACTCTGTGGATAGGCTGATTCCATGTGGCAGGGGATAAGTGGGCTGGCAGCAGTGGCTTTGTGCATTTCAATAACTGACAAAAAAAGAGATGGGAATGACATTCAGGAAGTGAAACAGAGAATGTAAATTTTCTCTTCTCGACTAACCCAACATGTTTGTGCTTAAGTTGCATTTTAAAAGACTAGAAATTTAGCTGGGACAATGAAAACTGCATGGATCTCTCATAAAATATTTATATTACACCTCAGTGTAACTTGTATAACAGATTTTAATACAGATGATAGACACTTTACCATATAAAATACACCAGTGTGCTTTAAAAGATTTGCTTTGGGCTTTCCTGTTGCTGTTTTGTCTTGTTCTTAATGGGGATTAGTGATGCAGAGTAGTAGCTTGTCTAAGATTAGAGAATGCAGAAAAAAAAAAGTGCAACCAAGCAAAATATTTTTCAAGATTACCCATAGAGTGTCTGTATAGGTAAACAGATGTAAGCACATAACCTTTGGAGCTCCAGATATGTTTTTAAATCTGATATACACAGCGTGGGTTTTGTCCAACAAATAACTAGGTATCACATCATATAATTTGTATCATATAATCATACAATGTGTAAACATGAGATATATAGATTAATACATGACACATTTCTTCTTACAGTCTTACATCATATTCCTGAAACTGGAAAGAAATTTTGGATATCAAAAGAAAATAATATATAAAATAATACAGAAAATAATTTCTTTTCTTCTCTAAAATCTCTGAGCCTTCCATACAGATCAGACTGAGATTTCAACAACTTTCCTCACAAAAGTACAACAAATATATCACAATACTTAAATGGAACAGATACCAGTGGGACTCTCAGTTAAGAACATTCTGCCTCATAGGGAAAATAGTGACCCTATGGATTTTTCAGTTACAATATACTTATGACTTAGTGAATCCTAAAATACCCTTGTGCCCTGTCTTAAGCTGCTGTTAAGTATTTATGTTCCATTTTGAGCTACTGACCAGCTCCACATGGAGGTGATCAAGGTTCTTTAGGAGCTAAGGGTTGCCTTAGCTATTTATTTTTCACTTAGTCTCCTTGACTTGAAGGAGTTTAGGACACTTTCAACAAAAAGAGAATTAGAAATGTGAGACATTTTCTTCTGGGGAAGTAAAAAAAGTTGAGAGATACAATATTTTTTCCACTTTTTCCAAGTCAGGCATTTAGTGGCCTTCAAAAAAAAAAAAAAAAACAATTATCACTTTCCCAACAAACGAAAGAAGAAAAACATGGATGTTCATAAAACCACGTCAAAACTCTTCCTGATTTTTTCCAATTTGATTGGCACCATTTGACCAGCTCTAAAGATAGTGTGTGCCATAATCCGTAGTCTTTCAGTTTGAACTCACTGTAAAAGATTCACTTTAATTTAAAACATAAACAAATCTCTTATCTATCTTGCTTATTTTGGAAGATCAATGCAAACATAACTTAAAAAGTAATACAGCACTAAAACTTCCACAAGGAGAAATTTATAGTACATTAATCTTTAGATTCTATATTTTGACTGGAAATGATTGCATGATAATGGAGTAAATGCTTTGCTAAGTGAATACAAACTTAAATACTGTATATATCAAATGTGGACATGCTGAAGAATAAATCTGCACTACAGACTAATTAATTTACAGAAGGAACTTCCTTAAATGAAGTCTTCTGAAATAATAAGTCCAGGGAAGTGGGTAAACCATCATTAAAGGACAGGAAGTAAATTCAGTGTGAATCTATTAAATGGGAGACAGCAATGTTTTCTATTGAAACAGTGAAAAAATAGCTACAGCTGTCAAAGTTTCCCTCCCCCAGGTAGGAATCAACTCTTTATGCAGCCTGAAGGTGCTGCCAAACTTATTAATTAAAATGGTCTAAATTGTGGGGTTACCTGAACACAGAAGACTGCAGATTCTGTAGAAATGTTTCTTCCACAAGGAGGAGAGTGCATGTAAAAGTACATCCCAAGATGGTACTGTTCCCTCACTACCCACCACTTCAAAGTCAAACTCTGTCTCAGATTTAGTCTGCAATGTATAATAAAAATAATAAATAATAAAAATAAGAATAAAAAAGTCTTCACCTTTTTTATGGGAAAATCTATGTAACTACTACCAAATGTGGTTCTGCATGTCAAGTCCTAGCAAGAAGCTGGACACAAACAGAGATCATCAGAGGTCGAAACAAAATCCTTGCCACATGGTTTGCTCTAAGGCAGTACCAGCACTGAACCCTGGCCATTTCTATAACTCCAAGTCAGTGACTGCCAGAATCTTATGGATAGCTTGGTTAAGAAAGCCATAAACAGATTTCTTGTGCTATTTCTTTCCTTTCTTCTCAAAGCTCTTCTATGCTAATCGAACCAGAGAAAAAAAGAAGAAAGGTAATTCCACTTCTTCCATTCCAGTGATTTTCAGTTAAATTTAAACCTGGTTAAATTGCAGCAAGTATCTGCTCTGTAGGACTGAAACAGGGGGGAATAGGTTATTTTAAAATGAGAATTGATGGTGGCCCATGTGTCAGATTCCATTTTGTATTGGGTTGCATGGCAAGGTTTTGGTATTGAGGGAGCTACAGGAGTGGCTTCTCTGAGAAGGTACCAGAAGCTTCCTCTGTGTGCAGCAGAACCAATGGCAGTTTATAAGGATAAGGCCTCCTTCCAAAGTGTCAAAGTGCATTATAAAGAGATAGGCCCAAGCATTTCAATGGATTAAACATTGCTTCACTCAGTGTTGCCCAAGTTCTCGTTCTGAGAATGGAGCTGTGCCGTTTACGTCAGTTCAGCTGTGCAACACCAGGCACAGCCTCCTGTTTTGATAAAAGTACATCTCTGTGAGTAATGGCCCTCCATCCCAACAAAATGCTCACTTCCACTGATAAGGGTATTGCAGGAAGAAAAACAGCAGGGTGTTTGTTGGCAAATAATGTTTCCCAATTTGAGGAAACAGCTGGGGAAGACGATTGTCAGACAGGTTTAAGGAGCACAGAACAGACAGGAGCAGCAAGAAAGGTGAGGAAACATGACCTCAACTCCACCCAAACCGTGGGCCACCCACATTAATTTTCCAATTCTTACGGATGAAACAGGAATTAACTCTTCCCAGCTTCTTTCTGTTTTCCTGCCTGCTCTAAAGCTGTGACTTATGGCTGCAGCTTCTGCAGAGGCTCAGTAAATCCTAACCAAACCTTCTGCATCTCTCTTACCCAAACCTTGAGCTCTCCCAGAGCACGCCCGTTGAGCTGCAAGGAGTGACCACATCCACACTTGGGCACACTGGGAATAGGAGTCTTCTGGAAAATAATTGTTGGTGTTGCAACTTGTGTGTATTTGCACTTTTAGAACTGTTTCCTGATATTCTCTGTTCAGGTGGGAGGAAGTGAGTGATAGGGATATTAAGGGCCAGGGATATTGAGGTCTCCTCAAGGTATCCAAGTAATTTTGAAAAATCTAAGGTAACCACAACTGGTTGACAAGGACTTAGCACCCTCATAGTTCATCTTACAGACTCTTTGAAATGATTCTCCATCCCTTTCAAGTCACAAGGTCCCCATTCATTTAACCTGTGCAGGATCAATCCCATGAGGCTAAAGCAAATGCCAAAAAACTGTCAGAAGCTAATAGCCAGGACATGTGACAGCAACACTTAATTCCCTGGATGAATATGGGGGTTCACCTGACATGAATAAGAATTATGACTTCAGAGAGGACTTTTCTGATATAACCTCTGATATGTACCCACTACAGTCACTATGATTTTAGTTCTAAGCAGCAGGCTCCCAGGCACATTTGCACCTTCCCTCAGCTATCCCATGCAATGCCAATATCTTGTTCTTTTTAAATTGCTTTACGCAAATTAAGGTGGGGCTAATTTAGCAAACTGTCCATCAGAAAGGCTTTGCAGAGTAAGGAAAATTTTTCCATAAAGTGATTTTTCAAACACGCCTTCATAAAACATGTCAGAGGAAAAGTATATTAAAGGGCCATGTTTGTGGGAAAAAAAATGAAAAAAAAAAAATCCAAACATTTTTAATGGCACATGGTGGCCAACAGCAACAGTGGCTGAGGCTGAGACACTGCTGCATAGCAGAGGCTGCTGCTCTCCTAACAACTTTAAGTCTACAATGAACACAAATTTAAGTGAGGAATTTGAGACTATTATTAGCTTTCATCAGTCTCTCTGTGGCTTGTTCATGGAATCTGGACAGATCCCAGAAGCATGGTTTCTCAGCCCTCATTAGGCTCTGCAAAATGAGCCTCCCATACTTGGAAATACCTACTTGGCACAGATTCTCTCGTCTCTCTCTTCTTTCTGTGGGTGTTTTGTTGCAATATTCAGTGTTCATATTGGGCCAGATCCTTTTCCAGAGGAAGGGCTGAACCACACTCGCAGCTCGCCTGTAACAGCAAAGGGAAGGCTGCACATGTCATTATTTCTTACAGCTGTACACATAACCCAACTGAAAATGTCTGCATAAAACCAAGTTCACATTCAAACCCTGTGAAAAACTCCAGCAGGACTACCTTTGTCACTGTGTGCCCTCTCTCTTGGATACACACACTGCACAGACTTGCTGGCAAACACAGAAAGTCAGTGACCTGTGAAAATGTTCCTGATCTTTCAAACATGAGCTCTGCTCTGCCAGCCCCTAATCAAATAGAAAGATCATTTAGGTACTGAACCATCCACAAAAGACTTTTATTTAGAACACACAAACATGTGTGTCACTTTCTCATAATACCCAATATACCAGCACAAAAGCAAACTCATGTGGATGAGCTGGCAAAGGAATAGTCTTTTAAGAGGTCAGTGCAATGCTAAATTCACTTGAATTAGCCAGAAGGAGCTAAGTTTGGGTTGCTCAGTCTCTGACTGAAAAGCTTAGCTGTAGGTCAGCCAGAGATGACTTGGGTTAACAACCTAGCATCCAAAAATAATTGTTTTTTCTGCTAGGAAAACAGACCCACTGAAGGCAAGATTGCTTTCTGTTTTGAAGGATGGGCAGCAGTAGTGCCAGGTGACAATCCCCTTTTGGTTGGATGCTGGCTGGTTGCTTTCAAGTGTTGCATGGACCCTTAAAGTAATTCCAAATTTTTTAACTCCTCACAATTAATTTACCAAATTCTTCAACTTCAGGGAGATATTTGATATTTATACTTACTAAAATTTCAAGGTATTTTCAACACCAACAGTTCTATTTTACTCTTCATCCTTCTCTGACACAATTTCTATCACCAATTCCACCATTGTCACACCTTTTCTTTAAGTTAGACTCATTAAAGCATGGTCTCCTCATAGCAGCTTCTTTGCCTAAAGCAACAACAAAGTGAAAATCCAGATCAGTTAATTGATATTACTGACAGGAAGTCTGATCTCTAAAGACTAATAGATAAGGTTTTCATGAGGGGTTTTTTTCATGTAGCAATTTTTAAAAATTCCCTCCAGATTATGAGTGAGTTGGTTACCAAAAATTTGAGCTTTGTAAGTGGCTGTTGGTTTATTTTTATGTACAAAAAGGACAGAAAAACAAAAACACTTATGTTAATGGGGGATTCAGTTGGCATTGATTACAACCACAATCAAGGTTTAGAGTTCTGCCTCATGGATGTCTTACAAAACAAGCAAAGCTTTCCAAATGTTTCATAGAAAATATCCAAAATAAAGCAGTAGTATGTTGTAAGTGTACAATTTTTTTGTTCTTTGCAAACCCAGTAATAATGTCTTCAGTCAGCATCTTTAAAAACATACAATTAGGGTTTCTTTTCAGTAATATTCTGTTCAATACTGCAAAAATAAAAACAATTCGTGCAAAGTGGGCTTGAAAGACTATAAATATTACAGTTAATTCTGGGATATTCTACTCTTCTGGTGGCAAGGATTGAGAGTTGGAAATTTGCTATGTCTCAATGGAAAGTTTGATATTAAACAGTTATCATTAGGCAGCACCAAGAAAACCACTTGTTCTCAACATATTTTCCTTTCCATAAACCAGGGAGCCAGAACTTTTCCATAGACAAAGGAAGAGGAAATAAATGGATTTCATATAAAACCACCAAACATTTTTGTTCAGACCTCAATTATGTTCAAAAGCTTTGCAGGGTGGTAGTGGTTCTGTTTCAAATTAGAGAGATGTCCAAGAGGCACAAAACAGATTGGGATGTGCCTTCCTCAGAACACAGGGATGCTGCCATCCCAGGCAGATTCAGTTAACTGTGGAAATAGAAAGCACAAGCAGAGATTTAACATGAAAACAAGGAATGCAGGTGTTGCTGTTGGCTTCATTTGCACTGTCTTCCCAGACAATGTCTGATTTACCTGTTTCAAAACCACTGACTGGGGAAAAGGTTGGCTTGTGCAGCCACAGTTTCTCCTTTTCCTACGAGGCCTAGATTTTGTACAACATGTCTAAAATTGGCCACTTCCCAGTGTTCAAACTTGCTGCTACTCCCAGAAAAATAATATTTCTCATTATTCTGTGATGTTGAATAGCTGATCTACTGCTGAACTCATCCATCAATCTACTTTAGATTAAGATAGGAGGACCCAGCTGTGCTGCCACCAAAATTCAGGGCACAACTCTCAATGATGGACACTGCTGGTTACCAAGGAATGCAATGTGCTTATTATAGCAGATGCCTTTAGAATCATTAGGAGCTTTGTACACATACATTTATATAATGTATAGCATTAATTTCTTAGCAGTAGTAGACATAAGCCTAAATATTGCCATTCCAAAGCCACAGTAATCAGTAATAATGATGAATGAATTATTAACATAGGACTTAATTCAGAAGGTACTGCTCATGGAATTTTCACAAGGTGACTGTGAATTGTTCAAACACTCACTGGTACAAGGAAAACAATGTGTTTGTAGCATTGTTCAAATGCTCAGAATTCAGGCTGTCTTTTGTTTTGGCCAAATCAACCACATGGTTCCCTGTGGAATGAGCATGCTAAAGCCTTTCCTGTAAATCTTCCACAGGCAAACATAATCATGGAATGAGAGAATCCCAGAACCATTTGGGTTGGAAGATATTTGAAGATCATGAAGTCCAACACTGTGTGACCCAACACTGCCAAGTGCACCTCTGAATCATAACCCTAAGCACCATATCTATAGGTGTTTTAAACACTTCCAGAGATGGTGACTCCACCATTTCCCTGGCTGACTTGTTCCACTGTTTGATAACCTTTCCTGGGAAGCAATGTTTCCTAATATCCAAACTAAACTTCCTGTGGTGCAACTTGAGGCCATTTCTTCTTGTCCCATCTTGTTACCTGGGAGAAGAGACCGACCCCCACCCAGCCACACCCTTCTTTCAGGTATTAATGATTAGCTAAGAGAATGATTAGTTCCCCCTGAGTTTCCTTTTCTCCAGGCTAAAAACCCCAGCTCCCCCTGCCACCCTTGTGCCTGAGAGCCTTTCCCAGCTCCATTCCCTTCTCTGGACTTACTCCAGCCCCTCGATATTTTCCTTGCAGTGAAATGACAAAAACTGAACAAAGTATTCAAGGTGCAGCTTCACCAGTGCTTACTACTGGATTTAATTCCCTTTTTTGCTAAACCTGGTAATAACTTTTAGAACTTTCCTATTGCTATTCCAGTCCTTTGCAAACTAGGTTTTTTGTTGGACAGACTTTAAATAAAGTCAACTACTGTAGTCCAAAATTTTCTCTTACCTGACTGCATGACACATGACAGGAGAAGGATGGGGGTACCCTGAAACTGTCATTCTTCCTTGTTCTCCCTCCTTTGTTTCCTCACCAGTCTTGTAATGCACAATAAAACCCCTACTGAGAACCTTCCTTATGCAGTTCACAAGTCCACCTCTAAAGTTTGAAGCTCTGGCTCAAACAGCTAATTAGAGATCTTGCCTTCTATAGTCTCCTCTACCCTGTAGTTTGCTAACCCTAATCAGCTTTGCCCTTATGAATGCTCCCCCACACCCTCCATTCCAACTAAGCTGATATTTTGTCAGAATGGGCAGCTTCTTACCTTCCTTTCAGTTAAACCTGATAATTTGATGACATAGTCAAGATACAATTACTCTGCAGGCAGGAACTGAAAGCTTCCCACAGTTTAATTTGCCCAAAAAATACCAGTATTTAAAAAACTTTTTAGAATGGGTGAGATTTTCATAGGATTTAAAAGTGAAAGGCAAGAAAATATTTAAGAAACAAACAAGAATATTCTTGTTCTGAACCCATTTTCAGTTCGGACACCGTTTCAATTTATTAATCTTACACCTTCATCAAAGAGGAATACAGCTCTAAAGGGGAATACACCTCTAAAATTTGACTGTGAGACTTCTTATTTCCATATATTTCCTTTCAGAGAAAGATGGTTTCAATCAGAATCATACATCAGAGGAAAAACTATTAAAGAGATCAGCACAATTTAGTAGCCAGGTTTAGATTTTCTTATTGATTGTCAGTATGAAATAATTTTGATTGAATTTTTTGGAACAGTTAGAGATTAGCAACTCTCCTGCTTCCCTAAAACTGCCTCTAGAAGCTCAGAAAATCTGAGATAAAAATTTAGAGGAGTTGATTTGCATCATTTCTGCAGAGGAATGTGATGACTGAGACATCCACTATCCTTTATTTGCCAGAAAAGGACAGAGCTTTTGGACAATTGACTTCATCTATGCAGATTACTGACAAAGGATGGTAAAAGGTCACCCTAAAGGGTGTCCCTTGGGGCCATGTGGATTTGAGTGGTTCTGTCCACAACTTATTTGCTATAGTCCACTGCTTTTAGGTACATATGAAAAGAGCTTTGTGCAAAGCTCATATTAAGACATCTCTGCATGACCTTCCTTTACTTTTTTCAAAGATTCTGGACAGACCTCATCTATGTGGCAAAGGTCAAATGGGAAACAACTTGAAAAGAGCTACTGAAGCAACAAGGGATTGTGAATCTTTGTGCCCTTCTGCTCTCAGCCATGAAGCTACTGTACCTTATGAGTAAGCTCATGGTTCTTTGTTCCTTTAAGACTATTTATTAAAAAATAAGCTTTTGAAAGCCCTCTTTATTTTCAGTTTGAATCACATAATTAAGGGGAGGAGGTGGAAGCACACTTCAAATATTTTCACTGGAGTCACCTTCGTTAGTTGAGGGGAAGGATCTGTATTTATAAGAGGTGAAATACAGGTCTGTGAAACATAATCACAGAGAATGTATTGGTATTTGAAAATGACAGTTGGACTGAAAAATTTCATTTTGAGTTACATTTTATTATAGAAATCTGACAGTTCAGAAGGCTTGATCACTTGTAAAGCTTTTCATACTACATTTCTATTCTCTTTTAGCATCAAAGACATAGAAAAAGAGACAAATCATTCCAAGTCTGCCCAGACTCACAGGTTATAGTGGAATATTGCCCTATTTTTTTATAGTTTGAGATCTTACTGATTGCCTTGAAATGTCCTCATATCAATTCTTTTCAGAGCAATCAGTCATTTTCCTGTTACAAGACCTGCTACAATTTTGTTCTCAGTTTCAGAAGAAACCTCCTGAACCTGTTTGAGATAAGCAACCAACAGAATGTCACACCCAAAGAAATTATAGGAAATATGCTGTTATTAAAGATACCCAGAAAAGTCAGCTATGAAAACAAGAAAACAAACAGCATTTCCATCCCTGGGCTGCCTGAAGTGCTGAAGGTAGGGAATGTTAAGCACTTCACTGAGCAGAGAAAAGCTCAGAGCACCTTGCAGTCCAGCACAGACTGGACAGTGCTCATGGGCAGACAGAAGTGGCCATGGAACAGACTTTAGGTGGCCAACTCTGTCCTGCCCTGGCCAGGTACTGCCAGCCTGTTTATCTCTAGGGCTTAATTTGAAGGTTTAAATGGAACCCTGTGGTGCCAAGTACGGAATATATTTAGAAACATCTGTATTAAAGAGAGAGATTTCTTTTGAAATCACATTTATGTACCTTTCAAACAAATTCATGGTGTCACACGAAGAACAGGGAGCCATTTGAAAAATAGGGATAGGCCTTTTTATAATTTGCATAATGTACAGTGGTATTTGTGATTTCCATTTTGTAACTCACACGGAGAATATTTACTTGCTATAATGTTAAATGTGAGCTCTGTGAAATATTGCAATTCTAGAAATGTGTCATGAAAATGCATTCATCTCAAAACACAAGCTGAAAAACCATGATCTGGCTTTTAAGAATCTGCCTGTGCCAATAACTTAAATTCTTTTTCCAGTATAAAAAGCAGGATGTGCCTATTTACTATAACATGACCATGATGTTATCTAACAGAAGGCCACAGAATACATTTGTCTTACAGTCCCTAGGTGAGCACATTATCATTTTCTTCTTGTCACTCAACACTGAGCATGTTAGATAACAACCTATAATAGAATTTAATATAATGGTTTCTCCCATCAATACTGGGATGAAGATTGAGATTTTTCTAATGGGATTTGAGTAGCCAAATCCCCTGGGCAGCGTGGATGATCTCATCACCCTTAAAATTCAGTTGAGCCAAAAAACAATGTCAACATAATTTTAATATTGGAAAACAGTTGTTGACCTCTCTACATTAAAATGAAAATTCTCACATAGAAATATGTATTTAATAGAAGATTTTTGAAAGAAACAGTCTTTCTTCAGAGAGGTTTTTTTTTTAAACTTTTTTTTTTTTAATCTTCCCCATTTACCTAATAGTGCTTCAAGATTTTGCATTTGCCCTCCTTTTTCTATTGTGCTGATAAAAATAAAATGGCATAGAAACATAATGAAAAATAATTCTGAAATTAAATAATTATTTTGATTTTTTCTTTTGTCTCATTTAAATGGAAAGGGGAAGAGAGACTTTCTTAGGGGCGGGTTAGAAAGGTGCTTTGCTGGCTGATTCTGCACCTATCTCACAAAATTTCTGGGCTCATGCAGCAGCACTGAACACCAAGGTAGAGGAAACCTGACAACTTCTCAGGAGCCCCACCTGTTTAACCCAAGACAAGTACAAAACATAGTCCCACCAAGGGCTTTTTTTAATGGGAAAAGGAGTGGAGTTTTTCTGTTACAATTTACAACAAGAATCTGCCCAGGGCTGCACCAACACTGCTCAGGTAGCAAATCCAATGTGCAATTAGTCACCAAAAGATTGCAGATCCAGGCTTTGACTGCAGGCATCCATGGGGAACCAAACATCCTCTTTGCCTCTTTGATCTAGTCCTTAAAAATAAGCAGGTGATGATAGTACAATCCCACCTATTGTTGCATTTCCTTATACAACAGTCAGTCACTCGAACAGAATTCAGTCTGATAAGCCAACTTTTATACTCAACTTTTCTGGTTCAATTAACTTGTAATAACTAAAACTCTCAAGGCAGCTGAAACCCAGTCAGGAATGATCTTTCATATACACTAACATCTGATTCCTGGGAAATGAACTGTAATTATTAAAAATAGCTCTCAAGTTGAATCCATATACTGGCAGGAGGAAAATATATATTAAGAAGTTAATTTAAATGTACCAGGGACATGGAACCATAAGCATAAATTGATTTATGTGAATTTAAATGTCCCTCTGCTCGCTTTTACTGGTATGTGTGTAAAAATATCTTGCTATCAGTATTTTAATAATGCAAAGATGTAATCAAAGTTTTGACACTTGAAAGTATTATTATTAGTTATTGTGAAAGTAAGCATCACTCAAAAATCTCTATGCATTTTTATTTACTTTTCATATATAATATAGAAACAATAGTTTTTCTATTCTATTATTATGAATAAATACATACTGTAATATATAAATATATATATAAATAATACATAACATATAAATCTCTACATATGTGTATTTTTATTGAGACCCTGCTTTGAGACTGGAAAAATACCAACACCCAGTTTTAATTATGATGTCTTCCAGTAAGACCTAACAGTATAAATAGACAATAAAGACAAGGAATGGAAAAAAATAGAAAGCCTTGTTATGAACACTTTATGATCTGAGACACTGAGGAAGTAAAAGATTTTCCCCACCCCACCACAGAAGTTTTTCACAGAAATATGAATCAAACCAGAGCTCTTAAAATGCAGGCTTGTGTTCTAATCACATGGCCAAAAATGTCTGTGAAATATTAAAGGTGTAGTAGGAAATGATGTTGTGAATTAACATGAAGAGTTGCTAATACAATAATCAAGTTTATTTTGCATATCTGCCTTCTGAACTCCTGGGCATAGCAAAACTTTTCAGGGAGTGGGTGACTGTGCCAACAAATAGAGTATGCAAGTATATTTTAGAGATATCTTTTCAAATCACATGGTTTATTTATTTTTTTCCCACTGACCTCCCTGAAGGTAACTTTGTGCCAATGCGTTATTGTTGAATGGTTTGCTATGAGAGAGAGAACAAAATAGAATCTGGATTAATGAAAAAACAATTTGCTTGAAGACTGTGTACCACAGGAAACCAGACTCCCTCTTAGCAATTTGAAAGAGATTTGAATCTGGAGAAAGACAAATAAAAATAAAAGAGGAGGATTCTGGAAGGTGGGAGTACCCTACAACTGTCAGTTCTACCACAGTATGGGCTAAAACACAAATAGACACCATTGTGAATAACACTGCAAATGAAATGCAGCTGCTAAAACATTTCCTGGCTAATCTCTGGCTATGTTACATTTAACCCACATTGCTGAAATGCTATTCCAAACTGAGTCATCTTTTATGGACACCTTACAGATTAGTCCAAGCAAAAAGCATCACTAAAACCAGTGATGAGTTGTACTAAAATAAGAAGAAAAGTAAATGGAATCAGCTTCTTCCCCGTCTTTGTCACACACACACACAAAGACCAAAACAAAGCCCACTGCTGCAGATGAGCTCCATCCACATGGCTGTGAAACCACTCATCCTCTGGACACACAGGCTAGAGCCAAGCCACATCTGAGCAAATCCCTGCCCAGCTTTCTCCTGACAGATCAGCCAGTTTGCTCCTCAGGCTTCTCCTGGCTTTGGCTGCATACACCTTGAATTGCCCTCTATGGACTCCAAAACCACAACAAAATTTTGTTCACATGAGATGGAAAGAAAAAAATTACAAGCAGCATTAAAAGGCTGGGTATAACCAAAATTAAAATGATATTTTTTTCATTTTAACTACTGTGCTGGTAGAATGCATTGTGAGTACAGTGCTGAGAGTATGAAAAATTCCCCAAAACTACACAATAGAAGTGCAGGAGAAGGAGGAGTGGAAAGCAGATGCTGAGAAAAGGTACATGTAAGAGTATAACTTGTGGCACCATGCAGTTATCCTCCACAGCCTCAAGCCTCACTTGCCTCACCAGGTCAGTGTAATACGATTGTCACCTATAAAAATCACAGTAATCTTGGTTTTACACATATCTCATTCCTCCAGGCTGTAGCTCTTTTCAGCCAAGTATCTTCTCTCACAGCAGCCCACACCAGGGATCGACTCCTCCTACAGGCATCACTACCATCCCCAGCTATTCTACGTTCACTTTAATTTACAGACTTCTTGGAACAGAATAACACTAAAAACAAGCAGGTTTTTAGTGTTTGTAGCAAGTTTGTCTGTTTGATACTGTACAAACAATGTAATCCTAATTTCCCCAGCCTTTTATGCAGGGCTAAAGGGGTTTCAACTTCTCTTTACTCCCCCTTTCTCACACAAGAATCACAGTCCTGTAAGCTGCCCACAAACTGCTGCTTGTAGAGAGCATAAAGCATCCTACTCTAACAGTAAATTAATCTGAGTAACATCTTCAAGCCTGTATGTTGGGAAATATTGTAGCAGTTATTTTAAGCATTCCTCAGCTTATTATTTTTAAGTTCCTCAGCAAAGCCTCCTGTCTTACAAATGAGAGGGGTTTTCAGTGGGGATAGGTTTAATGTCATCCTCTGCTTTCAGTGCTTAACTGAAAGATTGGTTTGGGAAATAATTTTGGTCAGTTTAAGCAGAACTCATCACAGATATGTTTCTGGGGACTCCAGAAGTGGCATCCACAAATCACTGCAGGACACAATTCTGCAAAAGTGGCTGGTGGGCCAGCAAGGCCTTACAATGAGCAAGAAAAGAAACAAATCTGTTTTCCTCTGAGCTCAGCAAATAATTAAACCATCAGAGTTAAGAAAAGTGGTATCTATGAGTGGAAAAAAAAAAAAATCCATCTCAATCTTCTCTCTTGTTCAAAAGTAGGCATAAAATACATATAGATACTTTCAAATTAACACATATCATAACCTATCCTCATATGTCCTATGCATTTTCACAATTAACTAAAATTCCTAATACCAGCATAGAATGCTAAAGAATGCATACAGCACACCTTAATCAAAGCCTGATGCAGGTTTATAATGGTCCTTAATTTTATAAACAGTCCTAAGACATTTAATAAAACCTCTTACTCTTTCCTCCAGCAGTAACCATATCTTAATAGCAAAAATTATTAAACTTGTAGATCCATTCAATATATTTAACACAGTAATTTCTTTTGCATGTAAACTCACTCCAGCAGAAGTAACAATGGGATCTGACATTTTTATAACACCAGCCTCCTCCAACTCTCTCCAAAACTTTCTCCTTGTCTTTCACAAAAGAAACAGATTTTGTCATTTTTCTGCCTATCTTCTTTTCCCAGATCAGCTCTAGTCCTAGCACAAAACTTTGTGATTTCCATTATAAAAGTTCACCTTATATCCTTACTACTCACATTTTTTTTGCCTCACATGGTCTTTTGATGAATTACTGTACTTTAACTTCCTCACTTCTCTTATTCTCCAGTCTCTTGTGATTATACCTCTCAAAAGCCTTTTGAAATGTAAACAAGTTATGGAATCAGAATGCCTTCCTTGTCCACTGCTGCATGGATTCCTTCCACCTACACTAACAAATAGTGCAGCACGATCCTCTTCACCTGAACCTGTGGTAATACGAGTTTAAGGACATGATTTTGAAAAATCTCAATTCATACACATGGTAGGTTTTGATTACATAGAAGACGTGCACTAAACTGGGTTTAATTTCTGTATATGATTAAAAGCTCATTAAATTATAGAAATTAAACCTCCTAAACAGATGGAATTTCCACTTACTGTCACTCATAGGGATATGGGTGTCTGCATGTGTATGTAGAAGTGTACCACATTTTACTCAGCCAGAGCTCCTCCTGCAATATGAGAATTTATTAAAGAGAAATGTATGCTCTCAGACTGACCATCAATCTTTAGCTGATGTCATAAGTTACTGCTTCTGCTTTGGGAGAAGAAAGGAAAGTTGCTCTTGGCATTTGGTCTTAATTGTTGTTTTATGGAGGTCCAGTATCCAAAAATGCAGAGACTTTCCTTCTTCCTCCTTTGATTATAGGGTAAACTCTATTACATCCACATTTGCATCTTCTGCCCCATCCCATATGAAATGTTACAGCTCAAATACATCTCTGACTGTGATCTGGTCTCTCAGCCTTCTAAAGAGAATTGTTAGTCAACTATTCTTTTGTGGCAGGAGAGGCTTTTTTGCTATTTGACATCTGGCAGTCATTTAAAGCACTAGCAGCTCCTCATTGAGAACAGTACACATATCTGATTTGCTTTCAATATTTTCTTGGTCTAAATGCAACCCTATTGCTTTTCTTGGAGAAAGAAAGAAAGGAAAGAAAGGAAGAAAGAAAGGAAGAAAGGAAGAAAGAAAGAGAAAGAAAGAGAGAAAGAGAGAAAGATTTAAAAATTCTCTTGGGTGGAGCAAGATTTTCACTTTACTTCATATTATGAGAGATCCTTTGGAACTATCCAATGTTGTTTATACAGATATGCAGCTGGCTTTGTCCCAGTTGCTCGAGAGTGATATCTAAACATAAAATAATCTCTGTATAAACTGTGGGTTTGTAAAATATGTAAGCTCTCTGTGTTTGTTCAGCCCAGGTCACTTGCTGAAAATGAAGGTTATGGCTGGGTGATAACCATCAGATGTCAGTTCAGAAGGGAATCCAAATTTTTCCAAAGTTTAATTATGCTCAAGTCACAAGGACATGAGATGAGGACAGGTTGGGTAGAATTTTAAAGCATGCCATCAGCACAAGCAAGAACTTACCCACAGTAACTGCACTTCCTTGAATTCTGTGAAGTCAAGTAAAGTAAACAACTTTTAAAGACATACCTAATTATGAGATTGCACCCTTGGAATCATTAGAGCTGCAATCAGGAACAATGCCTCTTTTCTGCTCACACAGAGAGATGATCCTGCTCTAATGATCCTGCTCTGATGATTAACTGCTGCTGAAGGGTAACACAAGGTAAGGTTAGCACAGTTTTCAGGCAATGAAATACTTGACTTTTGAACAACACAACCTATCACATTAAGGGTCCTGTCTTGCAAAAAGTAAGTGAAGCTGTGGTTATTTCAGTTTCAGCACAAGGTAATGTCACCTGTCAGCTATAAAATCCCACTCTGACATTGCATTTGGGGTTTGAGGAGTTAATCTTAGGGTAGCAGAAGCATATTATTTACATAAAGGTTTAAAAAAGCATTTTTTATATTAGAAGAGATTGTAATGCGAAAGCTAAGGAAAATATTACCTGAAAAATATTACAGATATGGTCTAGTTTTAATGGCTGCTTTATAGGAAAATCAACCAGAAAGGTCAGCAGGTAATTTTTGTCAAAATTATTATTTTAGGCTTTTCAATGCTTTTAATCTGATGTAACTAAATATATCACTCCAACTTCAGCTACATAGACTACCACTGCTCTTAGTTGAGCTCACTGATCAAAAATAGCACATAAGGTTTGGCAAAATTAATCCTTTCTGTTCTGATCCCTTCCCATAATCTTCTGCAAGCTCCAGAGACCAGAATCTCCTCTTATGTAGGTGCCACAGTCTAAAATACAGGGGATGATTTCCTCATAAATGGACACATCAACACAGCACCCTGCAGTGATATAACTCCATGTGCTGAGCTCTGATACGGAATTTTTATTTCTCCCAAGTTACCCTGGGACTGTGACCTTCTCCTCAAAGCCTTTCCCTCTGAAATTCCCTCCTTCCATGGACTGTGTTGACTACAGCAATGAAAATGTTTGGGTGGCATTGAGTCATCAGCATGATCTTGTGGAAGTTTAACATATACTCCTAAATTCATTCATATAATAAAACCATGAGATTCCTTGAAATGTATCATTCTTTGAATCGTCAAATATTCTTCCTTTTCCCTGGTAGAATATTGAAAAGATCAGAGCATACCTGTTCTAATAAAGAACCTCTACTTAGTTTGTGCCAAACTTCTCTTCCAAGTTCCACCACTTCAACCCTCTTAGTGTTCCTTTCTGAACTCAAATTCTTGTACATCAAAGCATTGCAAAATATTCTGTGTAACCATTTGGAAGGCAGGTGATTTACCCAAAACCCCAGACCATGTTGGCTCAGTAGTGCCAATGTTCAGGTGTTTTCCCTGTGTGCCAGAGCTGGCAGCAGGGCACAGGTGTGGCTTAGCTAAAGTGCAGCTGAGCCACTCCAGCTGCACTCTGCTTTTAGTCAGCCCCTCTCCTGTCCCTGGTAACTCCTGTGGCAAAGCAGTGAACGTGCTTGTCTTTCTACAGCAATAATAAATACTTTTTGTTGCCTTTACTATTGAAACTTATTTTCCACGTTCTGTTTTTTAACTTTCCGCAGAACGACGCCCACGGGGTGCAAAGGCTTCATTCCAACAGTTCACCTGTACATCTGTATTTGCAAATCTTTGGGGTCAAATATTGATCTCTCTTCCACTTATATTCTCCCTACCTGCTGGAGTGATTTGCTCCTGAGGGAGCAGGAAGCTGAAGCTGACCCGATTTTAGGTTCAGAATCATGGTTACTTGAGTGACAATAAATATAATTTTTACCTTGTCATATGCTTAACTATTTTTGGGGGTGTTTCCTAAAAGGTGCTCAAGTTTGCTTTTATAGGATTTGAAATACTACAGCATTTTTTTAAGGGTCATGCAGGGGGTAGAAAAGGCTGAGGCAATCAATAAATTGTCTCAAAACAGGAAAAAAAAAAAAAGGAGGGGAAGAATATGTCTCCTTTAACCTAGGGAATTTTGGGATCAGGTAGGTGGCTTTTTCGTGAATAAGGGAGTCAAGATTACAGCTGAGTCCCCTCTTTGGGAATTTCTAATATTCTCAGGTGGCTGTGGTTCATTCTGTGGTTTTAGTTCATCTCTTCAGATAGAAGCTGGCACAATTTCAAACAACAGAAGCACACCACTCTCAAACAAAAATACAAGATTGACCATGATAGTCAAGACACAGCTAATATAATTAGAGTTCAGTGCTTGGCTCAGAGTGAGAGTAGCCTCCTGACATGGCAAATGTGCCTGCAGGGGCAGCTGCTGCAGCTGAGAGCCTGTGCTCTGCCAGCTCCTGTCTGCCTCTCCTCCCCACAAGCCCCGAGCCCCCTCTGGCTGCCCTGGGAACTGGGAGCTGGGCCTGCTGAGAGGGGGCCAGGCCATCTGCACCAGTTCTGCAGGCTGCCTTTGCAGAAGTGCTCAGCCCTCACAATGGAGTCCTGATTTTCCAGAGGCTCTGGCACCTATTCAGCCATCTTACTGCAGAGTACCAACATTTCCAGGAGTGCTTGGCCATGAGCAGTTCCTGTTGACATGAAGCATGTCTGTGTGCTTATCTACAGCTGTCACCTCTTCTGCAGGTCCTTTAAGCACCTCCTTTGCTGGTGCCTGTGTCAGCACAATGACCTGTCCCATTGCCAGGCACATCTTTAGGATGTGAGGTCCCACACAGGGGAGAAATCGCAGTCCCAGCAGCTGGTGGGCTCTGCCAGCAAATGTGGCACAGCCCCAGCTGCAGAGCAGTCCCAGGGATCCCTCACAGAGTCCTGGTGTTACAGATGGAAAGTTCCAGGACTCTTTTCCCTGTGCTCACCTGAGTGAGCCAGATCTCAGGTTATGAGGGGGAAGAATGCAAGGCTGAATCCTTATGTGTGAATCACAGGTTCAGCATTTCATGTGTACAAGTGGGTCTGTAAACAGCAGAGACAGGGTCAGTTAAACACTGATTGCCTCTAACCAGTTACACCTTTGGTCTTTATAGGAAGACTTGATGGCAATTTGAAAATGGTTTTTGACCTTGAGGTGATGTTCACAACAAATTGTCCATATTTACCCCCTCTTTGCAATGCAGATTTTCTTCAAGCTTGTACTGTGGATGTAGCACACAGGACTCTCTCCCCAGATTTCTGAACATTGCTCAGGTAAAAGCAGCTTCTCCAGAAACTAATCTGGATGGAAATATTCCTGTTTTGTAAACATTTTCTCTGTATTTGTTAGGAGTGAGATTGCCACCTACCTAAAGAGGAGCACAAGGAAGTAAAGCCAAATTCCCTGCTCCTCATAGGTAGAATGGGCATAGACCACTACATTATTGTTTAGAGAAAATATTTTCCTTACAAATGTGTCTCTCATAATGTTCACAAAAATGAACCTGATTTCCTGGAAACTGCAATTAGCATTGGTTTGATAGTGCAGGTATAATGATTTGCTTTCATGCCTTTTCACCATGCACTGTAGTTTGGAAAATGCCAGTCTAACCCACAAGAAACAGAGAGAATGCATGGATCCCCTCTAAAAGCAGACCAGGAAAGGGTAGATATGCAGGTGAATGTACTGTAACATCCCACTACAATAACTGAGCCAGGCTGCAGGATACAAAGTCTGCTGAGGAGCAGAAATACTAAACTACAAGACATAAACAAGAGATCACTGAGTCAGCTGAAAAAATCTAAACCAATTTCGTCTTCTAAAAAGCCATTTACTTGCCTTCATCTTTGCATTTTCAAAGGTGGTCCTTTTGTACAATAAGTAAAAGGAACATTTTTAAAATGATTAATCTGACAGTGTCATTTTTAACTTTCACAACACCCCATGCTGTCATGACAAACAGTGCACATTTCAAAAGAAAGGAATGTTTCTATCAAAGTATTCCTCAGAAAGAACACAGAGCCCAGCATGGAATAACTAATGGCCCAAACTACAGCAGTGGTGTTTTATTTAAAGTTCTTCAACCTGAGATGCATTCTGGTTTATCAAGCTGTGATCCAAGTCTTTTTTATGCATACAGTGTCCCTCTGTCTGACTTAATACTTGACTTTTTTCTAAGCATAGCACATAGCAACACAGAGGTGGGTTTTTAAGGGATCCCCATTCAGCACCATCAAAACATGGCTTCAGAAATGCATTTACTTGTAGCATGTATTTGCTGATGATTGTTCAAATGGGCTACTAATAAAGGGTGCAGATTGAAAAGCAATTATAGAGGATGATCCTTTCAGGATGGTCTGCTTGAAAATAGTCATCGGTTTGAAGGGAATTTTGAGGGGTAAGTATCTTTCAGGGTGGATTATAAAGGATAGCAAGCAGGAGCCTGAGTAACAGAGGGATGCTGTTTCATGAGAGAAATTGCTGGGTCAGGACATGTTCTGTCCAGGGACCATGCAGGGCCCTAATGTCTGAGACTGTCCTACTAAAATCAGCTCTAGAAATTCCATTTATTTCAGTAGGAACATAATGTAATTTTTTCATGTAAAGCCTTAAAAATTGAAAACTATTCCTTGATTTTGTGCCTAAGCTTATTTTCAGACCACAAGGATAGTAGGTCAAATGCAAGAGCTCCACACCTGGCTCTGGTGCCACATCACCTTCCCAATGTGCTCAGCTATCTTTAGCTGAAGAAAAAGGAAGCAAAGATTACCACTACTAAGTAACCACAAAACATGCAGATGGTCTTCCTTGAAATATCTCCATTCCTTTTCTCATGGCAAATTCACTTTCTATCTGTGCAGTTCTGAGGGTTTATCCAAATTCCAGTGAAATCAGTCAATTCTATTTTATCTCAGGGCCTATTTCTACTCTGACTAGCAGCACTTCAGTAGAAAAAATCAGAGTAACAGAACTACAACATGTCAAATGAAGTTCTGTATTTTTAGATGTTCAATCATAGTATCTTTTCAGCATTATAAAGAGCAAAAGGAGTAATAAAGTTTTGCTAATCCTAATATAAGAGAAAGGGAACCTAAAGAAAATTGGTTTACTTAGTGTTTATGAACACATAAAACACCAATATTTTGCTTCCTTTCTTGTTTTTATAACCAGTTCCACAAAAACAGAATCAGGAAATGAAGTTATAGATTCCAAAAGAGTAAGTGGCAAATAGACTCAAGCTGCAGATAATTTCTTCCCTTTCCCCACTTCCCCTCTCCCAGGCAGACCATTTTTTTTACATTGGAAGTCATTCCAAAATAGGTCAAAGAGATCACAGACTGCTGCACTATGACTTATAAAAGGAAGGAAATGTTCTTGCTTTGTTAACATGTTATTCCCAGAAATACATTTCCACTACAGCATTAAATCAAGAATTATCTGAATTTTTTTCTTATTGTCCTGATGCTCAGGTGGAGAGTGGTTTAACTGGCCAATAAATAACTCCTTTTCATGAAAGCTGCAATGGTGCCCTACCAGCACCCCAGCCCAGAGCTGCAGCAACACTGTTCTACTAGAAAGTATTCCAGAAGTTTTCATAAGTGTTTTAGGCCACAAGAAATCTGATTGTGCAAGAATAATCCCTTGCCTATGGTTTTAAAGACAATGACATTTCAGACAAAATGAGTAAATATAAGGCTGACTGATGACTTCTAGCAACTTACACAGTGTGGGGAACAAAGGTGAGCTCAGGTGACCTTTGGGTGCAAGGATGTACTGAGGAGGTGCACAGGACAGAAATGACTTGAGACCACGAGAGGGTCCATGCTCTTTCTCTTGCCACGTGTTCCAGGCAAAGCCATAGAGTGATTTTCAGCCAGAAACTCCTCCCCATATCAGCCTACCAGCGTTTGGGGATGCCCTTCCCCAGGTTCAATGTACATGCTATTCTGTCTGCTAAAGGAAATAAAGGACATTTACCCCTGTGCCAGCACATGAAAAGATGTGTATTTTCTTTCACAAGTAGTGAAGCCTTGGAAAGGAAGGCTGGATATTCAGGATCCTGGAAGCAATCCAGAGGGAGAACATCTCCTGAGGCTGATGCAATTATGATTCCATTTTGGCTGGCTGTGTGAGGAGAAGGGATCATCTAATCCAAGGAATACTAGGCAAAGGTTGCACTCCTAAGTCTGTACAACACTGGGTCAGCCAGACACTGATTTTGTTAGTCAGTGAATTTGTGTAGGAGTAGTTAGAAAAGAGGGGCAGTCCTGACACTGATGAATCTGCAGTCAGGGCCAGGGCTGGCAGTTCAAGCACAGTCTCAGGCTGTGGCACAGGGAGCAGCTGAATGGGGACAGAGCTCTGCATTTCTGCAGAGCAGCTTGCTGAATCAAAGCTGAGGTAGTTTATTTCATGGATTATACATGTATTTAATTAAATTTCTAGATAAATATTTGTAACAATAAGTTTTTGAAGTACTGCAAAGTTACATTATATTAAACTTTTATTGCGATCTTATGAAATATTCCTTGTGTTAAATATTTACTGTTATTTTCAAGATATTGGAATTGAGCTTATTATAAACATAGCACAAGTGCAAAGCCATCTTTCTCAGAGCAATATACTTCCTGAGTTGCTTTTAGACTTATTTCCTGATGGATATTTGCCATTAATGTACTTTGACTTTTTCCTTTATGAAAAAAGGCTCTAGCTCCAGCTAAGAGAAAGTTGCAATTTAAAAGATAGTTTCCACTGTGCTCAGCATTCTCACAATAATAACAGTTTGTCCTTTTTCTTACTGCAGCTAGTGTATTAAATATTTATATTGATGTTTATTTTGTAAACAAAGAAACTGAATTAGACTAACATAGGAAGAGCCCATGATGTGTTTTAATATCTATATTTGTTTTATGCCTTTTTGTTGTGGCTTTTTATGAAATTGATTCAAAGGATGGTGTTAAACAATAAGTAACATTTTTTAAATTACATGAAAATGTTTTTGTTTATTTGCTGAAGAAGATCAATTTTTGAAAAAATAAAAACTAGAAGAACATACTGTGGAGAATATCCAGTCCCTAACAATTTTATATGCAGTAAAGGTAGTGAACTTACTAGTAAGTGTTTGGCTTTCTTGAAGACAGCATGATTGTCAGTGTCCTTTGGAAGTTGGCCTAAAAGCCACAACACATTAAGACTAGAGAAAGCAAAAGGCTTTTGGTCTGACGTTTTTTGTGATATTTTCTTCCTAATCAATAATTGAACAGTCCAGCCAACTTGAAGGTGCTATATGTAGGACAGCCACTCACATTTATTTAGTTCATTATATTTCTGAGGTTATCTTGGGATTTCTAGAAAGTTTGTTTCCTATAAACTTTCCTGCTGCTGGCAACTGCATAAAATAATAGTGTGTTCTGGCTGGGGAGCACCTGGGCTTTGTGCTGGGAGGGGGGGTTTTAGGGAAGAGTATTCACCTGACCAGACTCACAGCCCTGGCATTTGTACACATCAGTTTCTTTGGCATCTTTGTCTTACCTTGACAGGGGTAACTGCTGTGCATCCCTTTGACATTGCTGTTAACACAGTCACCACTTCACAGGCCCTTAGAAGATGTCTGGCCATTCTTAATCCATAGAGCACTTAGGAGGTGTCTTGCTGCCAGTTTTCTCAGTCATCCTTTAGCACAGGTCGAAAGGTTGGATTTTTTTTTTCCTGATTATCTGAAGAATCTGACACTAAAAAGGCAAAGGAAATAAAAAATCAACCTAGAAATGCAATAAGGACACACTGAGGAACTGAAGCATTTATTATTCTTCAGATAAGGTCAGTAAAGACTATCAATGCACCTACTGTTATCAGAGAAAAGGTGCTTGTGTTTTCCTGCCTAGTTAAAGCTGTCAGAGCTCGGGATAAAATGCACATTCCTCAAGCTCAGTTATCAACACAACTGAGATAGACTTGTATATTTTTATGTTCCTACTTTAGCAGGGTAGCAGTCTTTTGCTGTACATTCTTTAGATTTTACACACATCTATTGGAAGTGTCAAACATTAGTTTAATGTTCTTAGATCTGTATTCCTTTTCTTTTCAGTCTGGTGCTTAGTGAAGTATCGAAACAACTGCAGTTACATGTTTCTCTAAAGCTGACTTGAAAGAGGAAAATTAAACTTGAAAGATGTACCAAACCTGGAATGAAATAAATTGCTCCAGAATTAGCATACACCATTTTTCAAGGTCTGAGATAAAGACAGTCCTTGTGTATGATGTACATTGCCTGCATGCCTTCAAAACTCTTACATAAATACTTTCAACAACAAGAACACATTTTTTATTTAGTGAGCAGTAAGAGGTGTGAAATGTTTCTTTTTGGGATGTTAGAATAATATTTGCCTGAACATCCTGTACATCTAGACATGTAGTCTTGAAGTCCTTACATGTCTCTTGGTACAAAATTCAAGTAGTTTAAAGGGGAATTTCAGTGAATGTCATCAGAATCATTGTGTGCCATATTTATGCACATTTAACTATGTGTGTAGTTTCTAATTAATTCATAATTAATTATCTCTTGTAAAATATTGTTTGAATTCCCCAAGTACTTCTTGATGGCAGTCAGTTCATCTTGCTCAGTGTTGTCTTTGATGCCATTTTGCTGAATTCCACTAAACTAAATGAAGGCCCATTTCCCATTAATATAGAAATCAATCACAAGGGCTTCATGCACCATCCAGTGAGAGAGCATCATAACCTCCTAAAATAAGAATAATGGATTGGGTTTTATGGTGCTTTATGTGTTTTTGATCCCCAGCTAATCCTTGGGAAGACCCAAAGTCCTACTTCTACCTTCAACCACTCTATTGCTTGTGTCTCAACCTGCCAAAGAAATGCTCGTTCTTTTAAAAAGAACTTTTAGGCTACACCAGACATCTGTCCAACAGGAGTTAGCAAACACCACTTATTATGTATAAAATATGAAAACAGAGGATCTTCCACAGCTGAACAAATGCTAAAGAAAAATATATAAACAAAATCATAGGCATTGTGTAGGTAAGGCACAGCACATTGGCAAGCTGCTGAATTTTTATTTGTACAATGTTTTATAGACCATATTAAAATAAGAATCATTCATTTCCATTGACTATCAGAAAAGACTTGTTTTAGCAAGGTTTAATCTTTAGTCATTCAAAAATAGCCATTGCTTCTGAAGTAAAGCCAGTTTTATTATGGAAAAAAGTACCAGCTTAGTTCTTGAATGTACCTCTCAGATTCCAATAATATACTTTTGTTTAAATAGGTGTCCTTCCTGGTCTCATAGATTTCATTCACCTAGGAGTGAAATTAGCTGCCTGAGCAGATTTATCATGTTGAACTATTCAGTTTGCACACGTCCTCATTATTCACCTATTGAAAAAAACCTACATAATTATTGAAATATAAAGTTCATACTACATATTTAAATCAAAAACTAATTCACCAGCTAAAAATATTCAATGTGTTGGTGAGGTTCTTACCTTACAGAGCACAGATTTCAGACCCTTTTCAGTCCCAGGGATACACACTCAGCCTATCAGAGAACCAAAGGGCATAGCACGAGCTTGGATCTTTTCTATAACCTGAGACAGACCCGAGAGAACAGCCAGGGCACTGATGTACAGGTAACTGACTCCATCTGGAGTGACAGGATCCTGGGAGAGCTGGGACCTAGAAAAATGTAAGCAGCAAACATCACACCTACTTGTCTTTATTGACAAGTCTAAGTCCATGAACTTCTGACAATAGTCTGAAGTCATGGCCTTATAGCATCAGATATTTCACTTTTAACTCTTATTGTTTTGTCTTGATGCAGACAAAAGACAGACTTTTTCGTAGTTCTGCTTTCTTGGAGGCATTGGCACAATTACTAAGGTCACTTATGAATCTTCTATTGCTTAAGCCTTGGACAAGGATCTTTCTACCCTGAACAGAGGAACTTTCTCCATAGAGAGAAGACACAGACTCTCCTCAGGCAGACCATTATCCAGATGTAGGAAATAAAATAGGATGCTAAATAAAAGGAAATTTCTGTAAATTGTCTTCAATCTGATTCCTGAAATATATTTAAAGACAAAAGGGGTTGTACTTTGTCCTGCTGTATTCAGAACATGCAAGTGAGGAATGGGATGGAAGATTTATGCAGATAAGTATTTTTATATATTTTTTTTTTAAACTTTACATGCTTAATTCTCCTTCTGGTTCATTCTACAGTGAATTGCAGAAGGAAAAGTCAACTCTAGTGATAAATTGTGTAAGATACAATGAAGAGTATTCACTCCAAAAATGCTAATAGTGAAACCACCATGTTCCAAACACTTCTGCAACTAAGCCTCAAGGAAGCAGCTCTTACTGAACAATATTGTTATTCAACATCAGTCTTGGCATCAGAAACATTGGCAGTCAGGCAGTTCCTGCAGTGCTGATGTGCTGATAAAGTCATTCTTGCTTTTGGCTGGGCCAGGGCCCTAAAATAACATCACTGGCACTCAGAGGTAAACTCATGACTGTGAAGGTAAAAGATAGAGCTGTACCTACTATATCACAATTTTCAACACAAGTCACTTTATGTACTCAAAGTTCAGCTTCCCCATAAAGGAGCCGACAGGCAGAGCACTGCTCTGGATTCACTCATTGCCTCCCAGTAGGTCCCAGAAAAGTATGACACACTCCAATTGTTTTTCTCCTGACCTTAGTCATGAATCCTGTCTCTTTCCTGCAAAAGCACAAGGAAATAATGTACTGCCAGGTACCTTTGCCTGATCCTAACAATGCTTTAGAAATGAATTTGTTCATCCACTCTAGACAACATATACTACTGGCAGTCTTACAATGGCTTGTGATATGAAAAACACCATCACGAGAAACACAGCTAACAGTGAAATTACATTAGCTTGAACAATGTTTTACATAATCCTCAACTGCCTGTTCTGCCATATTAAGTTTCTTTTAGAATCTGATTTTCAGATAATACCAAATGTAGCCTTTTCCCCCAAACTAATCACTGGTATCTCTTTTGAGATCCTTCAAAATTCATCTTGCACAAGTCAGTTTAGGACTGAGATACCAGTACTAGTGTGAAAACTATGGTGCTCTTTTTCTGAAAATAAATAGAAGAAGGCACACAAAAGAAAACTTAACAGCTTAAGAGAGCTCATTAATGCAGAAAATTAATGCAGTTCAGTTAACCTGGTATTTATATCAAGTCCTTGATCTGATGGTGATGAGATACTAAGGACTGCTTAGTTCAGAGTATCAGAGCTGACTAAGAAATGTGATGCTGTCTAGACAGCCTTTCCAGAAGCTGCCTGGATAAACAACCTCCCAAAATACTTAGAAGGAAGACAACTGCTAGCAACACTTCACAAGTTTTCTTTCTTAACTGACTAATGTCAGAAAGAAATATATGTCATACACAGAAAAATGAAATCAGAAACAGAAAATAAAGGTGAAGAGTAAGATAAAGAATTTCCTAAAACGTTCTGTCAGGCTGCTTTACTCTGCTTTCCTGTAGCACTCAGTCAATGGTTCTGAATCTTGAAATATGGCAATTTTCAGAACACTAACTTAAAATGATACTTGCAATTAAAATATTTTATCTCAGTAAAATTATATTTCTTGTGTTTTACATACATTATGTCCTGAAATAATCAGTAAAATAGAAAGAAAATTCTCTGCACTCCCTGCCCAAAAAAATGGTCTTTTTTTTATTAGCACAGCTCAAGAGAGATAGCTGTGCACTTGACTGAGCATTTAATATCAGGAAAGTTTTTAAAGTTTTCTGTTGCAGAGAAGAGATTGCTCAGAAAGTTTCACCATTGCAAAGATGCATAACTACATTAATTACTTCCCAGCAATAAGAAAGGGGGAAATGTTGAGTGAAATTGAATAAGATAGAGCAATAGAGGGGGAGAAAAGGAAGATGCTGGCAGATAAACAAGTGTTAAAGAATTCTGCTTGCTGCACACAGGTCTGCAGAGCCAAGCCCTGCAATACTGGCAGCAGCAGAACCAAATCCTGCACGTGCACAGGTGTGGAGGAAAGACTGCACTCTACCTGCCCATTGGAGCCCAAGTCCAGCCAGAACTCCCCACCTTGATTCCAAACTTTTTAACATTCAAAGCAAGGAGAAAAGATCATCTTGGACATATAAAAGAAACAGAACTTCATTCTCAGCTGAGTTTAGGGAGCTCTGTATAGCAATGGGTAGAGAAGACAGAGTGTTTTCTCACTGGCAGGGGCTGGGATTTCGGGGCTGCTGCAGATGGTGCTGGGGGTGTTGCTGTGTGCAGAGCACACACATTACTCCTCCACGGGGCCCTTGATGCTGGCCCAGGAGCCCTGTGAGCACCTCAGTGCCTGGGTTTCCCATAAAGGCAGAAACCACACCAAAGCAGGTGCTGGCAGACGAGTTGATGCTCCATATCTCAGGATTGCTTTTAATAAGAGCAGACAAGGCGGGGGAAGGAGGGGGGCAGGCTGTGAAGGGAAAATCACACAGCTAATTGAGGAAAAGATTTTCTTTTAATGCTAAACAACCTTGAAGAAACACGATGCCAGTTTAGCTGATGATAACACTAAATGCTGGTTAAGGGGAGGGAAAATAGTTGTAAATACAAAGTGGGAGCAATAAAGTTCAGGGCAACTTGAGTAGATCAGGAGCACATAATTTTAAGTAACTGCAGTTCCAAGATAAAAGCAGCAATGTAATGAGACAAGAAAAGAAATTCGACATTGTCCTCTGTTGGAAAACACAAAGCATGGAAAACACATAGCCTGTTCATGAAGAAGTCTTCATGCCTTCCACATGCTGCTTGGAGGCAGAAAAACCTCATCCAGCATCAGCTGAACAAAACATGTATGCAAAAACAGACTCAGGGGGGTAAGTCCAATTCTATAAAAATGAGTGAAGATTCCTTTGAAGTGTAATAAGAAATAACAGAGAGAACATAATTTCTCTTATTATGAGCAGTAGAAATAACAAGGGTATTAAGGGGCAAGGTATGTATTTGGGAGAAGTGAATAGTGGAGTACATAAATGATAATGCATAAGGGAGGTGGGAAATGCTACTTTTGTGTCCTAACTCATGTAAATGCTTCTGTAAAAGCACAAAGAAGACCTTCAGACCTCAAGTGACATTTTTGATAATATCCAGATTACAAAAGACATGTAGAATTTGATGGATAAAAGTGAAATATAGGAATATAAATCTAATAATTTGTCCGTCAGCTATTTGAAGTTTACCAGTGCCTAAGTTGACATACTGTGCCTAACTTAAATTAATGTGACACTAAAATATTACACAAATTAATATTTTGCTATGATGGGGAAGCAAATCTACAGTTTCACTGAAATGGATTGTTTTCCATTAGCTTTACTTTTTCTTAGCAGATGAATAAAGGCAGTAGAAAACTGCAAGCTCAGACACTTTAAGACTTTATTAACCACACAATTACTTATGGTATTTGTGAAGAAATGAGAAGAGACATCCATAGAAAATGCCAAATAACCTTAAATTATTCCAACACTTACCTATATAGTCCATCTCTCTCCAATACCACATTTAGTTAGATTTATACCTGCAGTACAGTAATACCAAAAGCTTTTAATTTCATTGTGTTGCATAAAATTAGTTGCAGTGCTTTTCATCATCTCGTGTTATGAGTGATGGAAGGGGACAGACACGGTATTTAAAATGCTGACTGCATAAACCCCATGAGTTATTACAGCCACATATTGCAGGCAGAAAAGAAAGGTAGGGCTAAGGCTGAGAGACCTTATTCAGACTTAATTTTGGAGACTGTAATGCAACATGTCTTATTTGCAGCTGTATAAAAAGGCAAGATATACGTCTTCCAAACTCGGCCTCTGACATACTGGCCAAATCCCTAGAGACGAGCAAAGGGATTTTTTGGAATGATATTATCAACATATTTAATGTCCTGAATCTGTATACATCATAAGAATAAACTTTAGCATTTAAGGGATTATTTAAAACATCTGGTCTCTCCTTTGGGTTGCAGAGTCCCCGTTTGCCTTCCAGTGGTTGATGACAAACACCCGAACAGAGGTGGGAGCTCCAAACCCCGGTGCCCAGGGCAGTGCTGCCCATGCTGGGCTGGCTGGGGGGACATGGACAAAGCCAGCTTTGTAACCAAACATTGCCAGACCCACGAGAGACACTGAGGGCTGGGGTGGAGGAGGAAAGTGCTCCAAAGTAGCTATTTCAGAGAAATAGATGGAGTTCCCACAGATTTAGAATTAACACATATAACCGTCTTTTTCCTATGGAATTTTAATTACTACACTTTTACAAGCTCTTGTGACTCATAAGTAGCATTACTACATATAACTACATCATACTACTAAGTCAAGTTGTTAGGATGTTCCACATTAAATCATTAAAAATAAATGCAGTTGCTCTTTCTGGCTGCTTGATACAACTCATAAAGTGTCCTCTTTGTGTGTGGGAACAAACTACTATCAGATTTCAGAATTACACAATAAAGAATTTCTAGACCACAGACAGCAGTGTGTGTGTATATATATATATACATGTATATATATGTATATATATTCTTTTTCTCATCACTAGTGAGGGAGAAAAGAAAACCAATAAGTTTTTGAATCAAACATTTTTAGGTTTAGTTGTAATATTCTTGCAGGATGTCATACATTCTGCTCATTAGACACTGGGAAGGAGCTGGTGAATCCAAGCATCATTAGACTTAGCAATAATATGCCAGATAGTAGTCCTTCAAAAATTATTATAGCAAAAGCAGAAATAAAACCCACAGCCCTGTTTGCTTTGTCCCAATCTACCAAAAAAACCCACCAATCTGTCTCAAGAATGTGAATATATAATATGTCAAGATACAAAATACCATGTCCAAATTATTGGTTTTGATTAATTTCCTTCTGCAGCAAGAAATCTACAGCTTGTATACATTGACCAGGTCCCCCAGGTCATTCAGATTTACAATTCTTTTTTCTTAAGTAATGTCTCATGTACCATCATGCACAAGTGATAAACGGTGCTTGTCAAACACCCAATTGGCAATTCACTTTTTTACTTTAGGGGTCACACTGCAAGCACCTGGAGTAAAATTCCTTAGAAAACTCTGCCAGCCCTCTATTTCATTTCCAGTTACACTGGTGTAATTCAGACAAGGAGAAATCTAAATCTGTTCTGAGCAGTATGAAAATGATACTACTGTGAAACACCCACATGCACCAAGCTCTGTGTAACAATCCTTGTGCTGTTTCAGGGAAAAGTAATGGGGAGGATGTCATCAGTTCTGAAGGTAATTTAAAAGTTATATACATGCCACAGATGAAGACTTGGCAACAGTATAACGCAGATATCTATACTGAATCTTCAGAAAAAGAAAAATGCCAAATCAAGCATAAGTTGCATGTTGGTGGAAAATTGTCACTAACCTCATTGTAAAGGCTGATACCTGCAAAGCCTGAACTTTCCTGGCTAAAGGAAGCTATGGAGCTTAAACTGTGGCCTTTTGGGGCATTTTTCTTATAAAGGTCACCATTTTGTGACAACACTGCAAAATCAATTGGTTCATCTGGTCCCTTAAAATGCATTACAACTGATGTCTCATGGACCAGGGCAGGAGGTTTTTGACAAATACTGTTAAAAGTCCCACTGTTTTCTAGGAATACATAATTGGTGAAGTGTGAAAGAACCAGTTCCCTCAATTCTGCCTGATTTCTCATTAACTTATTTCTTTGGCTGATTGGCAACTGCCCAGTTCAGCAGTGGTTGTGTTATCATGCAAAGTCAAAACCTAAGGGCTGAGCTGCCAAAAAAGGTTTGAATAAGGAGGTGGGAGAATGGGCAGAAAGGGCCTTTGTTCTACACCAAAATTAAATTAAACTAAAACAATAATATCCCCTGAAAGTAAATTTTCTGCTCATGCCTTTCTCATAAAAACTTTCAATATTTCTGAAACACAACTTGGAACACAGGCCTTGCATGAGAGGATTAGTTTTCTAAATTGAAAAACAATTTTTTGCCTTTTTTTCCTTCATTTTCCAATATTATTTCTAGCAATAGTTCAACATGACAGATTGAGTATGCAAACTGAAAGGGAATTACAGATATTCTCACTCCTGAAAAGATGTAAAACAAGTATTTCATGTAAAGAGTAACACTCATGGGAGCAAAATATCAGTTCTGTGAAGATGCACAGACAATATATTCAGGCAACTTGCTGTGTTACTAAGAAACCTCTTCATTAAAGGGACACATTTGTTTGCATTAGACTCTGCTAGTTGAACACAAAGTCCTCTTCCTGAGAAATCCCCTTCATTCCCTGACATTTGTAAAGTGCTATAAAATGCTAATTGGTCTCATCAGCAAACAATTAACATTCTGTGCAGTTTTATTCTCAATGCAAAAATTATAATAGGAAATAAAATGTCATACAGCAGAGGGATAGCTGAAGGCTATAACAAGAGACAATCATACCTTCTTTTAGAGGTTAAGTTTACCTGCACGTGACAAGGTAAGCTGCCCTTCCAGATATCCACAGCCTTAGCAGCCAAAACCAAGAAACATTCCTGCTTCTGACAAGTTGACTCTGTCCAGTCAAGTTTGCTGCTAAAAAAAAAAATAGTATTCTAAAAAAAAACCTGCCTTTGATTAGTTTTCTTTAACCTCTGTGTTCCTCCCATTTCTTGCTAACCCACAGAGAGGCCTCAGATGATCACCAGTTTACCTCTTTGCCCCAAACTTTGCTTCCTCTACATCAGGTCCTCCTTTCCTCTCTGCACCATCAAACCTTGGAAAGAGAAGCCTGTCTGCTCTACTGTGTTCTAGTACAAGATGCCTTTCATAGCTCTGCTAGGCTAAATACTGCAGAGTTCAAGCACAACATGGTATTTGAATTAAACGAACATGTAAAAACATTTGTGGATAAAAAAATGCTTTATTGCCACCAATTTAAAACCATAAACATACTTTGAATCCAATTCAATATATTTCTTATTTGTTCCTGATTCTCTCTTGTTATTATTATTAGAAGGCATAAATTTCCAGCAAGGCTTGTGCTTGACAAGGCTCCATTATTTGCACATGACAAGGTTTATCAAAAACAGTTGGATTTTTATGAGGAGTCTTTTATGTTTCCTTCATAAAATATAAATAAATGAAAAGGATTAGATGGAGGAAGCAGAATATAATTCATCACCAATGTGAAGCAGAAGGAGCAGGCTGCAGATGGATGAACTGAAGAACGACATGGTGACTGGAAATTGTTCTCTCTCAAATGTCAGGGACCAAAGAGCATAATAAAGGAACATTGACTTTTCTTGCCATTTCAAGGTGTCCCTAAATGTACAAAGCACAGAATCTTCCTAAGATGCAAACCCACACACGAAACAGATATTTGTTTCACAGTTACTTAAAATCAAATTTTCTCCCTGTAGTTAAAGAACAATTAGGAGGAAAAAACCTTCTAAGTTGGCAGTGTCTTACTTTTTTCAACATTACCATCATGTCAGTCACTAAAAAATCCATTAAATTGCCTGGTATTCCCATAACAACTGGTGGTGGAGGCAACAGCCCACATTTTTTCCCAACCAAAGATAAGAGTCATCCTGCAATCCAAAAGCAAGCCCATGGGATTATGCCTACCACATATGCCGAGCCAAGAGTGAGGTTGTTCTCTTACACAACATAATGCCATGCACAAATTAAACACATGGTAATTGTATTTATTTGGAAAGAATTTACAGAGCAAGCCACAAAAGTCTGATGAGCAAAGTGGTCACAAGCATCAAGTATTGAATGCCTCCAAAATCTACCTTTTCAAGCCCAGTCTCCTCTTTCCAGCACAACTCAATTTCTGTTTCTCTTGAAACCCCAAAATTTGGGTGTTCACTTTTTGCCCAATTCAGAATGAAAATACTTTTTCATATGGTAAAAATTCTAATGTTTGGTTTCAGTAGGGTGAATACAAAAGCCAACACACAAACAAAATATTTCACTATAGCAGAAAGTCAAGATACCTTATTATCTAAAAAAGAGTAAAAATATATTCACAACCATCTATTTATGCACATTTTCCTGCTGAATTTCATCAAAGTCATTATGTTCTCATAGAACTTTTCTCTTTTGGCGAAACTTCAGTGAAAACTTCTCAAAATCCTACAGTTTGAAGCGGGCGTTTCCAATAACATTTCTGAAATAAAAGCTGATGGTCATCATAGTTATTTAGGGTGGAAAGCATGCAGTTCTTAGATGCAAGTGCTATGCACATCCCTTTGCAGATGAATTATGAAAATACTATCTTAAATTAAACCATTGTGGGGTTCTATGTATTTTTTCCAAAGCAAGTAAAAAGACCTTCCCCTAAGCTGATCTCTTACTACCCCATAACTTCACTGATAAAACCTTCTAGTTTTTATTTACATGAGGTGTGTCTTTCTTCCCACACCTACACAGGACTCTGCCTGTCAGTACTAAATATGTTTCAAGCAACAAAGGAGTCGAGGGAAAACATCCTTAGAGACAAAGTGAATTATCCAGAATAAGTATGAAAGCTTAAGTTAAAATAATGGCTTACAGAATGATGGGTACAAGATGGAGAGAGACTGTCTCAAGGAGATAAATTTTGCTAACAGTTTTTTCACAGTGAAAAGCCATATATTATATTTAAACAACCCCCTGATTCAATTGTGTGAAAGCTGCAGTAGAAATCCAATAGAGAAACACTTTCAGGCACTTTTACATCACATGCTCAAAGCAGGAGTTAAATCACAAGTGTTAATGTGCAAGCTAAAGAAAGACTGAAACATTTTATTGCTAGATTTTAGAATTAGCTCAGAAAGAACTAATGTTTTCTTCTTTCCTTTATTTTAGTATTGTCATTTTAGATCTGGATCCTACAAGTTTTGAACATGTGATTTGCCATACAAGCAAAGCTGAGATTGCATTAGGGTTTGCAGGATCTGTGCCTTACATTGCAGGTTCTTCATGCACTTTTCCACCAGTGCTAAAGAGAAAAATAATTAATGGGACGTGGGAGAGATTCAGGTGCCACGTAAGGTAAACTCATTCCCAGGAATTTCTTTTGATGCAGGCTATGTAGCATTGCACTGCATTGACTAACTAAATCTCTGCATTAATCAAGTTATCTTTTATTCATGGGTATGAAGGTTTTTGTTTGTTGGAAATGAATTGTGAACTCCTGGTACCTCTCCCTCTACCAGACCATGTTTTAAATGTGTTGTATATGCCCTGATTTAATCAAGTTGCACAAATCTGACTCAGATGATGATAGAATCTGACCAGATACCCTTATTATTTGTTTTGGGCTGTTGACTAAATGTCTGGCACACCCTGTACTGGATCATAGCATGGATCAAAACAGGGGGAAGAAATGGTGCTGTGAAATGATATTTCATTGTATGGGAGAGCACCTACATCTGACCTGCAGACATGCTGGTTATAAACACCTGGCAAAACCCAGCTCCAGGCAGCATGGGAAGGCTTTCCCATGGGCCATGCACAAAGGCATCAACATTACATTTGTTCTTCTGATTATTCAAAACAACATGATGCTCCTACAGTTTAGCCTCTCTCATTTCTGGATGTAGAGCAATGTTTTTCATGAAATCAAAATTAATGGACTCACAGAGTACTGATATTTAAGGCATCATTCAATGAAGACATATTAGAGGTATTAATGGCTGCAATCTGGGACTCATTCCCATTCAAATGAAGCAACCAATTAATTGAGAGGAGTCAGCAGACAGAGTCCAGCAAAAAATAGTTATTCTACAGGTGACTAGAGCTGTCCTTGTGCCTCTTTAATAGAAGAGGGACCTCAGTCACCATCTCTAGTTTTAGCCTCTGCTGACATTCTGTATGTCAAGAAAGTGCCATATGTGACATCTCTGGAACATCTGGGACCCCTGGGGCAGGGAGTGAAATGGAGAAGTGACAGGGGAGAGCTGATTTATACACTTGCTCTCTCCCCTGCCTTAGACATTAACAGGTTGTGCCCACTCCTTACCTTGTACCAGAGACAAATACCAACCCCTTCACCACCAAAAGAGTGAACAGAGGAGTAAAGTTAAACCAGAGCAAGCTTGAGGCTCCTCTATGCTCTGCACTGTGATTTGTCACAGCAAGAAGGTGCCAGGTAAAAAAGACAGGTGTTATAGCATGGGCAGAGCATGTTGGAAACACAATGCAGCAGAGAAAAGGTCAGGCAGAATTAAGCAGACAAAAGAAGCACAAAGAGACAAGTGGACAACTACTTCTGTCACAGAAGAGGACTAGAAGGGATCAGTTCTGAGGAGCTACACTTAAACCATTGGGCCTTTTCTATTTGAATTCAGCTGAGGTGGTTTTCCAGAGCCAGCTCAGCACGTTGNACAGCAAGAAGGTGCCAGGTAAAAAAGACAGGTGTTATAGCATGGGCAGAGCATGTTGGAAACACAATGCAGCAGAGAAAAGGTCAGGCAGAATTAAGCAGACAAAAGAAGCACAAAGAGACAAGTGGACAACTACTTCTGTCACAGAAGAGGACTAGAAGGGATCAGTTCTGAGGAGCTATTAAACCATTGGGCCTTTTCTATTTGAATTCAGCTGAGGTGGTTTTCCAGAGCCAGCTCAGCACGTTGCACAAGGTCAGCATTGCAGTTCCAGGACACCGGGGACAGGGACTGATCCAGTTTGTGCAGGTTCTCTTCAGACACAGGGACTCACTGCTTAACAGGACCAACCAGATCCACAGGAAGCAGGTTACAGGTGCCACACACACACCACCATCATCACCTATTGCAGAAGGCATTTGCTATCTCTGAATAACACAGTTCACCTGCAACTACTGGGCCATGTCCTCTCCTGTGCCCATCCTGCCACACTGGTAAGAAGGTCACCTAATAACATGCAGGACTTAGAGCAGGAAGTCTGAAAGCTTCATGGAAATGATTGTTCTGTGAGTTGAGTGCCTCGTGCCTCAGTCTGCCACAAGAGCAAAGGAAGAATCTGGAATGACCCTTGTACATTTCTTTTGAATCATCATCCCATCAATGGCTTTATTACAGCCCAGGATGAGCCACCTCTGAGACTGCCTCTCTGTTTGTGGCTGTGATTTGTCACTGCTTTCCTTCTTAATAACAGGTTCACAGATTGAATCAGGGAATACAGAAAAATATCTCAGACCATCTGTTTAGAAGGTATATTTCACACCCTGGGGCTGATCCAAGAGCTAGTAAAGAGGTGACAGCTTTAGTCTAGCTCTTAAGATCTTTCTCTATTGCTTTAATGGTAACAAAAAGCAGCCTTTAGCTCCAAAATTTTACCACAGTCTGAAATATAGAGGTGACAGTCATATATTAGGGCTCAAATTCTTCCCCACGAATCACACTAGATATCAGTTCATTCCTTGAATAGTCTGTTATTTAAAGGAGATTCCTTATCAGCTGGTGCATTGTCATGGGCAGGATGGGAATCCTACACACTCTAAATCAAATCCATTTGTATGTACTGAAAAGGAAATGCATCTGAAAACCTTATTATTATTATTATTATTATTATTATTATTATCATCATCATCATCATCATCACCATCATCCTGCTTACTGAGAAACATAAAATGATATATTCCATTACTTAGAAATACAAAACCATCAAAACCAAAGAAATAAGTAAGAACAAGGAACTCATTTAAAAAAAAAATCCATCAGGTAATTGATCAGACCATCCCTATTTTCTGTCCAAAAAAATTGTTTTTCCTCTCCAAGGATTGATTAGCATTTTGCAAATTTTGAACAGAGCTGTATCTGGTCTGGGGACACATCTCTGTAACCTGAAAGTGTGTTTTTAAATAAATGATCTGCAGTTATTTTCATTCACAGTCTGGTAAACTAGGATCATTTGCCAGAATAACAAGAAAATATTTGATTTAGGACAGTGATTGTTCACCTTGGAAAAACAGTTGTGCACTAGAGACATCCAGTCATGGCAAAGTCATCTGCCCCAACAGGACAGCTTGCTTTGCATATTACTCCTACTCTAAATGTGCTAAAGGCACTTCTGAACAAGCCACCCAGAGCCCAAGGAGCTCTGTTCTGCTGAGAGCTATGGCAATGCTCAGCTCCAAATGAGGGCAGATTTGATTTACTGATGCTCTGCCTGCCAGACAGAAGCTGTACAAGAAATAACTAACACACAAAGCTTTGTAAAATGTTCTTAAAAGCAAGCTAGCAGGAGAGAAGTAAAAAAAGAGGAAAAAATCCCTATAATAATAGTTGTTCAATTAAAAATTTGTTCAGGTAACACTTTGTAAGCTGAACAGCTGTTCCACAGTGCCCACTTCTAAAATCTCTCTTCTGCACAGGCAAACTTAAGGGAAAGTGCAATTGGTTCAGAGTATGTTCTAGTTTGTTTTGGAATTTGACAATTAACCACCATCACTATAAGGCTGTGGAACAGAGCCCTGCTTTCATTGCCTCCTCTTTTTGTGAAACCTGAGCCAGGACAACCCCAAAATAAAGCAACAGCAGTTTAACCTCAGCAGTATCGTGCTGCTGTTCATTTATACAAGTTTGTCTGGGTTTGCTTGGAAGGCTGTGTTCTTATATCAAGCCTGGAGACTTGGCTTAGGAAGACACACAAATAAATGGCATGTGCCCCCCTCCCCCTCCTCAGCTTTTGGCTGGAGGGAAACCATCAAGTGCTTTGAAGTTTCTTTTAAAATGTAGAAAGCAGTACCTGATTCAAAGTGCAAACATGCAGATTAGAATTCCTCAGGTATTAAGCTCTTCTGGCTCACAATTTGTTTGTGTTTGAATGCAGTCTAAAGGAAAGGAAAATAAAAAGAACTGTACCATAACACTTTTTTTATGACACAATTTTGGAAACCATTCAAAATTCCTGGGATTTTCACCTCACAAGTAGTCCTGTTAGCATATGTTGGAAGCTGTTGTTTGATATCAGTAGATTTTATGCTAATTTTCTGCAAAGAACAAACTATTTAGTCATAATTTTTACAAGAATTTTAATTATCTGTCAAATTATTTTGGGCTTCACCTAGGGCAGGTGTGAGGGTATTTTTTATTTTATTTTTGGTGCAGTTCTCAAATTCTGGTTGCCACCATTTAAGAAATGTTAGTGATGCTACTGAACACTAAAGGTCAGACACTGAGCTTGTGTAAATTATTACAGCTCAGTTGATTTCTTGACTTCTACTGATTTACAGTTACTGAGGACCTCAAGATCCTGGCATTGCAATTTATTAATCTTGGCTATAGATTTTATTTCATACATTCAGCTGTTTGGAAGTACTTGCAGGGTCAAGTGAAAATGCAGGTTGATGCAGTGAATGTCAGTCAATATGAAAAAACAACTTCTCACATTCATTTCCACTTGCATTCATGTCTACATAACTTTGACCACAGTTTTTTGGGGGGGTTTTGGCTTATTATCTAATTTTAATATGAACACACACAAAAAGGTGAGCTTCAGTTTAAACCCTTCAAGTCTGCAACCAAAGAATGAACACATGGCTTCAATTAACATGTTCCAAACTCACTGGTTTTGATTCCCACACCCCTACACTTGGAGTATCAGATCAACCTGTAATTTTAGTATAAAATCATCATACAACAATCCCACAGCTGAGGCAATATATTAAAAAAATAGAGTAGATAAACTCTTTGGAGGAATGTAAGTGCCATTACATTTTAGCAAAAGTCCTAAACAGTCAATTTCATCCTCATTTCCAGTTTCATCCTCATTTCTAGCTTCATCCTGGTTCCTGGTTTCACCCTGTGTGACTCATCTGAAATGTGGGGTTACCCTCCTGCAGGACACCTGGGTCTGTGCCATGGGTGTTGGGTCATGATCCCAGCCCCCAGGCCAAGGTGCACTGCACTGACCAGAGTGACCACAGCCTCTGTTCCCTGTGTCTGCTGATCTCACATGACGTGAGACTTCTCCAGGGCAGGGCCACCAAGCATTTCTAAACGAGTCTGAGTCTTAATGGCAGGACTCAGCCACCCCCATGAGACAATTACCTGTGAGAAAACTCCTCTTGATTTGCTCTTCAGCAGGAAGCAGAGGAGCAACACAGAACTCTGCTAAGCAAAACAATGAGTCACCTGAAAATATGAAAAAACAAGCAGACATGTAAAGACTGTTGGCTAATAATTTGGTGTGAGACCCAGACTTTCTTGAAATGGTCATCTAAAAACATCATAAAATAAATCAGTATAGCCTAAAGAAGAATAGCTCTTCTGGGATTAAAAACTAATCAGAGATGTTACCATCAGGGGAAAAAATTAAAATCATTCCCCTGAAATATTCATAAGAATGGGACAAAATATCAAATGACAATGATAATTTCCCTTTTACATCAGGATAGTCTGAAAATGATAGTGAATTTTCTCTCTTATTCTCATCAAATAATGAAAGAGTTCAACCAGAAAAGAAAATAAGCCATTTAATGTGAGGAGCTGTAAAGTCATTGATTTGAGTCTGGCAGGAGAAATATTTGAATATAGGTACCTGACAAGCAAGACAAATGTTTTACTTGGGAGGTGAAGGAGAAATAATGTATGAGCACACTCACAAATTTATTTCTGGAGAAAAGGAAACAGAGTTTTGATGAAAATATTTGAACAAAAGTTTTGGTCAAGATATATACATTTTCTAATCAAAAAAGACACCCATCCAACCCTTAAACTCCACATACTTCTGCTGTTTTCATTATTCTTGAGAAAGGTCCAACTAACCCTAGTTCTGAAACACCAGAGCACACAAGTGCACCTCTACAGCACTTTTCAGTGAATTTCTGGCAACCTGAAAGCTCAGCTGTCACTGCTTCTGAGTGAAGACACCTCCTGCTGAAGGGCTAAGGCTAAACAGAGAAATCAGGCCTTTGAGTCTTCTGGTTTAAAGCCTTTTTATTTGTGTGTCTTTCACAAGATTTTTCCTATCCTACAAAATGTGGAGGAGACCATCCAAGCCTGTAGGATGGTTCAGGTGGAGAGGAAGCAGTCACTGCTGCTGCACTTGGATCTGGACAATGAGGGGGTAAGACCTCTGCTCATTGCCTTGGCAGAATGTCATTGCATTACTGGCTTGTGTCAGAAAAGGCACTTAAAGCAGAATCCACTTTTACAATAACAATTAGCTTTTCTAAAGAGTATTCAAAGTTATATTTAATGTTTTAAGTCCCCAGATGAAAGCTAGAGGAATAAATTATTTGTCTTGCCCTTTTTTGTTGATTTCATTTTCTTTATCCCCAGCTTAGGAATATTAGCCTGCAGCAGGCTGTGGTAGTATAAAATGTATTGATTTCCCCAGTGCAAGGATATTTTTTTTAAAAAGAGCAACACCAAGAAGAATGTGCTCAGCAAAGAAGCAATGACTGGGTGAATGTGTTGGTGTTTTTAACAGGGTCTGACATAACCTGGTGCTAAAGATACACACAGTATGAAGTGGGATTTCATAGCACAACTTCAAGATCAATGAAGGCAATTACTCTTTTTTCTGAAGTCATCAGAAATCCTGGAGAAGAAAACATCTTTAACATAAGCAAATGGCTGATGGAAAGGATCAGACAAAGCTCAGATGGATTTCTAAAATATTTTTTTCAAGAGAATTATCAATATTAGTTCAGAATTATACCAAGATAAACTTAAAAGCTGAGCAGTAATAAAATTCACCTTTTAGAACTAGATAATTACAAGGGGACCTTGGTTAGAAAAGTGTGAAGGTCTTGGAAATCTTCTTTCCCAACTTTTAGAATCTGGGTACATAATTTTGTGAGAGATGCCCTGTATCTCCATCTGCCACAATCCCTGACCTGGCTGCTGGTTGTGTTCTCTGGCACCAACTCTGCCTCTTGGAAACAAGCTGCTGTACCTAACAGGTATTTGGGCTTTTTTTACTGTCCCTAACCAGGATACATATGAATTTGGAATATGCATTATAAACCAGCTTCTTTCTTCCTTCCCCCAGGGAAGGCACAAAGCTGCATTTTGCACTCCCTTCTCAGGGCAGCTGCAGGAATCCTTGATCTGTGGACAATCTGACTGCTTTATTCCTGTTGTCAGAGCCATGAGCAATTTTTGACTCTTCAGTTTTCTCATCCTGCAGGTGAGATAAAAGGCAGATCTTTTTCTTGTCTCTCCCAAAGCTATGCAAGACAAGAACGGTGATGGCAGTTTATTTTACCTTAGATAGCTTTAGTCCCTAATCTGCATAAATGTGACCAAACAATGGCAATGCACATTGTCCTCTGGAACCCATGACAATCTGCTGGAGCTCTCCTTTTATTTCTATCAGTTTTAGACGAGTAACACATTAGTCAGCCTTCCATACCTCCCACTGTCATTCACACCTTGCCCTCCCAGAGCTCCTGCTGTGAGGCAACATGGCAAGAGGAAATTTAGGTATACTCACATATCATGTTACCACAGTACAACAGAGCAAAATTAAAGCAAAAAACTGTAATTTCAAACTAAACTAATTTAAACAAAAAGAGATGGCAGCATGATGTATAGATAACAACAGACTGGAGCATAAGGAAGGTTCAGCTGTATCAGACTGTGGATGCTCAGTGGAAGGTAACAAGGAGAGAGCAGATACCAATTAATCCTTCGCCAATACACCTCCAGCCTATTGCAGTTGTTGAATATATTCTGCCAGTAATGATCCCTTTAAATGAAATTCTGTTCTACACTTAGAGAAACACCAGGAAAATATCACAATTGCAGTTTGACCCTAATTATTTCAAGGAAACTCCAACAGTAGACCTCTGCCATATGACACAGTGTAAAATATGCACAGGAGGAAACCAGGGAAGGAAGATGTGGAGAGGTTCACTCATTTGGGCACAGCTAACAAAACTGGGTAACTTTTGGAACAATCCCATCTGTCAGCTCAGAACAAGGGCACACTGAAGATACGTGTGTCTATCCCCAGCATTGTACATTTGTCTTAAAAACTGCTCTCAATCCCTCCATTTCCTTTGCAGACAAACCACTCAATTTTCTCACACTGAGGAAGAAACACCTGCTGTGCAGCCTCTGTATTTCTCCCTGTTTTCCTTCTCATCCATGCTCGAGCCATGAGGAATCTCAGCTAACCCTACAACATGGTTGTAGGGTTGCATGAAGCAACTTCAAGTCAAAGGTGGAATTCTATGATAGCAATAGCAGGATGTTTTACTTTTCCTTCTAGTCAGGACATTGTAGCCATAATTACTACACATTACCCTTTCTGATACAAATCACTACTTACCCATGTTGCCTGGGGGTAAAGTTTTGGATAGAAAATCTCTGACATAGCTGCACTTATTGCCATTACAAAGTTCAGAGTGAGAGGAGGAGGCCAGAGCAGCTCTGAGGGCTCTCAGGGCTGGTTGCACAGACGCTAATGAATCCCATTAATCACAGCCCCAGCCATCGCAGATTTGTCAGCACAGGAGGTTGCAGACTACCCACAGCAGGTAGAGAGGTTAGAAAAACATGTCACAAGAAGGCACATGTATGACCTTTCCTGAGTCTGCAGTGTTGGTCAAAATATTTTTTGTGCTGTGGCTAAACCGGAGATGGGAGGAAAATGCCATGGGGAGAACATCTGCAAAACTTAAAATGACACAGTCCAGGGAATTTCCACCGTTCCACTCTCCACCTTTCAAAGACTTGAACGGGAAGTATTTCTCCATCCACTTTGCCAGGCAGGTAATTATTTGCACTCCTCAGTACCCACATTAACTGCACCTGCATAGGAACGTTGTTTTTTAAGCATTTTACATGCAAAATATGGCAGAAAGAGAACCATTCCTCACCATCAGCATTAAAGCCCAGATAAAAGTCTTATAAGCAGGAGCTACAAGAGCATGGTGGGCAAGAGCTCTGCTTATTTGTTGCACAGTCTTCTCTGCAGTGCCTGTCACAGCTGTGGCAGACACAGAGCAATCCTACACCTGTCCTGCACAGCCCAGGGGATCTGGCACCTGAGAAGGTTCCACTGCTCACTCTGGGCTCAGGCTCACTCAGCTACACTGGTGTGTGTCTGCCCACAGTCAGCAGATACTCCAGCACAGCCTAAACCAAAAGCACACTCCTGGCCTCCTGTTACTATTCTGGACACCTCATCACCATAAGGAATTTAGTATCTCTGGAGCAGATCTGGTGAAGAAGGGGAGGCTTTACTGTTCTCCTGTGCCAGATAAAGTATCCTGGACCCTGCTCACAGATGCAGACTCACTCAGATAGGAGCTGCACCCCTGTCCCAGGTTTGCCCTGACAAACACAAGCAGATGTAGATGACTGATTGAAAGTGTAATTTAATACGAGGTCTCTTTCCCAGTGTTCCCGTAACAATATTTGAGGGCCAGTTTAGAACCGTGGAGCATACGGTTGTGAAGTCACACAAAGGTTATTTTGGGAGCCTGAAAGAAGCTTGGTTTGTCTGTATAACAAGCCAAAAGTAGCCATTTTATAGCAAATATGAGTTTGGGGGTTTATATCTCAATATATGACGAGGTTGGCTTCTTTTCTTTTTCTGTCAGAATGGCCTGTGGTTTTCTTCTGTCCCCAAGCAGCCATACTCTGAAAACCTATAGAAAGAATTATGCACATTTCCTCCTATGTTTATTTGCAGTGGGAAAAGTGTATAGTGAAATATAAAATCATGAGGAAAATATATGTTTCTGTAAACCACGTTTCTAAATTGTGGGACTTTGTTAAGAAGAGCTAGTGCTCAGTAATGTCTTTTATTTGTTTAAATTTATTGTGATACAACTTCTTTAGGTTAAAAAGGCCAAATTCACAGATTTTTCTGTACCAGCTTTCAAGTGATCATTCAATAATGTTTTTAAAAAGAAACAGGCTGTATTCAAAGAACATGCACAAGTAAATTCAGTATTTCATAGGATACAAAGAGAAAGAGTAATTTGTAAACTGTGAGATAAACAACAAGATCTAGGGAAGAGGGATTGCCTTATATAATAAACTTTGATTGTAAATATAATGTCTGGGCAGGATGTTTAACTGTAATAAATTGGCTGTTTGGGTCTTTGCTGACACATCTTTTTAGCTTTATTGACATTAGCTATATTTGTATGGAACTTTATTGTATGAGAAAGAGTTTCTTGTTTGGAATTTGAAAAACAAACAGTACGAGCATCTTGAAAGCATCTTGATGCTGTTGGAGAGAGACTGAGAAGGCAAGGAGGAAAGAGCTGAGTCTCTTGGATGCAAGAAAATCACAGAGAAGAATGGAGATGGAATGTGGATATATTTAATTGCATTTCAAGCAGGATCAGCATTTTGCTAGATTTCTTTTACTGGCCATTTGTAATGCAGTAAGAAAAGGGAGGAGGGAAAATGAACCCTCTCCGTATTGAATTATTGTAATCTGAGTCACCATTGAAACCAAAGGATTAGACTTCGACTTTAGTTAGGAATGACATTCCTCCCATCCAGCCCTAGCATTTACCACTAAATGAACAACAGCTCTGCCCTCAAATTCCAGGAATATGGAAGCAGTTCATCAGCCAGGGTCTGGAACAAGCCTAAATGTTACACAAAAAGATCAAATAACTTTCCAGTCTGTTCCATTCTGCTCTTCAAGCAAATTTAGTATTTTCAAATTGTTTTGATTCTTGGCTATTCCTAGTTGAAATTTCCCCTTCCTCATGTTGAATTCTTCTATTTTCACCTAACAAGGTTCAAGAACATACACAACACTCAGACTTTTGGGAGCTGTGGCCCTTCCAGTTCTTCAGTGAACCTCCCAAGGCCCTGGGGGTTTGTGTGTGCCCAGAGGGGAGGGCAGGTGGGAGCAGGGAGGCTGCACAGCATTGTCCTCTCGTGCCCAGTTCAGCAGAGAGGGCTCACTACACTGGCCAAGGTGCTTCTCCCATCCCATTCCTACTCTACTCTGGCTGAGGAGCTTTCCCACAGCATGGGTGATGTAAAACTCAGCCCTTTTTACTCTGAATTTCACACCACAGGGCTTTTACTTGAAAATCTGCCATTGGAGAATGGAAGGATCTGTCCATTTAGGGAAGGGATTGTGTTTGGCATATATCTGGTGACACCTTTCTCCAACCAGGCTGCCACAAGGTAATCACAAATCCCCATTCCCCAGGAGGTATGGTCTCACTTGGACCATGGCAGAGTTCCTCCCTGTCCAGGATTTTAGGTATTTTCTCATCTTAGAGATGATAGTTTTCATGGCAAGACTAAGGAAACAATGGGAAAATCTCAACACTCCAAAGTACAAAACAGAATACACCTGAAACACATCTGGAAAGAGATCAGTGCTACTTCAGGGGGTCCTGTGTCACAGTATCTTCCGTTTCTAAAATTAGGGGCCTGAACAGACTAGAAAAGAATTATGGGGAGAGAAGGATAAAATTACTAGAATTTCTACCTTTTTTTCTTTCAAAACCCACACTTTTTCCTTGCAAACAGGATGGATAGAAATTTATCCCCAAATGTAGTAAGCACATGAAATGCATAGCCTTTAATGTGCAAATTCTATACTGCACAAGGGAATAACTAATGAGCCACTATTTTAATGAATCAAGTTAAAATGGCAAGGTGACATATCTCATTAGGGGAATGAATTCTTAATGTCACTGTAAGATGAGCCCCTCCTTCTCCTCAGAAGGGAAGACAGTATTGGTTTGGGTGAAAGCCCTGCCTTTTTTATGTTTGTTGCAGATTTTCCAAGGTCCTTGGGAGCTCTCCATGGATCATACACTTCTGAGAAACAACAGCAGCTTTCAATCAGGGGACTTACTGAACTTCAGACAAACCCAAGTATTACACAGCAAGCAAAGATGAGCAGAAGCAGCCCTGCCATGGGTGCCCAATACCCTGAGGGAGCAGGGTGGGCACAGGGAGCTGCCTGGCACAGCCTGGGGACGACCCTGCAGCCACCAAAGCAGCATCAGGCTGCTGCCCTGCACAGAACAAACCTCCTTCACCATCTCTCCACACCTCCCATTCCTGCCAGCAAACATTTCCTACCTTCACATGTCCCCCTGCATGAGCTGCTCCTCACAGGACTCCTCCTAACCCCAGGTGTTCCCAGGAGCAGGTCTGTGCTGCCCAGAATGGGACTCCATGCCTGACCTTCTTAATGGTTCAAAGAAAATCTTCAAATCCACGGTAAAAAACAATCATCACCCTAATCCTTGCCATCTCTTTCCACATTTTTAAGTTGCATTGGGAGTGGGTGGTGGGGAGCTGGCAGCAGGGCTGTGGGGCTGCCTGGCCCTCAGGGAATTTGGTGCTGCCCATGGGAAAAGGCATTGAGAACAGGGTGGAACTCTGCCTGGCAGCCAAGGAAAACGTGTGAGAAACTTACTTCTGTCTGACTCTGAGCATTACTCAAGACAATGATCTGCCCAGTTAATTAACCCAGAAATCTGAAAGGATCTGCACTAAATTCCTGCACACTTCTGCTCAGGCACCCATAAATTCTTGATTCACATTGGCAGGTCTGATCCAAATCCCAGTAAAGTCAATATGAATCCTTCTATCAACTTCCCTGCACTTTCTGATTCATTTCAAAGCTCCACTGGACCACACAACTTTTCTCAAAGTAGTATTTTTAAAGAAAGTGTATTTGTACCATCATGCTTTCAATCTTCCACCCCCTGTAACTACATGATTACCACAACAGCCTATATCATGCAGTTTACTGAGCTGCTATCAATCATTTGCTTGTAGACAATATTGTAAGAAACAAGAACAGATTCAGTAAATTTTAACATTTCTCTTCTAGTCCTGGCTGGTTAGCACAACTCTGAGCAGCCAGTAGTGGACAGGATACCCAGTGCCCAGCAGGCACCTGTGATTGTCACTGACTGAAGGAAAGCAATCCCTCAGGATTGTGTAAACAGTGCTCAAATATGGCAAGGGGCTATGGACAAGTATTTAAGTAATCTCTGGGAAGTGAAAGAGGCTGGAATCATCTGCCTAAGAAAAGGGAGCAGGGAAGAGCAAGGCTTTGATTTACTGAGTGGGAAGGACTCTGCAGCAGATAGCTGATAACCTCTTTATGCAAAGCCCACGCACTTCAAAGATTGAAGAAGGGATGAAGGGCCATCCTGGAAATGGGAAAATAATTTATTCATAAGCAATTGTCCATTACTGTTCACAAAGAAATTGTTAGAGTCCCACAGTCCTAAATGTATTCATTATTTCAAATTGTTCCATTTATTTCTCCAGCAAATAAGCTATGTATTCTGAAGGTGCTAAAATTGTGAAATGTACAATTGACTATTCCATTCACAATCTGCATTGTCTTGGATAGCTGAATTATTTGCATAGTTTAATTACATAACACAGGGCAAGAAAATTGAGCCTTTAATAACAATGAGTAATGCTTACTCAAGGAAGAAGACCTATTGAAGTCCAAAGAGTAAAGACTTTTCAGCATTAGAAAATGGGTCAGAATCTGCCCTTATTCATAGTTTGTGCTCTGAGGTAGTTTTACTCCTTGCTTTTCCAATATGTATCTATCATAACAAGTATTGCCAGAGAGCAGCAATAAATACCTTTTGACTTTTTAGTCAGCCAGCATAAGACCAGTCCAAAACTGAAATGCTGAGAAGAGGGATGTGAAGTTCAACAACTCAGGTTAAAGAAGGACAGGAGGGAAATACCTGTTCTTCCAGAGCCTCTATGGTCACCAAGTGCAAACACTCCTGTTTAAAAAAAAAAGAAAGAAAACACAAAATACCACAAAACAACTAAAATCCAAGCCTGTTTTGAAACTTGGATAAATATCGGTAAGTTAAAATAAAGTCTAAAATATCACACAGCAATTGAAAAATAAGACAGAACTGCACATGATTAGCTTTTAGAACCACTAAAGAAAATGATGAGTTGTTCTGTCATCATTTCTGGAGGTCTTTAGGAGGGATCTAAATTGCTGTTGTGGGAAGAGCACTAATAGAAAAAACTCCAAACATATGCTAACTTGGGTGGTTTGTTTGCCAATTAACAACACACCAACACTCCCCAACAAATTAGACAAAGTCAACAAGCAATATTCTTCATTGAGGCAAGTGTTGTAAAGGAGACAGCAGCACAGTGAGCTGACAAAACCCCTCTGTACCCTAACAACAGTGACAGCAAGGATCTGAGGTGAAGCCATGGTGTAAATACTGATCAGCAGAGACAGCACAAAGGACAGAGCTCAGGTCCAGGGCAGCTGGTGCCAGTGGCCATCTGTAACCTACATGTGCACCTGTAAGGGAGAGGGCATAGGAGGGCTAAAAGAGAAGAATCTCCAAAATTAAGGCTTTTTATGTGTTTTTTTTCCTTTTACTTAAAAAGTCACACTTTGCTAAAACTGTGATTTCAGCAACAAGAAATTTGAACTGACTCAGAATTAGTTTTATCAGCCATTTCTGATAGGTGTCTCCAACTCTCCTTGCTAAAAGGTGAAGTAAAGGTTCAAGCCTACCTTGTTGTGTTTAGAGATTGAGCCAAAGCAACACTAAAAGCTGGTCTAGCCAGTAATTTGAATGTTGAGCTATTTGTCTAGCTTCATTATTATTTCAGTTTGTACCTGCTTAGTAGAGTTTTGCCCACATCTGATGCAAAACTTGGTGCTTGGTTCATTACAAGAGCTTGCTAATAAATAAACTGTTTTAATAATAGAGTTTTGTGTCTTACACTACAACAAAGTTATCACTTATATCTCGGACCTTTTATCCTCCTTTTATGTGGAGATTGGAAGGTACTTTTGTAGAGGATTTCACAATTTAATTTTGTTTTCCTTGGGAAAAAACACTGTGAATGTGCAAACGTCTCCAGATATTGAAAAAATTGCTTTGGATCAAAATTTATCAGCCTTGATGGATTCAATGGAGGATGTTATGCAATAGGACACAGAGGAGAAGAGGCAGAAATGTTATCAACTGTTCAGATCCAGACACTACTCACTCCAAAGCATTCAGGGAATGTGGGTTTTCTGGTGGCAGCAGTGGTTTGGGTTTTGGTTTTGTTTTAACATATTCCATCTCTTAGATTAAGCATTCAGAGTTCAGGTCTCTGAATCCTTCATTAGGCTTGTGCAAACGTACCCAGACTTTTTATGCCCTTCCCCTTGCCTTCTCATCTTTCATTTTCTCTTCCTGCTTCCCCATCCTCTGAGTGAAGTCTCTCAGACTTGGCAGGAGCTGCTGGGCTCCAGCCAGCTGCTGCTTCAGGCTCAGGTCGTGCTTTCAAGGCACAGTCCTGCAGCAGGGTGGGGTTGGATTGCAGGCTGCAAACCAAAGCCAAATTGTGCAGTGCCCTGGAGAGCACAAGCCACAGGTGCTGCAGGAGGGAGCCTCTCCACAGCCACCACCCACACAGGTGAGTGGGCACAGGGAGCTGCCCCTCACCAAGCCAGGTCAGAGGCCTGCATGGCAGTGCTAACACCACCCTGAGCCAAAGTGAACACACCCCATTTGTCTAAAGCACACTGGACCAATGCCTTCTTCCACCAAAATCGAGCTAGGCTACTTTTGCTTTATTTATCAATCTCAGTCAATGGTTCCTCAGTACTCTAGCCCATTTAGCATGTTAAATTTTCACTGAGATCTAAGGGAATAAACCTAGCTAGAGGGAACAGAAGAAGCCATTCCCTTTCCCTGGGTCTTCATCTGGCAGTGTTAACCCTCCAGGCTCCAGCCCTCTGCTCTCACAGACACATTGCTTGTATGAAGGAATGGGCAGATTTGATGGGGACGAACAGCAGGTCTGCATTAAGTTCAGTCAAGTGAATCAAACCTATTTCTTAGCAACTCAATTACATGGTATCAGCTACCCTCTTCTTTAAGACAATCAGAATTAGGCACAGCAGAAAGCCTGGTGGACAGAGGTGTCCCCACAGAAATTATAACATCCAAGCCTGATGGAAATCTTCAGCAGCAACTGGTTTCTGCCTCCTGCTAGCTGGCATGCTAAAGAATCAGCCAAGTTTCTAAGGTTTCAGTAAAGGAAATAAAGCACTGGCTGTACAAGGGGATACATGAGTTTGACTTCACCCTTTCAATGGTGCAGAATGAAAGAGTTAAAAGACGTTCCTGCACACATTCTATACAAACTTGCATGCCCAAAGGCACTGCATTTGGCTTCCTGTAACTTATGTTTTTCCTTTTTACTTATCCCTAGTGGTTCATTATTGCAGGTCTTTTGACTTGTGAGAACAAGACTCGCCATTCTCCCTGGGAGTTTCACCACTGCCCTCTCGCTCCCCATCCCTCCCTTTTTTGTTTATCATCTTCCAACTACCTCTCCCATTCAGGTTGGGAAAGGAGGCAAAAGCCAAAATTTATATCATGATTTCTCCCTTCTCCACAGTCCCATTTCAAAATAATTTTGCTCTTAACAACAGAAACACCACCTGAAGACACTCTGGTGTCTCAAGCCAGACAGGTTTATTCAGAAAGCAGAGAGAAGGAAACCACAGCCTAAGCTAACAGCAGAGATGCACAGCACCCTCTGAAATGTTGGCTGGAACCCACCTGAATCTCCCCCTCCCTGTGAAGGAGTCTTTAATTTAAGCAAATCAAGCTTCAAATACTTCTCGCCTGCAAGTCTCCCACTCTTGCTTGCAAGATTCAAATCCTTAAAAGAGGCAGAGGCTGCTTTTGCACAGTGTTTCTAGTTATTTGCAAAAGTGTTGTTGCACCAAAAAGAAACCCTCTTTTCTACTACTATCTGTCAGATATTAGACATACAGTAGACTTCATTATTTTTTGCTGATTTATTTCTTTAGCAGAGTTTTTAACCCTGCCAGTCTTTTTGCATGTCTTCCTGGTTGAAGAAAGAAATTTGTGAATGTAACAACAGCCCCTATGATCACTGAAAAATATTTTAATACTTCAGACCTTAGTTTTTTCCTCTGTAGGGTAACGGGATCTTCTTCCACTTTTAACAGGAAACTGTGACACAAAGTGGAGTTGCATCCTTCTCCCTTTTGTCCAGCCACCTTTAACTTCCACATGAGACAGAACATCTGACTGAGAGAGCATGGGAAGCTGAGCTCAGGAAAGATGAAAGTGGTTGAAGGAAAAAGGTAAGAAATATAATTTACTGCATGATTTTCCTAAATATATCCATTTTTCTTGTGGATGCAACCGTGTGTGCTGCACATGTTTTCTTTTCTTTTTTAAGAATAAATGATTTGCAGGTGCGTGGAGTTCTGCTGCAACAAATATTTCAAACTGAAGCTACATTTTCTTCATATGATTAATATGTTACATTACAGCTTTCTTATAAATTAAAGGAGCAGAATATGATGCACTGCAAAGGAGTTGTATATTTCCCCTGCTAAGCTACAGTGATTGTAAATCATTTCCATCACACTTCATTATTAATTTGAACTCATAAAAGGTTGTACATTTCTTTGTGGTTTTAAATAAAAAAAAAGATTAAAGGCTGTAAACTTTAGTGTTTATTAAAGGAAAAAATATGCTGATCTGGAACTTTAGGAATTAAAATATATGTAAAATATAAGAAAGGAGAACAAGTAAGATTTCTAGCTAAGCCCTGGGAATTTATCGTGAAATTTAAGGTCTTCCACTCTAAATCCATCTCTGTTTGGTCAGGTGAGGGTGGTGGGGGAAGGCAAAGGTGAGGAAATGGAAGGACAGCAGTGTCCCCAGCTATACCCAGGTCAGGGATTTTGTGAAGTCAGTTCCCATGGTAGCTAATCATTGAAGAACTGGAGCCTAAGGAAACAAAAAATAAGTAAAAGTAAAATCTATTTCGTACAAGATGCCAAACCTCATTCCTCCCCTTCTGTAAGCATAGGCCACCAGGTGGGCTGGCCAAGCTGGGCTTTGGGACATTATCACAACCTCACGAGGCCAAATCCCAAGCGAACATTCAGATCTCATTTTCAGCAGCCTCAAGGTTATGCCTACAGAGAAAAGGCTCTGAGGTGGCCTCAGTGGTGATTTTTGGGTGAAGCGTCAGGGTCACTGTACAGATCATGCTTCTGTTGAGTGGGGGCTCTGTATTGGCATTCTGCTTATTATTCCTCTAATTTAATTTAAGGAGAGATCACCATAACTAATATGATGACCAGCAGGGGAAAGTCATTTTAATCACATTAACAGCAAAGAAATCAACATGCCATCAGACTAAAATTTTGCAAGTACAATAAACTAGATTACAACTGCTTTTAGTGCCTCTTTCAATAAGGTATTTTGCCTATCAATAGCAATCTCACAGTTCTACTATTAAGGGAAAAAATAGCCCTGATTATACACATATAAATTTGTAATTCCATAAAAATTAGCAGCCTCCCTACCTCACCTGATTGATTTTAGTGGCAACATGTGTTTAAAAGAAATCTTACAATATTTTTTGTTGTGTAAGATTGCAAGTAAATAGTTCAAGATCTTTTCTGTATCCCACACTCTTTAATATGGACACTAGTAGAACAAACTGGAAGGCCATATTTGAAATGGCACACCACATATTTCAAATGGAAACACTCCCATTTCACATAGGAAATCTGAGAGTTCCCAGAGAGCCCGAGTGCAGTGGGCAAACATCAGGACTGCCTTGTCTTTCAGTGCATGCTAAGAGTAACACCCATGTAAAATAAACATAAAGTTTGAGATTTGTGCTCTGTACAAGATGAGAATCACCTCAGCCAGGATCACTAACCCTGCACTTGGTGTCTGGAGCAAGTGTAGGGAAATCCCAGCCAGCAGGACCCAACAGGCTGCCTGGAGAATCATATTTATATCAGGTGCCCAAAGAATGTTGCTTTGCTTGCCATTTCCTGCTTGGCTGGTTCTCTTCCTAACAACCAAACCTTGTTTTTCTTAATTTAAGATGTTTACTTTTGCTGTGATTACAGTAAAAGCCCATGCTCTCATAAGCCACAATTTACAGGGCAGGATTTCAACTCCTAACAGTGTCCGACAAACTGAGCCTGTAACATTTCTGCTGGGGACAGTGGCAAACTAATGAGCAATCTCCTAATTACTCAGAAGCTATTTAAGTAAGCACATTACCCCAGATGATGCTAAATTCACACCTCTTGCAGGCAAACTGCTTAGTCACAATTCAGCCAAGCAGGAGCTGCAAACAGACATAGACTCTTCAGTCAATGAGCCTTTGCTGGTGATGAAAAATATTTCTTTTCGAGATGAAGTTTGTTTTGTCTCATTTACAGATCCACCCTGCCGTCCTAGCTAGTTAAAACCTTCCCTTGAAATCAGTGGGATCTGCAAGAGCAAAATCAGTTCCTAAACTGAGGTCCAGACCCAATGATGAAGGTTCACAGGGGTCCTCATTTGCTGCAGTTTTTATGCATTTGTTTCTAAATATCACCTCTTCTGTATTGCAGCATCCTGCCACAGTACAGAACTATTTAAAGATTACAGGAAGTACAAAAATCAACCACTGTGTAGAATCCACACCCTGGAGAAGGTGCCCTGTGTCCCACCACACAGATCACGGATGCAGGTGTTAAACACCGTTGTGTGGGCCCAGCTCTGCCCTCAGTCGTGGCAAACAGCACCAGTGCCCAGCCTCCAGATGGACTTTGTGTCACTGCTCATCCCATTTCCCTGCTGTTTCCAGCCCATTTCTCTGTCCCTTCCTCTAGTCCATACTTCGTGTGCTGTCTGTGGAGATATTATGGGATATTATGTCAAAAGCTTTGCATAAATCAAGGCAAACCACACCCACTATTCTCCTCATCGAAGAATGTTACTTTTCTGCAGTTTCCAGAGAATATTGGTTTTTTCTTGCCCTCTCTTCTTTCCTTAGCTCAATGTAAAAGAAGGTTTTTCTGTCCATTATAAAAAAAATTATTGTATTTAAAGGGAGCTTGAATTATTTAAGATGCATAACTGAATATGTGCATTTTTAATACCATAAATAATACAGATTATATAATACCAGTTATAGTTGGACATTAAATTGAAAATCAGGTATGAAATTAATATACTGACTTTCTCCACATTCTACACTTAATATCTGCTGGAAGATCCAGAGCAGAATGTTTTCTTACTCATTTCCATGAGCTCAGGACCAAGTCCCCAGCTTTCACTATCAAGCAGCTATCAGAAAACACTGAGTTCTTTACACACTGCCTTCTAATAAAGATGGGAAGCACTCTAGCCTGGAAACCAAGGCTGCACTCTAGAAATGGCACTGAGATCTGGAAGGGATGACTGTTCTCCAGAGAAACTGTGATGTTCCAGCTGCATTGTGTTCAGCTACACCCTGCTTGACAGGGCTGGAGTACCTAAGGAACAAGACAGGACATTGCCGGGGGTGAAAATAATTTTGGAGATTATCCAATATACTCCATAACCCAAAAATGTCCCTTCTTTTTCCAAAGTCCAGCCAGAGTTGAATATAAGACTAAGTAAATCTACTCACATAGACAAGACCATAATAATGAAAAACGATAGATCCATTATAAATTTCATATTTGCTTCCCTTGCTTTGCAATTAAACATTCTTTACTAATAATTCTATGTCGTGCAATGTTCTAGCCTCTAAATGCAGATTAAAGTGCCTTTATTTGCACAATGTCCTTGGTAGTTCTTTTTACAACTCTCCTAAAAGCCAATGTTCAAAAAAATTTTGTCGCTGAGACAGTGACTCACAGTATGGCTTAGTGTTTTCTTTCAAAAAGGGACTGCATTCCACTTGTTCCCTGTTTTAAGTTTTATAATAGACTGTAATAGAGCTAAGATATGCACGTTGTATAGTACCACTTTGCAAGTTGATTTACTACCACACAAACCATTTAGAGTTCTCCAAAGAAGCTTTGAAGACTTTAATATCAGAATCTTTCTCCAAGGCCTGCTTTGGTACCAATATTTGATTAAATTAAAACCTAATTATAGTCTAAAATGAATGATGTGCATTTTCTCTCCATTAGACAGACCTATTTGCATTCCATGAAAGACCATGCACATGGCAGCATGCCATTTGATTCTGTTTAAATCAAAGACATCCCAGTGGAATTTGCTTTTTCCCTACCAGCTATATTTGTCTCTTCTAACGGGTGCCCAGGGCCTAAAGGTTTAGCCAGACCTCATTACCTGAGGTAGACAGTGCATGAAACCATTTAATTGGCAGTAGCCTGTTGTATGAGCCAGTGCTTTGCTTTGCTTCATGCCAACCTCCACTAATGCTGTTTACCAGACATGCTGCTCAGGTTTTGTTTCCAACTGAGAGAGGCATTTTTCAGTACCTGAAACCCAGCATTAACTATCTTCCCCTTCAGGTGTTCTCTTACTTGTTCCCAGGTATTTTGTTGAGCAGAAACTCACTAAAGCGTGGCAGTGTTCACAACAATTAGTGAAATTTAATTATCTTCATCCAAGGAAAGCTGTTCTTAAGTTGCAACCAGAAAAATGATGGTGTTTTAGCTTAAAACAATGGGATGGTATTTTGCAATTTATTGCAGGTACATTTTCAAGAGGTTTCTTGTTTCAAAGCATGAATCCCTATTGGATTGGTACCGATACAGAGAGGAAATTTCATCTGTGGCATAAAAAGCAGCACTGTTGTCTGTTTTGACAGAAATAATTTTGATTTCAAGCAGAATGGATGTGTCTTGGTCATTTATAATCAAGAGAAAGCAAAGACACAAAAGCAAAGCCCTGATCATTCTAAGCTTCCCACACTCAGTCTTTGAATTTGTGAAGACAGTATGAATGCAATGAACATAAGATTTAAGAACCCACAAAAACTGACATTTGTCTTCAGGCATTTCCTACTTCCTTCCTTGCTCCTGTGGCAGAACTGTTCTGTCTCTTCTGTGCTTTGGACTTCTGCTTACCCCTGCAGAAGAGACAACACAGCCCAGCCCTTCTCCAGCCTTGGATCCAAAACCCCTGCACCCAGAGACAGTTCTTGAGGTGTTCCCAGCACAAGTTTGCTTTAGGCTAGCCCAGATCTTTCTGTGTTCCTGACTTCTGCACATTTTTACCATTTCTTAGAAGCCACACCTTTCCAAACCACTTTGTCCTTTGCCCAATACTTTCCCTATAAGCCACAATCTGAACATCTCAGAGCACTTTTCCTATTTTCCCTGAGCATTGCACCTCCTGCAGAGCTTGCTCAAGGAGGCCATTGCACAGGGTAGTGACCCACCAACTGCACCACATTTATGGCAGTGGTTTGTTCATGGATTTTGGTAATAAGTATTTAGATAGGAGTACTCCACATCACCTCTCTCAATTAATGTTATAAACAAACTTTACACTAACTTATATATTTCAAAATTAATATCATACAAAACTATTAATTTGTCTCATTTCTTCCATGGAAGCCATAAAACCCATATAAATTCTATACTGAAAGACCAACCAGATTCTTAGCTAATGATTTTTTTTCTTCATACAAGTCACTGGAATTTCTCTGAGTTGTACCTGCTTAGCTTGTAATGGAAAACAGTCAACTGAGAGAATTAAATATTCTTCTGTTAAAACATGTTTATTTGTTCTGCTGTTTTTCTAAAAGGAAGTCTGTTATTAAGACTTTTATGATTACCTCTTATAACATAATATAAATTTGCTTACCACCTGTTGCAATCCTACCTGTTGTGAATCCAAAGTGTTACACATTGTTTTCTTTCAAAAATTCTCTGATGCAGGAAAGGGTTAGTCTCCCCATTTCAGGTATGGAAAACCAAAGCCCAGAAAGGGCAGGTTAGATATCAGTTAGATACCAACTCAAGCTCATGCATTGTTCAGGAACCACCAGAGTGGGAATTCCCTTAAAGCACTGCCTGCCAAGGAACAGCTGATTTCCATTAACAGCTTTATGCCAATCATCTAATCAGCTGTCACGCTTTCCTTCCCTGCATGATAGCTTTCTCACATCAAGGACCAAGATTATTTGCAGGTTTCCAAGTTCATTTTGCTTTTTCTATAAATCTGAATTATGCCTGACTAGCAGCATCACAGGTCTTAGCTGGGATTGGGTGTGGAGCAGGGCTAAGAACTTTGAGGTGTCACGAAGACACAGAAACTGAGTGAGAAGCCAGGTGTAGATGACCACTGGCAGCAGAAAGCCATAAAGGAGTGCTGCTGCTTGTGGAGGGGTAAAGTTCACTTGGCAGGAGAGGAGGTTCACAGGTTTCTGGGGGCTGAGCTGCTGAGTGGAATGGGAAGAGAGAAAGGCAGACATGAGCCCCTCTCCTTGTGCTGCCACTTTGCCACAGACAGAGCAGACAGTTCTCCCTGGCCTTGATCCATCAGAGGAGGCAGTGTGGGAATGAGTACCCTGGGCACTGCTGAGACATTTACCCATGTCTGTAGCATATCAGAGCTCAGCTGAATATGTGACCCCTCAGCAGAGAGGCAGGGATGTGTGACTGCTGTGTGAGATACACGCCCTGCCCTCCATAGCGTCCCCTCCTTTCATTTCTGCTGTAATGGCTGACCTTTTGGGGCTTAGAGAGCCCTATTTTCTCTGTTCATCTCTCCTCCTGTCCTTTCTCCAAGGTTAACCATGGAAATTGTTCTGCCCTCTTGCTTACACAACTTTTGTTTTAGTGTCCAGTCTTATCTGAGCATTGCCATGGCCAGAGCCAGCTTACATGGGTGAGTGGTCCTAACACACAAAGGGCATTTTGAGCCTGCTTTGTCACTCAGGCTTTCTGCCTGGCTGCTGTCAGGATTAATATAAATATGCCCTTGAGAAGCTAGAAAATAGCTGTGCCTGGTATGATTCAAAGAATACATAATTTTCTCTTATTCACTGGCCAGGGTTATGAACAAATGGCTGTATGTAGAGAAGGAATTATTTAAGCCCATTAAAAATAATTTCACAGGAAAGAGAGGATCCACTTCCACCAAACTGGGCTATGAGTGAAATAATAAAACATACAGGCTATTCTTTATCCATTCAATGTAATTTCTGTTATACTGCTGGAACATTTTTGATACAGCACATGCATCCTGACAAAAACCACTATCTTACAAGCATGCTCAGCATTTACTCACAACAAAGGAAGTAAAGGCAGCATTTTCCTCCAGCCTACACCTGGGCATGTTCCCTATAGGAGTCACCAAACATAATTCTTTCATTATTTTAGACTACAACTGATATAAAAAATCCTGGACTGGTATTTCAGCTAATTCTGTAGTTAGTGTTTATTTAAACATTATCTGTGCAGGATGACCAGTTAATCTTGACTTTTAAACTCTCATATTAAGGTTAAAGTACTATATATTTAGTTATTTATCTGACTCATTAGTCTCTCTTACAGTTTGATAGCTGATTTGATATTCAGTGTATCAGAGATAACTATCTTGTTATAGCTAAATGAAATGTGCATTTGGAAAAGTTCATTAATACCATTATCATTAATTGGTTCTTACCTGAATCTCGGTGCTGCAGGGACTCTTCAAATTAAATGAGAGACTGCAGCTAGCTTTTTTAAAGCAGAATTTTCACAGCCACCCCACATTGCAAATGAAGCCTAATGGGCCAAATCCTGTTCTTCTATTGATCTTAGAAAAAAAGAAATAATAAGTTATTTTGCTTAATGTAAACTTACTATACACCAAGATGTCAAGCCTCAGAATTTACTCCAGTTTGCTTTTTAGTGTTTAGTGCAAAATCACATCTTAATCTTTGGAGGGAGGAGCATACACCGAAACTGATTTCACTTTGCCTTTTACCAAACACAGCGGCCCAGTGCACACCCAAACATGGAGGAAAGCCTGAGCTGAGGTTAATCAGCAGCAGCCTCACATACCTGGGGTTCTCTGTCCCTCTGAAAGTCACGTACCCCCCTGCCCCCGATGTCCTCGTGGTTCCTCCGAGGGTAGCTGGCATCTGCCCGAGCAGTCCTGGCAGCTGAGAGCCAGCCCGGCTCAGCGAGGGCTGTGCTTTGGGAATGCAGAGGCTCAGGTGTGTCCGGGATGGCCGTGCCCAGATCCTGCCCCTGCAGGGACCTGCACACCTGCAGTACAGCAGAGCTGCCAGCCTGTGACACCAGCAACGCCCTCACTGCAGCAGCAGCTGCCCTGGGACCCAGGAGTGCTCCCCCTCCCCGGATTGTTTGGGAGCCTCTAAGGGAAACCCTTTCTAAAAGGACAGGCAAAGGAAACCACAGGAGTCACACTAAGTCCCTGGAATACTCAATTTATTCACTTGTACCAGTACTGAATGAGTCCTCAAATCACAATGGCTTTTGGACTCCCGGCCTCCCCACCAGAATGCAAAAGATTAAGCAGTATTTCCTCACACACAAAGCTATATCCCATCTGATTAAAAGCAAATTAGATTCTTGATCCAACTTGTAGGATTAAGTATCTCCTAGAGAGATGACATGAAGCCTACAACATACTTATTATTAATAATTTTCTCATAAGAGAGTCCACACTGGGATTGACTATAGGTGCAAAGGACTATTTTGTCTTGGTCAGCATATTAATTGACTTTTTGACTTCTCCCGTGCAATGTAAAGCAGCTTGCAGGCTGCAGCAAAGGCAGGGCATTTAACCACCCAGCTGGTGAAGTCCTGCACAGCAGAAGGCTGCATTTGGAAGAGCCATTTCAAACAGTGCAGAAGTCATTAGCAAAACTTCAGCAAAGGAGATTTGTTCAAAAACTGGTCAGTGCTTGTAGAGGAAAATGTGTTTTTGTGAGGCCAAATGCATGAATGTAAGAGAAGGAAGGAGACTCTTACAACTGCTTTAATCCTGCAGGAATTCTCTACAAGACTTCGGTGCAGATTTTTTTTTTTCCTTAACTTGACAGCTTTTATTCTGACAAAATGACACCTAAAGCAGCATTTGAACAAAAAAAAAAAACAAAAACCAAACAAACAAACAAACAAAAAAAACAAACAAAAACAAACAAAAACAAAAACAAAAACAAAACAAAAAAAAACCCAAAACCAAAAACAAACAAAACAAATACAACAACAACAACAAAAAACAAACCCACCAACCCAAACCAACAAAAACCAAACCCCCAAAACTAACCAGTGAACAAACCAAAAAATTAGACACACACACACACAACACTCTTCTTTCCCTTCTAAAGCCCAGTCCTAAATCTAGAAAAGTCAAACCATTTACTATGTAGGTAAATGACAAAGACTAGTCAGTTTTTCCAAATAAGAAACCCTTCACTGAGATGGCAACAAAATGCAATTTAAAACCCCAAACATATAAGGTACTGCACAATATGCTCTTTTAGAGTCTGAGCAAATCTAGTGCTGGGGTACAATATGCCACACACACAAGCACCATTATTTCCAATGAAAAAACAATAATAATAAAAAGGCTTTCCTCTAATAAAATTACTAATAAAAATATAATTAATAGCAGGCTTTCTAACAAACTCTGTTTCCCTTCTGCTGTCCTCTGCACCTGCTTACTGTCTGGAGCAGCCTGCCTCCTGCCTTGTCCAGCTGTTTTAAACGATCCTTCATCCAACAATGCTTTCTAATGACAGCAGTTCTGGGAGGCTGATTCTCCACGATGGATGCTCAGAGTGAAGCTGCCCCTCTTTGTCCTCATGGCACATAAAGGAAGCCTGACTCACCCGTTCGCTCCAACTCCTCGTTTATTTGCAGTTCTTTGCAGCCCCGTATCATCCCGTATCAGTAGCAAACAAAGTGCAGTTATTCACAGAATCATTCTGCCAAAACAAGTTTGGATCAAATTATTTTAGTGATTCCTATCTCGTCCTTGCTACCACAATGAATGCAATTGAAGAAAGAAAAACATGGTTTCTCAGGCTTTGTTGCTCCCCGGGTACCACAAAAAATTAATTGGCCAGGCAGTGCTCACAGCCCAGGTTTTACCAAGTGAACAGGAAACAGTGGGTTTAACACAGAGCACGTACAAACCAGGGGGGTGAAGGGAATAGTGAAATTCACCTTGTTGAACACTGCCAGTCTCTTTAAAAGGAGCATAAGGGCAGACTGAGGACTCAGAAGCTGGGTCTGAAAAAAAGGGGTTTGGTGAATGTTGAAGTTACCCTTGAATGTGGTCCCTGGGGGTTTGTGCCATTTCCATGCTGCCTGCAGACAGCAGAGAGCCCTGCCCTCAGTGCAACAGGGAGCCCATCCACCTTCTGTGCAGCACTGCTTTTACTGGGGCCACAGCCAGCCTGGCACTGGGCTCCCTGCCACCCGACAATGGGAAATACAAATTGCACCAGCAAATGGCCTTTTTAGCATAAAAAACGCTTCCAGCCTTCTCTGATTCTGCTCTCCCTAATCCATATGTACCAGCTCAGGGGACTAATTCTTCCCATTTTCCTGCCACCCTTTGCACAACTGCAGCTGCCTTTAGTGATATGCAATGAATTGCATGAAAATAAAGAATAAGTGTATGAAAAGAATATGAAAACTGTGACAGAACAAGACCCACATTACAGGTGTCTCTTCCTCACTCCTCAGTACCTGACACAGACTGCCTTTGTTTCCCACACCTTGCTGATATGGCACAATCCCAAACTCGTTTGAGGTGACAGGAATCCTTCTATTGACTTCAGCACATTTCAGAGCAGAGGGAAGGCAGCAGTCATCAGTTATAAAACAACATTTCCTCTATTTAACAAGGAACCCCTCAAATCCCACTTTTAGCCAGCTTTTAGTAGAACTCAAGGAAGAAAAAAACTGTGCTGTACAGCCCTTTCCTCCTGAGGCCAATACTTTAGTTTCTGAGGCCCTAAGTTTCATTATATTTTTTGCAGACCACTCAAGATTTGATCTTAGATGATGTTTAGGCTGAGAAGAGCCAGGAAATATATCAACAGCATACTCCTGTACTAAAAGGTGAGTTTGGCCTCCTTGCTCCACTAAGTTTAAAAGCTTTCCTGCTAAATTTTCTACTGAATTTACCACTTAAAAAAACTGCTGCTGACACTCAAGGAAAATAAGCAATTATGCACTCTTATAATACTTAAAGATGTAAAGCTAATCAAACATTATCATAGTATTTTCATGAAAGATCAGCTGACTTTGTGAAAGCAATTTGAGTGCTCTAGAAACTCTTACCATCCTTTAGGAAAGATATGCAGAACAGTATAAATTATTCTGTATTTCAACAGATATATCAGGTATTGTTTTGGATGTTAAAAACCAAAAACCCTGGTGTGTTTTCTCATCAGCCAATTTTATAGTAATGGTCAGCTAAAAACACAGATAACTGATTAATGACCCATGGACAAGAAGTCACCTGGAAGTCCATTTTCCAAGGCATCCTTAGGACAGCTTATTCCTAGATCAACATACCAAGGAGGACATGACAAATCATACATTGATGATGTTGAATTCCTCAGTTCTATTTCAGTTCCTGCCTGTTATAGTATTTTCTTTTCGTGATACTAATACATATCTATTACTTTTAGCAGTTAATAGGTGTAATTTCAATATCATTTAAATGTGCATATCAAAATATTACTTGTGGGAAGAATAGGATTTTTTGCCTCCCAGAAATGTGATTATAACAAATAACATTTTCTTGATTATATCCCTTTTATAAACACAGCAGGATTGAGAAAGCATTCCAGGATATATAGCTGTCACTGTAGCTGGTATCACCCTATAACTCTGCTAGTTAAAATCACTCTCTAATCAGAAAGGGTAATGGATTTCTTCTGCTGGCACTGGAAGGTGATTGTGCAAGTGACAGATGTCAAAAACATCCTTCTTTCTGAATCCTCTCTTCACAGCTGAGATTAAATGGAATAGCTTAATTGCACTTCAGACTCATTTAGACTCCTCAGAAGTAGGTAGGATTTTAAGACTACAAGAATGTAGAATAGATGTTAAGTGTGATTTTTGGTAGCTAGACAGAGACAAAATGCAGCTTCATTTTCTGCCTTCTAGGGAGATTTGAAAAGCCCAGTGATTTAACCAGGAGAATCTACACATGGGGTTAGAAAAATATGGCATGAATGAAGGTCAGGCAGACACATGACTTAACAAAAAGGTCCCCTGAGCTTCGATGCTGCCCAAAAACTCCAAGCAGTGTACAAGGGCTTACCCTGAGCAGGGGCAAGAGCAGCAGCTTGGCTCTGCCCATCACCTGCATTACGGACAGCAGCCCAGGCTGCTGCCTTTCTCCTGCTTCTGCACAGTCGGCTAAGAGCTTTGAGGGAAAGGAAAAATAAGATCTCTAAAGTTAGTTCCAAGGCAGTCAGAGCAGACAAAGGATCAGTTTAGTGCCTTTTTTTCTCAGCTGCAGTCCTGAGTGGTGTCTGGGAAATTCCTATTGGCATCCCAGTCACACAGAAAGACACTTCAGGTGTACATGGCACAAGTTCAATGTTCCTTTTTTATGGGTAACATTTACCTGCAGGGTCTGGTCATCCTATAAACTAGCCTTTATGAATATCCTCAAGAGCTCCCTCATCAGCAAAGGGAAAAAAATATAAATTTGTAGCTTGCTTGGTTTCTACATTCTCTTTTAGAGGAAACAAGCTGCTGCAGCCACAAAAAAAGGTAAAAAGGTAAAAAGGTATTTCACCATTTTGTCACTAACACTGAGTTTTAAAATTCAACATGATCATGCTGAAAGGAAAAAAAAGAGGAAAGACAAGAAGAATCCACATCCTCTGAACCAGCAAGTCTTGAATTTCTGCAGAAGAATGGGAGAAAAGGATTTGAATTAAGTCTTTCACCCAGAATCTACAACATTCAGGCTTTGAGGTAAGAAGAAAAGAAAACATTTCTACAGATGGATTCGAGTAAGGGGAGGAGAAAATATGAGAAATTAGCACAAGAAAACAAATACCTTGCTCTCAGTCATCAAGCTTATATCTGGTTTACAGCCAAATATCTTTATTTTACTTTTCAATTACAGGACAAGCTCATTTATGAATGTCATGAACCTTGCTTTCCAGTTTTCTGCATAATAGAAAACTAACTAGAGAAAAGTGGCAGATGCAGTTTTTATCAATAAAGCTCTGCTTAGAGCAGTTGAAAATCTTTTCCTTTCAGGCTTTCAAGTTCTTATTGTATACAATTGTTTTCCTCAGGGGATTATACCTGATCCCATGAAGCTTTCCCTGCCAAGACAGTCCAGCCTCTTTGTGGAATAAGAGCAGACATTGATCGGCAGGGACCACAAGGGAGGCTCTGGCAGCTCTGGGCCCCTCTCTCCCAGCAGGGTTTTGCTGCTCAGCCTGTAAGGGTCACCTGAGCATGGCTTAAAGGATCTGGAAAGAAGAGGATATCTGAAGGCCAAATATTTTAAAAATGCAAGCCCTTTGCCATTTCTTTATGAACCTCTCCCATCAAATAAAGTAGATTCAACATAGTTTGTTTCTAAATGTGCTGGAAATGAAAATAACTGCAGTTATTGAAGCTGTGGGAGGTACAATGGATATTTCAGCTGTAACAGGATGAGAATGCCTGTTCAAAAGTTCCCTTCAAGCCCTTTATAGCAGACAAATCCTCAAAAGAAAACATACTTTGTTAACTTTCATTTGAATACATCCTGCTCCAGCCAGACAGCCCACTTAAAATGACACAGAGGTAGTAAATTGTTCTGCTGATTGGTTAGCTGGAGTTTAACAGCTTGAGCTTATCAGGAAAGTGATAGGAACAAAAGTGTTGGGCACATCATTGTTCAGGCAATACCTCCTTCCACTCTCCCTGAACCTCTGAGGTGAAGTCTATAATTACTCTTTGCAGTAAAAGATGTGTCACGAAAACACTGGGAGATGGACAAAGGCCACCCAGAAGGGATCTTGCTCAACAAGCCTTGCATACAGTATCCCACAAGAAACCCTCTTAACGTGAATCATTTCAATAGCTGAGGTGATGCATGGCTCCGTGTTTTTCCAAGAGAGTGTTTCCTCCAAAAAGTCTCTTATGAGGGAGAAACAACAGGAGATCTTGTCCTCAAGATACTTCCAATATCTAGCAACAGAAAGATGATGAGAAACACAGATTTCCTGTTATTTTCTTCTGAGAAATGGCACCCCAAGGCATTAAAATGCCCATGGAAATATGGAGGGCCAGCTTTTGACAGGCACTCACAACACACAGTGCTGAATGGAGAAATGCTCAGTTGCTGTTTTCTGGCAAATCCATTTAGGCTGCCGACTTTTGGCTCTGGATCCCTTCCAGAGCTCAATGGCTTGTTCCCAATAACATGCACTTGCCACTAAGCCCAGCATTGTCAGACAGCTAAAAGCTGATCAGAAGCATTTGTAGGTTTGGGTATTTGTTTGATGCTACAGTCAACCTTAGAATAATTGCCTCTGAAGAAATAGGAGTAAATAACACACATCCAGTCTAGTCAAAAGCATTTTATCAGTGCCAAAATCTCCACAATGTACAAGACTGTACAACAGGCAAGGACAATCCCTCAAAGGCAGCTGTGATTGTTGCACGAAAGAGTAACAAAGCTCAATTAACCAATTAAATTATCTGCCAAGAGACTAAGGAATTCACTGTACAAACATATACAAAAGTAAGCTAAAGGAAAAGTGAAGAGGTCTAGTGAGATAAGGTGGCCTTGCAAGAAAGCAAATACTACAGGTATTCATTGGTAAGGCAGCCCTAACACTGAAGGGTCAAAGGAGACCATAAGTCATGGGAGGGCTGGAGAGACAGACATTTAGGCCATCTCAATGATGGTGTTCATTTAAGACTGGGTATATATCAGAGATATTGGGAAATATCTCTGAAATATTGGGAAATCAGAGATAACAAATACCTTGGACCCTCTTAGGGTAGGGTGTTATCATAGGAGACTCTATGCATGACACTGCAATTTTGAGCTTAGGCTAGGAAATCCAATATGACAAAATTTAACATTACATGTAAAGCTTCCTGTTTTAACCTCATCTCCTTTGTTTCCCTGGTTTGCTTTCCAAAGTGCAGCTAAAGCCCCTAATGAAACCAGATGGATTTGTGAAAGAGAAATAATTCCTGACCTGCCTGACAACATTCTATTATCACACAGCTAGTGCAGAGAAGGAAGGGAGAACAGTGGATATGGTTTACCCTGACTTATGCAAAGCTTTTGACATAATACCCCATAATATCTCCACAGACAGCACACGAAATATGGACTAGAGGAAGGGACAGAGAGATGGGCTGGAAATGGACTGCTCTGCCTGGCTCAGAGCTGGGAGCAGTGACACAAAGTCCATCTGGAGGCTGGGCACTGGTGCTGTTTGCCATGACTGAGGGCAGAGCTGGGCACCTGCATCAGTGATCTGTGTGGTGGGACACAGGGCACCTTCTCCAGGGTGCAGACCATGTGTGCACACCAGCTGTGCTGCCAGGGAGAGCCACGAGGACAGGCTGGAGGAATGGGCCAACAGGAGCCTCATGAAGCTCAGCAGTGTGAGAGTAAAAAGTCCTGCCCCTGGGGAGCAGTAATCTCCTGCACCAGAACAATCTTTCCAGCAGGCTGAAAAGCAGGTTTTCCGAAAAAGCCCTGGGGCTCCTGCTGAACATCAAGGTGACCACAAGTCAGCAGTGCACCCCCACAGCAAAGATGGCACCAGCTCCTTGGCTGGAGCAGCACAAGCAGTGCCAGCACACAGCTGGGGCTCTGTGCTGAGTGCTGAGCTCCCCAGGACAGGAGACAGGGAGCCACAGGAGCAGACCCAGCAAAAGGACACAAAATGATAAGGCCTTGCAGCACCTGACAAATAAGGAGAGCCCGAGAAGATTGTGGTGGCTCAATCCCAAGAAGACAAAGATTGGGAGGAATGGAGTCTGGGGGTTGGAGCAGGGAGGGCAAATTAAAAAAAAAAAAATCTGATGGGAAGGATTCAGGAGATAAAGCCAGGTTCTTCTTGGTAATATCCAGGAACAGGTGGCAGGACAGAAGGCAATGGACCCAAATTGCAAGAAGACAATTTCATTCAAACACAGGAGAACACTTTTTTTGGGAGGTGGGGGGGCAAACAATACAATAGGCTGCCCAGAGATGTTGTGGAGCCTCCACTCTTGGAGATAACCAAAATCCTGATCACATATGGGCAACCTGCTGTAGCTGATCCTGCTTTGAGCAAAGAAGTTGAACTAGAGTCTCTTAACATCTCTTCCAACCTCAATTATCCAGTGAAAACATGCCAATCACAGTTAGAATCTATCAAAAATAGAGGGATCTGTAAAGAGTCGAGTTTCTGTGTACATTTCCTAAGAATGTATTTATTGCAGGTGTCACCTTTACCTTGAGGCACTCTGTAACTTTTCATCAAAACAAAAGTAACTCAGATACATGTACCAAAAGAGAAGAAAATCCCATGGCTGAGAAGTGGAACACTAAACTAACATTAATGTCCATGATGGAGGAGGTGGTGGTGTTAGACAGAAGAGTTTTGAATACAGCTTTGCACTCCAGTGCACTTGCACTGTCTTGAGCCTCACCACATTCACATTGTGACCACATTCACCTTGACTACATTCACATGCAGATCTCTGTGTACTTTAGAGAGACTATTCTCCTCTGTGATTTACATAATTTGCTTGCTATTTTTGGCAAAATCTAGGAGGTATTTGATACTTTACTTATACCCATATTCTCCCAGCTCACACCTCCTTATATAATACCTTTTCTTTGTTTCTGATTTTCCTCTTTCAGCTTTCACTCTTCCCAGTGTGTGATTCCCTGTCAGTTGACATCTCAAGATAGCCATAACACACTTGAAAACAATCCAACAGTCCCAGTCCTGTCAGCTCAGTGCCAAAGACAGCCACTCTGTGTACAATTTGGCAAAGGCTAATCTAGCTCTTCCCATTTGTTTTTTTCTTTTTTTTTTTTTTTCCTATTTTTTGAGGGGTGGTGGGGAGAGACAGGGGATGTGAAATACCTAACTCTGAATCAAAACTTCAGAAAAAAGAAGCCAGAGCCTCTTAAACTTATTGAGGTCCAGAAATGCATCGTTTCCTGTTGCTGCTGCTCTAGTTCCAGACTCAGTCAGAAGTGCAGCAAATCAAACCATGGTAGCTGAAACACACAAAGAGATACAGAGACTCCAAAGTGTCATTAAGCCCCCCCAAAGCAGTTGCAGGTCTGTAGGTGTGGCTGCCTGTAGGTCTGCAAACACTGCCCCTCTTAGAGGGAAACTCATCTCTAAACTCCCAACTAACCTTCAGAAATAAATTGATAGGAAGAATATGAGTCTAAAGGAAAATCTACAGGAGTCTGACCATTCCAGTACATGCAATGTTTGTAATAAATCCTCCAGTAGTTTGTACTCTTCATTGCAGATATCCATAAGTTATTTGCTTGTTTTCCCAAGGTATTCAAGATACCCAAACATCTTCTATTTTTTTTCTGTAAATGCTGATACGAATCATAAGGACAAAGTAAACAGAGTACTCTGCTAGAGTTTCCCTTTTTACAAATGAGCCATAAAATTGTCCATTAATCAGTCTTGCTTCCCAAGGGGTTGGGCTGCATTGTTGAGGTTTCCTTTTCCATTTCTGACCCTTGTTTAGTTAGAGATTACAAAAGGGAAAAAAAAAAAAAAAAAAAAATAGGCCTTTGAAAACAGCCCTGCTCTCCACAGCCCTTGGGCAGTGCTGTTCAGTGGTGGAGAGTTCTAAATTTAAACACTCCCTATTTTTCAACCTCCAACCTCGAGTAAAATAATAGCCCTATCATGGTTCCTTCACCTTCAATCCAGAGAACACAGTGTTCCTATCTATTTAAATTACTCCAACAAGTTCCTTAGAACAATAAAAAGGCCCTTAAAGGTCTCCTGGGGTAAGTATCTACAACCAGAGAACTAATGAAAAGCTGAGAGAATTTACTGGGAATCTGGCATTTCAGAGCTTTGCCTCCTGTTAATTCCTGAGAAAGGTGTCAGCTCTGACAGTGCCTGAATTTATCTGGAGGGCAGGTCCTTTTAACCCCCCAGGGCAGGAGGGAGGGCACATCTGTTGTACCTGTCACCCCTCCTGGTGTGCCAGCTGTGGGCACAGGGGCAGCTCCACTGCACAGGGCTCTCTGAGGGTCCAGCCCATGGCCCACCAAAGCCAGGTCTGCACCTGGTTTTGGAGCTGCACAGTGGGAATGGGGTGCAGGAGACAACCTCAGGTGCCAAAGGTTTTATGCCTGATTTTGCTGTGCTTTTTGAAATGAACAGAAAGGTCATGAGGTTTACACGAGAACATTGGAACTGGTGTGAAACAGCACAGAATGAACAAAGTTCCCCAAACTACACATGATCACATCACCTGTAGATCTGGCCTCTAGCTGTCATAGATTTTTCATCTAAAAGCTAAAGCCTTTGTCTTCTAGGCATTAGATAATTTAATACAAATTTACCAATTCATCCTAACAAAAATTAAAACTTGGGTTCTTATTTTGCCTCTTCTGCCTTGCCTGTCTTTCACTCTCTGTCACACATTTGGGGGAAGATGACATAAGCTCCTTGCGGGGGTATATTTTTAGCTGAGCAGCTTATTTAGCATGCAAACCAAATACATAATCAAAGTGGTTCGGTTTTTTTAAAGGGAAAGTCATCTCAAGGTTGACTTAAAAGCCAAACAGCTTTATCTCAGCAAAGTCTCAGTTAAGTGCTGCAGTGTGCAGCCCGATGTGTAAGACGAGTGCTTTTTCCAGTGAGGCTGTGTTGATCTATGATCTAATCTAGGCTCTTTAAATAAGCTTTTAAGTATGTAACTAAGAACCTCTTTATCTGTTATTAATATCTCCTTCTGTTATCACTGCAAGCAATTTAAATATACTGGTCATATCTGATGAATTCCTCTACATATTTCCTTTCCTCTCAAAAACATACAGCACTTGGTAAGGAATGCTTTTCCCTCTACATTCCTTATGAGCTCAGTAGCACTCTGACAACATTAGCCTCATGCACATAAAACCCTGAAATGTCTGGACATGCATGCAATGTGACTCACTCACACCTAGTGAACAAGTTCTCTCATTCAAAGCCTACAGAAGTGTGAGTTTCTTGAATCACTGGTTTTATTAGTACAAACATATTGAACTTTACTAACATACCTTTTGACTTTATTGGCATACCTTATTTTATACATCTTAAAGACCTTGGCAGGTTTTCCCCAGTTAATTTAATCGAGATAGCATTTGGGGGAGAAAATAGAATACTGTGTTAAATCATAAAGGGAATTTCTGCTAACCTCTCTCATTTTAGTGGTGGCTGACACAAGAAGGTACCTGCCACATAACCTGGCTTTCTCTCATGGGAGTTTATTTATTCTTGTCTAAAGCCAGCTCATACTCCAGTTCAGTCTGAGCTGTGGGAAATGGGGCAGTTTTCACATACTCTGAGGGAAGCCCTGTGTTCTGAATGAAACCTAAAGCAATATTCATTATGCATATTTGCATTGGCTTCTGTGTCACCCAGGAAAAAAGTTCTTTAAAAAGAGCAAATAAAAGAAAAGCTGCTGAAACAATTAACTGCCTTGGGAACAGTACCTGCCAAGTCAGCTCTTAACTTGTGCATCCAGTTGCCATAGAATTTGATCAGCTCTGCAGCACATTGCATCTGACTTATCCTGTTGCATCCCAGGACTGCTGAGCCTTTTGTTGTGGACAAAAAAAATTATATATCTCAAAGGTCACATCTTCCCTTTTTAAATCTTCCAGCCCTAGGAAAGGTGTTTCTTTTCTTAAACTCACAGTCTGTTGCAATGACAGATATTTAGCTTAGTGGTGAGATAAATGAATATGCAAAAATTAAAATCAGGATCACAGATCTCTTCTTGCTTAAATAAAACTACCTGATGAAGTATTTTATTCTGACCTTCAGCTGTCTTATCCACAAGTGACTTAGACTTACACTCTTTCAGCAGGTATTGAGTGGCTGTGAAATTTCTGTGCCAGCTAGGAAGGCTTAAGCAAGTTTTGACTTCTTTGTTAACAAGGAAGTGCCTTTAGACAATTTCAACCACAGCCCCTATTCCTCCCTCCAGCAAACTATTGCAAAACTGGCGGAGTAGTATGATCCTGATGCCTTATTTATGCCAAGTCAGTGACAAAGGCAGCTCTAAAGGCAGTTAAACTAAACAAGCAGGTGTAGAGCATGCAGAATGAACCTAATAATCTCATCCTGCCATGTTTTTATACGGACATATAAATCCAGTAAGGAATTGTCTGAAGGCTGTAATTCAGCAATATCTGGTTTTCCATTGTTTAGAAATTCAAGAAGAGTCATTTCATGTTGTTCACACTGACATACTTATGCATGCACACATCCTTATACGTGCATGCACACACACGCAGAACAGAAAACAAGAAAACATGGTTTCAAAAAACCCCAAGTATGACATCAATAAAGCAGAAGGTGCAGAGCTTGATAATGCTAAACCCTGTGCTAACAGACCTTGCACTCACCCCTTTGTGAAAGCAGACCTGTGAATAGTGTACCACATTTTTAAGGCACTTTTTTTTCTCTTATTTTATAACCCTGAGTCAAAATTATATCATTAAGGTTCCTATCACAATTTCATGTACCACCAAATTGTGATATGTCAAACTCCAGACAAGAAAGCATTGAAACCATAAATTCCTTCAATACTAAGTCTGATGCTTCAGAAAGATATTTCAGCTAATTCCATCCTAATACATAAACTCTAACCAGTAGAAAATATAGTGTACATTATAGTAGGAGCTTCTGAAGCAAGCCTTAGCAAAAGACCCAAGGATATAGTTAATTCTTCCTGATAGTCACCAGGAGTGAGTGAATTCTGTACTAACATGCCTTGCCTCCTTTTTCTAAACCCACTTTATAACTGTAAAATGTCTCCTTCATTGCCCTCTTACTTCCAGTAATGACTTAATTTTTTCTCTTTTTTTTTTCTCTCTCTTTTTTTTTTTTCTAATTTTTTTTAATTCCTTGCTTTGTTAACAACCTTTACAATGCAGAGGGTCTTGCTGGAAAAAAATATGCCTGGAGCCTTCATATCATTTGCATGTCATTTTAAATACATTTACATCGCATTTTAATCAAGGAAAATGCAAACACATGGTTATAACTTTTATTTATAGAGTTCTTATAAGGCACTCAGCAAAACATACAGACAAAATATGACCTTAGGGCTAAAAAGGAAAAAAGTATCAGTGAGAAGACTGTCAGCATGTCTTGAAAATCCATCTGATAATTGTCCTGCTTTACATACAGCCATTATTGTCAGAGGCTATTTAGGAACTAATAATGTTTTGATTGAATCAGTTCTGTGATAGAAAAGGTCTGTCTATGTGTACCCACAATGCAGCTCCTGCACAGAGCACACATGACTCAGCTCTGGATGTCACCAGGTATCTGCTGGGACAGAGGTGCTCTGAGGCATGGGCAGATTCTTGACAGATCTCATATGATCCCCACCCTCAGGTTTCAAAGTTCTGCTGAAAATAACACCCAGGATACCCTGACATGTATTGCATCTCCTCAAATTGCTGTGATATGGTTCACCCATATCCCATATCTCACCCAGCTAAATCTCACATTTCCTGGAAATCAGCTGCTGGTGAGGGGGAAGGGTCACAGCATCGATTTTGGCTGGGAAGAAAGTGCTCTGCCCTGCCTCACACCAGTGAGCTTGTGTCCCATCCAGCCCCTCCAGCAGCAGCAGCAGCAATAGCCAGGAGCTCCATCTTCCCCTCCCCATCTCCCACCCTGAAAATACAATTATTCCAGTGGCTGACTCTCCTTTGCCTTCCAGGTGGAGGATTGGTGTGATCTGCTGAGAGGGAAGCTCATGGGAGCTCTGCAGGTAACAGAAAGCTCTGGCAAGGTGGGAATCGAGTACAAATTCCAGAAACCAAGGAGTTCATAGAATATAATCAAGCTCTCTCTACAGTTAGAGGTACAGAAACAATACAGGAGAAATTTCAGAAGGTCTTACTAAAAAAAAAAAAAATCAAACTATGTCAGAATTAAGGTTATCAGAAGAATCTTAACCCCTTTAACCATGTACATCCTGCTGATTCTCAGCACTAATCCCCCCATGAAAACCTGGGTCAGAAATTAGTCCTGATTGGACACTAGATTGGAACTGCACCAAAACTGTTCATATGACTCATCCAAAAATTTAAAGCTGAAAATTTCTACAGAATTAAAATCCTGAAACAACTTTTTCCAAGATATTTTCCAAATTGTGACATCCCCCAAAAGAAATACCTTTCATGTTCAATAGGTTTGTCCATCTTGAACACTGAATGGTGTCTTCTGCTCAGAAGGACAGAAGCAGGTTAAAAATAGCATAATTTTTACTGTTGTGCTAGGTACAAAGAAGATACTCTTCATATGAAAGCTCCAAAAATATCTGCCTCAATCATCTGCCTCAATCTGACAAGCACTGCTATGAGATTTAATGAGTATTTGCAAAATGTTTAGCCATTCCTATTTGAAAAGTCATTTTGAAGTATTATTGTTGTAGAAAATAGGAAAGGCCACAGTTTTACTAAAGGCATATTAAATGTGGGAAATAAGTAAGAAAAAGAGTGAAAACCACTGCAATAATTCAAAAAGCACTGCTTCTAAGGCCATCACTTACTGTTTCATAGTTGATCTACCTTTTTGATTTTCCAGTCTTGAAAAAACATCAGTGTTTCAGACATGTCTTATGCACCTGACAGAAATGTATCACCTAATTCTCTTACAGGGCCACCAAGTAAATGAAACTGCTACTGCACTACATTAAGTTTGCTTCAGGGCTTTAGGGACAGCAATGATATAGGGTAAAATCTGTTTAAGCCTACACTGATCTTCCAGGAAGGCAATCAACACATTCCTTTTTTTTTTTTTTTTTTTTTTTTTTTGGAAAATATAGGACTTCTCAGGTGAACTGAAGAAGCTCTGGTGGGACTGAGCCAAATGACATCAACCAAGTGACTCTGTGGGCTGCATTTTGTGTCTGCCCCCCTTTGAGAGTCCATTTGCATGGGGGGACAGAGAATTTGGTAGGGAGGGAGCTGCAAGTAAGAACCAGAAGAATTTGACCAGCTTTTAGAGAATAATGAGTTAAAACTTGTTCTTCTGTGTGTTTCAGGTTTTTGTTTTGTTGTCGTTGTTGTTTTGGTTTCTGTTTGGGGATTGGGAGCTGCTGAGGTTTTTGAAAGGATGAAGAAAAAATCCCAAACCAAAACCAACTGCTTGCCACACCTGGAAAAGGAGAGCTCTTAGAAACAAAAATGTTATGAAGGAAAGCTCATAGTTATCCCCTGTGTCAGTACCACACTATCCACCTTTTCTGACATTTTTTTCCCCTCTCAAGGACCAATCCAGCAATAAATATGTTCAGAGTTCAGCTATACTTGATGATCACTGGAAAGTCACTCTGCTCAAATATCTTATTTGGAGCTCTTAGGATGTTGTTCTTTTCCCAGCTGCATTATTCATTCCCAGGTAAGCTGGGTGAGTGACTTCCACAAGGACTGCTGAGGTCAAGCCTTCATTCAGGCCTCATGTAACAGCAGCTGATGATAGGGATGATGAAACAAGCCAAGAAAAAGAAAATACGTCAATATTTTCTTGAATTACCCCCTATTTTCTACAAGTTACAAACCACTTTTAAGTTATAAAAACTTGGAAGATAACAGGTCATTCTTTTTTTTTTTTTTTTTTTCTTTTTTTAATATCATGTTGTTATCTGGGAATTTTTGCAGAAAATTGCACCTCTGACTCAGTAAAAGGGTTTGGAAAAAAGGACATATCTGGCATTCCATGTTTTCCGAGTGGAACAAAAATTCATAAGAGATGTGATACAATTCACCTACAAACCAGTATTTCAAACCCTGCTGTGGCTCAGAATTATGACTGGACTTTGAAAACTCACATGAAATAACCAGTTAGGCTCCATCCTGTTCAAAATGGATTTTCATATCAAGTGTCTAAACACCACTCCTGCATAACACTTCCATATTATTAACTGTTAAAAAATGCATGGGCTGAGCAGACAGTATAACATTGTCAGCACCCAATTTTATCAAAATATTCTCTGTTTTGGGTGTTTTTCTTCAAATTCCCAGTTGTGACTGTATTTGAAGGTCAGATTTCAAAACAATTTCTTACCTCTGCTTTTAAGTGAAACTTCATAGCTGAACCCTATCAAAAAAAAATCAGAAACCACCAAATGAGATGCTATAAAAACATATTGTTTTAAAACCTCTGTTGAAGGCAAAGACAATCTCATGATTATTATTAATAGTACTACATCAGTGTAGATCAAAGTTAAGGACAAAACTGCATTTTAAGTTGTGAAAGGTCACACTGATCTTGGTACCTGTACTTGCCAGGTTTATTTATATTTAATGCCACCCTGACTGCAACTTATAAAGGGCATCTATCTTCTTCTCATATAAAAATATGAATGCAATTTTAAGATTTATATAGAAGAGAAAGAAAATAGAAACTTTAAATTTTGTGATTCATAAGAATAGGTTTAAATTTTAAAATGAATTCTACAAGATGTAGTAAAAAATAAGTTGCATTTTAATCTGCATTTCACTGCACTATTTTTGATATGATTGGTCCAAAACCAAGAAATAACAGATCATGCTATACTACCTCTGTCCAATAAATTATGTGTGATCTGGGTTTTTGAGCAAAAAGGTTAGCTTAAGGCTTATAATAAAAATGGGGAGTATCATGAACTGGGCAGGGGAAGGATTTGCAACACCTACAGATTATCTTCCATTCAGGCAAGCAAATAAAAGAAACATGTCTGTCATCAATAACACTGTGATGACACAGGGAAGGTCACTTTTACCAGAATTTTCATTTCTTCCTCCAGGGAACATGAAACACTTAAGTGGAGGAGCAGCAACACTGCCTGTGATCAATCATCCTTTCTGTCTCTTGAGTAGAAAGAGAAATTTTCAGGAGTCAACAAAATCAAAAAGAAATTAAGTCATGTACAGGTCAAGAATTGGGACCACTGGCACTATGAGTAAAGTGTGAGTGACTGTTCAAGAGTCATGGAACCCTTGCCTGTGCCGAAAAATGACAATTATTCTGAATGTCTCATCAAGCAAAATTTCAATAACAACCATGTAAAAGACAAACACTGGGTCCTTTCCCTGTCTTTTACAGCTTCAGTTGAGAGCTGGTTTTCTGTATTTCTGAAATTATTCAGTCAGTGATTTTTCCTGAAATTTATTTGCTCCAAGGGTTGGGTTTTTTCAGAAGTATTCTGTTACAGGTATATACTCCTCATCTTTCAAAGTGGCTCTGAGGTAAAAATTACCCGGAGAAATGTTAACAAATTTACTTTATTTTCTTTGTATAACATGGTCCAGTTCCTTTCAACACCTCCAAACCTCAATGATGAGCTTTGTCACAATTTAGAGTACCACTCAAGTCAAGCATTGTGAAGTAGGAAGAAGAAGAAATGAAATATGTCTACCAAAAAGGCTAAAATGTTTTTATATGTCTTGCTATCTATATTTGGTTGAAATATGCCATTTTGTTTAATATTTCAGCATGATCATATTGGCATGTTTTCCTTCACTTGATGGAAGAATTTTAAACTACATGCAATACAGAATGTTAAACACAAGAAGTTTATGTTGTCAAACACCATGAAAAATATATATACATGCACAGATAAAAAGCTCCTATTGCAATCCCACTTTAAGGAAAAGCCAAGCACATTTAAAGCCTGTTTCAATTATTTTTCACCTTCTTGTTTTCTTCCTGAGTTGTGTTGAGAAAGACAAAAAGTATCTCAAATAATATTTTAAAGCCATCATTTAATGTTCTATCATACATCACCACATATTTCAATTCCCAGACTTTTCAGCAGTTATACAGCTGTTATTTATGGCACTTGCTACTGGTTTTATACATTGATTATCAGAAAGGGAATAGGAGTTGGGCTTTTTATTCTGGATTCTCTTCAAGAATGAAAGCAGGAAAAAAGCAAGTAGAAACAAAGAGTGAAAATGTTGCCCTGCCTTTTCTTAGCTGGGGCTGTTTTCCTTTCAGGCTCTCTTCTACAGACTTCCACTGTAAGCACATCTCTGAGGAACATTTCTTCAGGTTAAACTGACAAGTTACTGGTGGCCTTGGTCTTCCTGGTTGTAACTATTTTAATTCTTCCATTATATCTACCACAAAAATATTCTTTCTGTATATATATACTGGTGTCAAGTCTCATACAGCTACACAAAACTGAAGTAGTATTAAATTATCTCTTTCTTAACAGCTCTCCACTATCAAGCACCTAAGATAAGTACAGCTCCAAAGACAACACAGTATAATGTTAAGTGAACTTTAGCAGCAAATAAAAGATGGCAAGTGTTCTCCCTCCCCACCAGTCAAACAAAAATAAACACTAAAAGAAAAGTACAATCATTTCAGTTTAACAAAACATGAACAGTGACACTACGTTTCAACATCAGCAGGCAATCATTAGCACATAGGCCAAGTTATGACAGGAGAAAGGAAAACAGATAAATCATTTAGAAGAAATGGCCTGTTACTAGGAACACAAACTCATATGTGACAACAAATGGCATCACAAGAAAGATCAAATTGCCTTTCCCACAAGCATAGGTTATAGAAACAAAATGAAAGAGAGATGCTCCTAGTGATAATTAAGAACTGAAACAATCATATTGTAAATATTCATTATAGAAAGATAGCTTCGCTCCTTAGAAAACATTTCCAGGTTGCAAATGTGTAATTAACTTTTTTTTTCTTCCTTGTTATGAAGGATGAAAGACCCCAGCATCTGCTGTACTACACAATCGGTTTGTTCACAACACTGAAAAGTTGGGCACTTAAAGGTGAAAATATGCAAGAGGCTTTTTTCTCATTATTCATTTCTGCAGGTCTGTAAAACTGAAAGGATTAAAACTTTACATCCATTGATTACAAGCCTAGGGAAAAGACTGGAATGGTGCAGTTAATACCCAGCTTCTTTTTTAAATAGAAAGCCACAATGACTTACTCTGCCTACAGAAATAAGAGAATCTGGCTGGAAGAAGATCTCCAAAATGTGAAGGGCAAATCTCAACACAATGAACTTTTGGGGGGATTTTTATTCCCATGGTGAGAAAACAGCAGAGGTGTTAATTGTGTACTACAGTTCAATATAAAGGCCCCACAGAGCACTTGGTACTCAGTTTTGTTTCTCATGAAAGGTCCGTTTTTTTTCACCTAAAAATTCAATCTCCAACCCCTCTGTTCCACTCAGAATTCATAGTTATGCCTAATCTGCTGCTTTTCTGGCTCACTTACAGGCCCTGTTGGCAGGTAGTGAATGCAAAATAATTTTAATGGGGGAACCCCTGGGAATGGGAGCAAAAGTTTTGAGCATTTACGATTTTACAATGACGTACAGCCAGCTGTTGGATAAAACAGGCCTCCAGCAGTGCAGCCCACTGGAATGGGAACATTGTCATGGATGTTTTCAACTCAGCAGCCTGATAAAGAAGGGAACGAGATCAGCCAAAAGGACAGGATTGGTCTGGACAGGGAAACATCATGAGGACACACATGGTACTTATTAAACCCATTGCACAATGAGAACTCCATCCCTAATTTGAGGGCCACAAACAAAGTGAGGGCCCATGGAGCTGGAGGGCCCAATGGAAGGCAAAGCAAATAAAATAGTTCAGAATGGCAGCAAGCAAAGGAAAGAAACCACTGGACAAGGACAATTTGATATGTTGGACAGTTTGTACAAATATGAAATTAATTTGGATCAAGTCCAGAGCATATTTAGGGCAACACAATCAGACAGTAATTCCCATCTTTTCTACTACTTACTGTCTCCTGAACAATAGCTCTAAGTGATGACAACTGGTGCCAAGTTTAAAGAAAATGGACTTAATTCATTTCCCACTGAAATCAATAGAAATGTCTCCTTGTCTTCAGGGGAAGCCAGATTAATCCATTTATGAGCAAGAGTACCTGCTCATAGCAATCCCATTAGAGAACAATTAGAAAAATTACAACAAACTGAAGAATAAGCACTGTGGCTAAGAAATAATAAAACCCCCTGTTTTTAAATATGCATCATTCTTCCTTTGGTACAAAAACAGCCATGATGCCCTATTTTACATTCATTTCTTCCAACTCATTCAACCCATCAGTGGTTCCCAAGGTACCTGCATTCATCTTGTGTTCCTCTACTTTGGTCTTCTCCATGAAATTATTCCCTCAATTCTTTCAAGTAACACAAACATTATTTTCATTCCAGTGCCTCCCAACACATCCACTGGAACATTTAAAGCAACAACCATATCTGAAAAGTCTTGTATTCATTGATGTGTATCATTTTGTAAAGGAAGGAAGTGCATTATAGAGCTGAACTCTCCTGAGCTCCTTTGCAGGGTGTGCAGTTGCACTTAGAAAAAGAAGAGGATGAACATTTGTCAGGTGGGAATCAGCTGGGAGAGGGAGGCACCAGCAGCTACTTGTGTGTCTTCCTCCTTGGAGGTTTTCAAGAACAAGTGGCTGAAGCCCTGAGTAACCATGTCTGATCTCACAGTTGGCCAACAGGGTAGGCCAACAGGCCCCCTGAGGTCCCTTCCCACTTGATTTGTCTTGGGATCTTACTGACTCCAACCTCTTAATCTCTATCTCCCAGCCGAGGGGAAAAAAAATAAAAGAAAGAAATAAAAAGTCAGCCAAACAGAATTACTTCAGTTTTAAAAAAAATTTTAAAATATGTCTCTAGTGGAGAGAAATCCTGTCGTCCACATCTCTTCCCCAAGGAAGAACCATGATATCTATACCATTCCTGACAGATCCACAGTTTGCATTCCTTAAGATTTCCTCTGCAGAGTTCTGGAATCTCGACAATCCCTGCCAGTAATCCATTCTGATATGCCACTATCCTCCTCAGGAAGGTTTATCTCAACTCTGTGTCTAAATATGTTTTCCTACAGTAAAACTCCAACATTTCTTGCCCCAACTGCTAGACATGGGCAGAAGATTATTCCCTTCCTCTTTGCAGCATTTTATTCTGCATTGTTCAGTGAATCTCAATCTTTTATTCAGTCTGAACAATCCCTTGTCTTAACCTAACTCAGTTATAAATCTAGGCTAGATGGTTTCCTTCAGAACAGGTACTATCCCAAATTCCTACACCAAATACTCTTGCCATTGATTAGATCTGCCTAAATATCAAACTTCTACTCCTCCTTTCTGGACAATATCCAGAATTTTCCAAGTCACATCTTCAGCTTTCCAAATAATTCTGGTTTCTAATTTAAAACTTTAAAAAGTTCAAGTCCTTCTTAAGTCTATCAATCTTTCTATTGCTTCACCTTAGTCTTTAATGAAAGTATTGACAAGAACTTCAGAGTTTTGTAACTAGGAGGAAGCTGTTATTTCCTGAACATCTCTCCTGAATTCCTTCCCTCCTTCAAGTCCATTTCCTTCCTCCCTCCATAGGGCATCTACAGAGAACAGGCAAAGTACTAGAGGAGAAGGCAGGATTCCACAAGTTCAGCAGAGAGATGTGTAATTTCTTGGTAATAAAACCAAAATCCTGCCTTATTCTGAATGGAGACATAAACTATATTGCTATATATTGCTAACTTAGTTCAATATGAGAACTTGGCCCTTTGGAATAAAGATTGAATTTAGAACTGAAAATCACCCACAGCTCAAGTTATAGGTAGATGCAGTTGAACCTGGCCCTGGTCAGCAGCACACAGTGAAAAAGCATCTCTTAATAATAAAAAACAAAAAACAATTTAAAAAAATCATAGAATGCTCTTCCAGTATTCCAATTTTAAGTTAGGTTTAATGGAGTTTAATATGGTTTTATCAATCAGCAGTTCAACTACCCTAGCCTGACACTGGAGAAAAGGAGGATCTCACAGGTGGGAACCTTTACAAACTTTTGCATAAAGATTTAATTACATTGCCTGTAAACATCTATCAAAGATGTAAAACATCTTTGCTATTTTCCATCCTTTTCAGCACCACAAAGGACACAGTATTCTTCTCTCCCCTCATTAGAAACTGAGTTTGTTCTCTGCACCCCAGTGAGGATTGACTTTCTCAGGTAGTCCATAATATATATAACATTACTTCCAGGTGCATTTTTTTCCTCTGCAACAAAGAGTCTCTTCACATCCCTGAGTGTACCTTGTGCTAAATCTCAGTGAAGGAGAAAACAGAGATTCAGGGAAAAAATACTCTTAAGGTATAACTATAAAAGTGCTCAACACTAGACAAATATTCTTTAAAAAATAATTTTCAAAGCAGAAAGGAGAAAGATTTCTGAGGCTTTCAGACCAGGGAAGCAATTTCCACTTAATTCAAAGAAGAATCACAGGCTTGTCCTGGCACCTAGTAGTAGCAATACAGGCAAAATATCTCAAGGTATCTCCTCCCTTTTCACAGCAGTTCTGAGGTGGAACAATGACAATCTCACTTCCCTGTTGCCAGTTCTTACCCCTTGTACCAGAGCATTATAATGATTTAGCAGCAATCCAACAAGCCAGAACTAAAAATTATTTAGCTGAAAAATGACATAGGAGTGTTTGCCAGATCCTTTGAAGCCAAGTCTACCCTTCAGTCAGGTTTACCACTTTCTCATGCAAGGGCTTGTGCTGGAATATCAGGCAGGGACACAAGGGTGAAAAGTGTATGGGTTGTATTAGCCAAACTATAACTGCAGTGTCAGAATCCCAGAGGACACATTAGCATGTTTGGAACAGTAGGTTGGTGGGAGGCAGGAATCTGTCACTGAATTTAAACCTGGTCTCACTCACACCAACATGCTGCACACCAACATGCTGCTCTCAGTTTTCATCCCAGTAAGAGAAAAAAAATCAAGACCAATGAGTTAATGAAATGTCGGGTGAAGAATCAGCTAAACATGTCAAAATGCCACAAAAAAATATTGCTCCCTGAAGAGAAAGAATCAAAAGTTCAGCAGAAATGGCATATGGCTGGCAATCATTATTATTAATCAAAGAAAGGGAAAAAAAATCTTCTCCCACACCACAATTCAGTCAGATTCTTTCCTGGCTACCACTCTAAAATGATAAATTACATATACTACAAAACATTCCAAAATACATATGTCAGTCCCTCTACTTCAGGTTTATTCACAGTCTTTTCAAAGATGTAGACAACTGATGAACCTCCCATATAGCTGAACCTCAATATTATTGAATCATTAAAATAACAGCAACTGACCCCTAACCATAAAGATCAAATCCAAATCTCACCTCGCTTTAAATTTCATTCTGCTATCATCCCTCTCTTCATTATTTTCTCTTTCCACATCATGTTTTCCATTATCAATTTTCTTCAGTGAGCATAGTTCTGCAATTCATTTTGGGGTGTTTTAGTTCATTTTCTCTGCCCAGTCCAGAATCACAAACAGTGTGACTTTCTGTAAGAAACCAACTTAACAGGGTCAATGGACACTGGTATGACACATCAGAAGTGTGCAGTCCAAACACCTAACAGGTTATTTTTTTCTGTATGGCTACAAAAAAAAATGCAGCCTTCTCTCTGTATAACCTTATTACAAGATAGAACTGATATAGAATGAAACAAGATGAATTTTAATATGCAAAAGACATTCTCTCTGCTAGATTACAGTCCTTGTATTTAGAAATCAAAATAGATTTCAAGTGGCTAATGAAACTCTGAAGTTTTATCTTTTTATAAAAGGTCAGTTTACTATTGATGTAAATCAGCTGAATTGTATTTCATACCATAACATTTATCTGCATCAGTGGAGGATCTGTAAACACAGGGAGAAGTCTTTAGTCTACGAATAAGGAGCTCAAAGTTTAGTTCCCAGCTGTGCCAACACTTTTCTGCAAGAACTTCAAATGCAAATCCCCAAACATCTATTTTTGTTCCATAAAAATCAAACAAAACTTTTCTGGATAGTATATTTGAATTGTAAGCCATATGAGGCAAGACAAACACTGTTGTTATCAAAATGATACAAACATAGTACTCATCCCTTTTTGTCTCCAACTACTAATCTGGTCTCTGTGGGCTAGTCAAATAAACTCTGATTCACCCTGGGGTTCTGCCTGCACCAAAAGAGATTCCAAGTTAAAAAAAATCTTTGCTAAGTTATTTCCTAATTTGTGAACCTCTGCACCACAAAAGACTTCAGAACCAGCATGGAAATGGTGGCTTTTGTGTCTTCCCCAGTGCTTACTTGTCAGGTGGAACCTCAACCAGTTTCTAACAGAACTGATGTGTACCTCTTGAACTCCTGTTCAATAAATACAGCCCCTCACATTTTGATGCCCATCAAATTTGCTTCTTTACTGTCCAAAGCCATTTCACCTAACATCTAAGCTCCTTCTCTGATCCTTCACAAATTACTCTTATCTTTCCTCTGTTCATACTCTTCAGTTACTTTTTTGACTACCTGTTTCCTTTACAGCTCCAAGATTTCAACTGACATAAGATGTAGCCCTCAGGCATGATTTACAGCTTAAATTCTCTCCAAATTCCTTAGCCAAAACAATACTGCTACTCTGAACTTGGTGATTTTATTGCTACTATCTCCCTGGAGTGCTCGTCATTTTTAGCTTCTGTTCAGCTCTGTCTCCACGAAACCAAAAAGGAGAGTGCAAATATTCCTTTAAACACTGAAGAAAGAAATACTATGACAAATGCAGGCACAACAACATAACCTACAAAAAGAAGGCCAGTGAATTCATTTCAGCTTGCTGATAGGCCCAAGAAAGCAGTTTTATTCAGTCTAAGATGAAAAAGACACTTAAAAATAAGTAGGTTTTCTCATAAAAAGCAGCTTTTAAAAAGGCACTTATATGTAATAGTTTGTGCTCCTGATCTGGGGCTACAGAGATTAAGAAAATTATACCCATCTTCAAAGCTCAGGCACCCAGGGGAATTCAATAAACTAGTGAAAGATCTGACAGATCTTTCAAACAGGGTCATGTGGATGAATGCACTTGCAATCAGATGGCATAGCTATGATAGCAGAGAAAGGAATCTCAAGTTTCCTGAAAGCTACTAAGCTTAAATAATATCTTCCTCCAGATAAAGATCCAGGATAATTTGAACACCAGGTCCGTATGTCCTATGAATTTTCTTAGGACAGGACCAGAAAGAAATACTAACATCAAACTTCCAAGATTAACTCATCTTCTACTTTTTCTTTCTCCCTTAGCCTGAGAGAACAAAGCCCCTGTACTAAACCATTTATAACACTGCATTAGAATTAGAAAAGAGCAGATTGCCAGACAGTCTTGGTAAAAAAACCAATGTGAATGTCATCTACATGGAGCAGATTGTTAAAAATCAATCGGCCTGAACTTGTTCACACAGAAAAAACTACATAATAAGAAAAACTAGGCAAGCAAATTGAATCAAAAGATGCTTAAAATATTTGCACAGAGAAAGGGGTAAAAATCTCTTAAATTATCTGCTGTGAACTGCTCTGCTCCCAAGATTCAGCACTGCAGTATGTTCTACCATTTAAGCAGGAAAAATAATTAAATTTCCAAAGTAATTCTTACATACCTCAGTAACTTTGTACTAATATGCAGGGTCTGGAAATCAAGCTGAGATCTCATGACAGGACTGATATAAATAGAGGAAATATTTCATGACTAAATGATTGGCTCTACTGTTAGGGGTAAATCAACAGTGAAACTTCGAGTTTACTCTCAGTTGTGCAACAACTTATATAATGCACTACATATCTATAGCATGATAGGACAAACCTGCCCTTCTCTCATTCCTTTTAACAGGGTTAAACTCAAATTGATTTCCCAAATGATTTGGCTTGTGTCATCCACAAAGCATTGTTATCCACAGGTCCATTTTTAAGAAATTGCTCAAAATTCCAGGGAGGTGAAGAAGTATTTGTCCAGCTGCAGGTGAGGTGTAACACCTGGCTCATCCTTACACATGCACTCAGAAACAACAGTGACTTACACCTCTGCAGAATAATCTGGCCCAATCAGGTGACATAAATCAAAAATATTATTGCTGTTTTCTTTCAGCAATAAGAACCAAACCAGCCCACTGCACCCCAGCATATGCTCCTAGGGGAAGCTGGAAAGAAAAGTACAAATGGATAACGTTTAGGAACAAAACCGGGTAAGCAGTTTCTTTAACAAACTAAAAATTGCATTCAGTTAATGAAATTTGTATCATTTTTTGGTCAAGACCCCACTTGCAGCCCTGCAGGCATGAGCCCCTCTCCTGCCCTGCAGCATGGGGCACACTGGGTTCCACAGCCCTCCTTCCCTCCTGCTTATGGGAACTGCAGGGAGACACATCACCTTCTCCAGGGCAAAAATGCTCATTTCAGCACTTAGCAATCAAACCCATCCTTTTTTTTCAACTTTTATCTAAAACTGCTGCATAAATCCTAGTCAAACTCAGAAATCATTTCAGAATGATTGAAATTGTATTGCTTTGGGAATTATTTTCTGGGAAGAAAATAAATTAAAAATGAACAGTTTCCCTCTAAATAAAACAGCCCTGTATTCTCTTTCTTGTGGCTATGCCACAAGCTTTTTTTGTCTGCTTAGTTATTCAAATTCTCTTTGCCTGACTTGTCTTATTGTTCAGACACTGATCATGATGCTGCTGGTCTCTAAGGGTGTTGCAAAGCTGCATCACTAATAGCAGTCTTTGAGACTCCTGTGTTGAAGATATCACAGAAATGAACAAAATAGGATTTTACACTGAGATGAAATAATGTCTTTTACTCCTTTAACAATGAGAGAGAGAGAAGAATCAAACATACAGAGCCACATTTAATTCCAGAAAAAAGAAACTGAGAAAACAAACGCTCTAAAGAGTGTAACACTATAAGGAGAATTATTTGATTTCATAAACATGGAAATTTTCCTGCTGTCCAAAACTATCATTCCATCAAGCTTTTAACCTTTGCTGTAGAAATTTAAATATTTATTTTACGATAACTTAACATTTGGTGACAACAAGCTACAATCTCATTTTAAATTGTTTAAAATGAGAATTTAACTTAGATTTAGCCAGAAATATACATGAGAAGTGATTGCTATGTTTGTTGACAGAGGCCCCACCTATCAGCTCCACCATCACAGCGTGCAAAAATCTGCAATAGAGGAACCATGATGCTGTGCAGAGCTCTCTGAATTGCCTAGAAGAAGTCATTCAGACTATGAATATTTATGCTTCTTTTTTTTTCAGATTAATCACCAACAGATCACATTTTCCCCCCAAAGGCTGACCCACCCGTTCTGCTGGGGTGGATGGTGCCCTTGACTGACCACATTTCTCATGGAAGCTGGTGGAGAACTGCCTGACCTCAATCTCCAGAGGCACTGGGCTGCCCCCATAAATGTCAGTGTGGGAGGCAGCAGGGCTGGAGCAGGGCTTGCACATTAGCACATGGCTGAGTTGATGCAGGTGCTCATAACTTCTTGCAGATGGAGATATAAATTGCTGACATCTCTCCCAGGACCACGGCATTAAATATGTGTGCACAATACCATATGTAAGAGTTTGAAGCCACAATGATTTCCTCAGGAGGAGCCTCGTTTAGGGAACTGAATGGTGGAATTTTTTCTTTCATCTGGAGGGAAAGGGCCCAAAGGAGAAGAGTGATGAGATGTTTGTTTATAATTTTTAAACAAGCTTCTAGAAAAGAACCCTGAAATGTTTTTGTCCTGGAAAGGAGAGACATTGTGGTCTTTATTTTTATCACTTAGCAAGCCAATGGCATGAATACAGTAAGGGAATCTTCACCGTGCACCAAGACAACATAGGTGTTGAAGGAGAAGGAAATGTGTCTCTTGCTCCTAGTTTAAATGAGAGAGAAATTTGACAGGTTCTGCAAGGGCCTAAATTAAAGTGTAATCTATTTAAATTGCAACTGTGCCCTTCCAGTTTGAAACATAACAGACTTCATAAGCTTCATACATTAAACTCAGGAAAACAAACCATCCATGGCTTCAATCTATGATTCCAGGAAAGAAACTGCAGGAGACTGTGAACATGAGAATATCTTTGTGTGGCTGTGGGAATCTCTACAGAGCCCCTTAACCCAACAAACGCTAAACAGTGAAGGAAGTGTTCAGCTAAGCTCTAAACCAGAGATTTTACCCAGCTGTGTGTGACTTAGGAAGGTAGCTGTCCTACAAGAAATGTTACCCAACTGTCTGTTCAGCCTCCCCCTGTACCCTCTGGCTGTATCCTGCCTTCCAAACCGTGCTGAGTTCTCCAGACACCATCCCACATGCATGAAGATTAAATCTGCTTTTTTAGGCTAGGAAGCCTCTGTAGCATCACAGGGGTAATGCTTGGATTTGATGCAAGAGCAACGCAAGAGCAATGGAAGTTGTTCTACAGTTAACAAATATATTGGTATTTAATCCACCAAACATGGTAAACACTAGTGCAAATATTTTAATAAGCTACTGTGTAGTCATTAAATATTGAAATCTGTTCTTAATTAAGTGCTTCGTTTGACATAATAATCCTCATTCTCAATGCAAGATTTAACTGCGTTCCAACACAAGGGCAGCAGCATGACATGATGTGTTGGACCATCTGTGTTTACAATCACTGACTTCTCTAATGTATATATGAAAATGAGGTCAAGCCTGGAACAGGTTGCTTTATTTAGTTGGAAGATAGCTCAGGCTGTTACTAGACACCAAATCCATGACTTTTCAGAAGTCTGACCAATTACAGAAATGAACTCTTCTGTTGAAATAACACTTCTGAAAGTTTTTCACATTTCTTGGAAAATGATGCAGTGCTGCAGAAGTACTTAAATTCATCCAATTTTTTTTGCTGCTACAAGTACCTGTGGCAATATGTATGCTGAAAATCAGGGGAAAATACAAACAGCCATGGTGTTCAGGATTTTATAAATTCTAAACCTTGTCTCCCATGGACTTTTTTCTCCTTTTGTTCAGTAGAGCTGTACCTTCAAGCAGAATTTAGACAATGTACAATTTCACTTTAAAATTACATTTCCAGGCCCATTCAGCTTTTAAGTATCCTCTCACTCTTGTTATTTTTAAACAAAAGGATAATTACTGACAGATTAAGGGAAGATGATATTCAGCTACGCAGTCATTACCAAAAAAAGAATTTATTCCATCCCAAGTTTTACTTACTTTGCATTAGTCAGTATATACAGGAAGAGGCCAAACCTGTGGATGAGGGAGAGGTTTGGCATGGGAAGAAGAGGACAAAGACATCAGAGCACTGTGGAGAAGTGTTCATGTTAATACCTACAACAAAACAAAGCCACTCCTTGTGAGAACTGCAGCCACAACCACCAGCAGGCTGTGGGAATTCCTAGGGAAGGCAGGAGCTCTCTCAGCTTCCCGTGGACCCAAAGTACACTGGAAAAATTGTACAGTTTGAGGGATCACTTCCTGCAAACACAAACACGTTAGCAACCTCTACAGCTCTTCACCTAAGGACAAGAAACCTCTCACAAGAACAGCAGGTGAAATTGGGAGAGGCGTTTTCAGTGCTTACGAGATGCCCACACTGCCCAGGAGCTGCATCTCGTTCTGGGCTGAGACACCGAGCACTGGGCTTCTGAAACCCAGCCTATGAAATATGGAGGTGGGTTGCTATTCACTCACCATGTTTGGTGGTTTTTTCCAAAAATCATCAGTGCCTCTAGCCATGTGATAATTTGGCATTCTTTTAGGAAAACAGTCCTGCCTCTAGCTTTCAAAGTTTAAAAAAACCAAAACAAAACACAACAAAACCCCAACCAAACAAAAAAACCCACAAAACAAAACAAAAACAAACAAACAAAAAAGTCTCAACCCACCCTATACTAGCTTGTATAGCTAAATGGCAAATAAAATTCAAAGAAAGCAACTGAAATGCATTTAGAATCTCTAAATATATTGGACTTGAATTTTTATCACTGTGGCTTGCAAAGCACTAACTTCTATAAATGTATGAAAGGCTAGGATACACAGGAAGGTGAAGAATTATCTACAGTGACTCCTAAAATTATAACTAGCAAAATATGCATTAAATCAAGGCAAGAATACTTAGAAAAATAATGCCAAAACGTGAAAGATTGCAGACATCACTCTTAGTCACCATTTTTCTTTTCTTCTTCCTAAGCCTTTGATCTGGAGAGAGGCAATAAAAGTAACATGAGCTATGAAAGGAAAAATCATATAAAGGGGAGACATCAGAGGCCCATTAAACACAATCAGTTACAGAGGATGAAGGACAATACATGAACAAAGAAAAAATTTCCATTTTAAATTTTTAATCATGACATTTAAAAATAATTTTAGGCTAGTTTCTTCAGATCAACTGTGGTTTCCTCGAATATTTTAGCCATTTATAGACCTTGTTATACATTCTATCTCAATATGCTTTAATACTGCACAAGGACTTTTTCTAAGAAATTTCTAGTCCATCAACTACTTGTTCCAAACTAGTAATTATAAAAACTCTTTTTGCATAGCTTTGCATTGAACTTCTGACAATGGAAGATAAAGAAGGAAGTATTTGACAATAGATCCTCAAACTATTGTTTTAGAGTGACCAAGCAAGGATGAATTTACTTAACTGACAGCACAAATAATCAAAGTAATGATTTATAGGAAAGATGTTCTACAGGTGGCAACCAATTTTCCCACCAGAGCAAAGCAAATCGTTTCCAAACAAAAAAAACAAAAACAAAACAAAACAAAACAAAAAAAAAATCAGAAGAAATTATTTTATCCAACAACTTCAGCTATGCTCACTAATAAGACACCTTAAAATATTTAGAGCAATCAAAGCAATCATTTCTATGTAATATTCCTACCTTAAAGTCATATAATCTGCAAATGTAAAGACATATCTTAATAACAAGATGTGTTCAAGAGACTGAAATATTGGTCTAAAAAATATGATTTGATATCACAATCATTTCCTTCCTATAAAGGCTCAGTAATATCACTTGTATTGCTGGATATGGTTTCTGAAATTCCAGTACTTCTCTTGTAATTAGCAGTCTGAAACTGCAACCTTTGTCCCCATCCATAAGAACTCCATGGGAATGTGAGAAATCATGCTTGCTTGCAAAAGAATTTTGAAATTTACCTAAGAGCAATTAATAGAGGACAGAAACTGTTACGGAGATTCTGATGTGGAACTGATCCTGCAGATCTGAAATAAATTAAAAAAAAAAAAAGAAAAAAAAACCCCAAAACAAATCGAACAAAAAAGAGTTGCTGAGAGCTCATCTACAAATGTTTTATCCATTAAAGAAAATTAATTTAAAAATAAATAAATACAGGCATGCACATTGGTCTTAAACTGATCACCATAAGCACTTAATCTATAGGACAGAATATAAACATGTCTCCTGATGAAATGCAGAGCTTCTCCTCCTTAAAGAAAAAAATATGGTGCATGGAACAACCATGAAAATATTAATTTTCTTAAACAGTAAAAGCACTAAGGTTTTACTCTTTCATTTGCTCATTTTCATATGCTACATTTAATTACAATGGAACTTGAACTACTTATTAGTTTCTGTTGTATATGACCAGTCTGGGAATTCCCAAGAACTGACTGAATAAGACTATTCAGTTCAATATTCATGTTCAGCAGAGTGCAAAGCACATCCTCACATAGCTCCTCTTGCTTTGTGAGCTGCCACAAGCCCTGTAGGAGGATCAGTGGGAGCACATCATCCATACATTAACAAATGGAAACTGAAGTGCCAAGTGCTGAAGTGAAATCAGGAGCTTAAAGCCACTCGGTGCTATTTCCAGCACTCTACAGCACAACACAATTATATCATAGACACAGTTAATTTCAGGCATCCCAGGTACAGGTTGGCCATCAAATCACGTTCACACCAAGTACTAAATTATACAAGGAGACGCCTCAGCACTTTCAATAGCATCATTAGTTGGATAAATGCTGCATAATACAAGCATTACTATTCAAATCTCCCTATAATTTCTAAAATGAAAAGTGATCACTTCAGGTACTTACCTGAAGCAGAGGTTATTATGGTTGGCTGTTAGTATTTCTAACTCCATCATTGAATATATACATATCACTTAATTTTAAAAAAAGTATATGTACAGCACGAATCTGTTACTTATTTGCTGTAAATGGCCTTTAAATTTCTCATTCAAAAGACAGTTTCCAAACACTTGGAGCTACCTTTGTAACAAATATTTTGGAAAGTGGAGATCCACGACAAGAGTTTGAACTTTTATTTAATGAACCTAATGAGACTGTTGTCAAAAATGTTAATGGCAGAAGAATCTGCTTTTTAGAATGCATTGTCACACAAGCATTCTTAAGGAAGGATTGTGCTCCTAGGGACTGAAACTTCAGCTGCAGCAGCATGCTGCTCATGTCTGAGCCCTGAGATTGCTTCCCTATTCCTCCCCTGAGAGTTCCATGGATTTGGTTCAAGCACCATTGAACGTGATGCTGTATTAATTGCCCTGGAGGGCAGCAAGGCCTTTGAACTGTGGCTGTGAGTGATATTTTGCTATAAGACATGTGTCAGCACTTGCCTGGTTAACTCTAGGGCTGGGTTGTACAGCATGCTGGGACCAAGTATCTGGAAAACTACTTTGCATCCTAATCTTACATCTGTTTTCTATCATGCTGAGAGATTGACTGGCCATTCTATCCGAGAAGCATCATTCTGGAATAGACAGTCTAAGTAAAAATATTGCACTGTCAAAGAATGTTAAGGATATGCCATCATCTCTTGTAGTTCATAAAACCAGCTGGCAGAAGGAGACTGAAGCAATATAGTGGTTGATGTGCTGTCCTTTTCCCTGTGAGAGGAACAGTCTGGGCCCAGCTTGGTAGAGGAGAAACCAAAGTTCAAACAGCTCCAGAGTCCCACTTGTCTCTGTTAGTGGGTATAAATTTTCTGTCACACATGTCCTGATCACACAATCCTCCATCACATAATCCATTACCATCAGTATGAGAACATCACCAAGAGGTCACGGCAGAGCTAGAGCAAGGCAGTCATGGACATGAATGAAAGCAGGAATTGTAGGAATATGAGGAATTTTCAGCAAAGCAGAACCATTTTCATGGCTAGAGGCATGTATAGAGGATAGAGGGACTTAGACTAACTTGTGGATTTAGTCAGGATTAATATACAAATTCCCACTTTCAGTGCCTAAATATTTTTTTTTCTATTTTCGCTACCTTTTTCCTTCCTTTCCTTCCTTCTCTCTCTCTGCTTTTCCTTTTTTCTACAGCCCCCTGCCCCCCTGTTTCCCTTCACTTCCTTTCTGGCTTAGTCTATTAGGAATTCTCTGACAAAACAGGGGCCCAAACTGCCACTGTTATCAAACAAAATGTCTCTCTCTTTCCACAAAAGAACATGAGCTACACATTCTTCTAATAATAATCTCTGCTAATAATAATGTTCATTGGGAATAATGAAGCTCTTTAGTCTAGAAAGCTTATCTGGCATTCAAGTGAAAAAAAAGTAACCAAAAAATCATGAGATGTGATAAAAATGGTATCATCTACATAGTGACCTGTAAAGCAGAAATTTATTCCATAATTTCTGGCATAAAATAATAAACCTTCCCTAGCAATTTTTTAAATATTCTAAAATATCACTCAAAAGAAAATACATAGCACTTCTACTACATGTTGAAACATATGTTCCTTTCTTTCTTTTTTTTTTTGTTACCTCTTTAACCTATAACAGCAGAATATTTAGGAGAAAGAGATGTTGCTATCTGAAGCTGAATGTTTAACTCTGATGTCAACTCTAAGATGAAAAAGAGAATATTTTTTTGAATGCAAGATGAAGTATTTCAGATTTCACAGTCTGACAGAGTGACATAAACAAATACAAAGTATAGCCATAATCTTTTGATGTGGGACAAAGAGCTGTCCTTCATATTGCTGGTAATATGACCTAATGATAGGATAAAATTGCTCTTGAACCTGCAGCTTCAACCAGTGGAGAGATGTGTAACTTCTCATGATTTTATTCACTGTGAGGATGTAATTGTAGCCCTATGAAACAGTAAAGGAATTTGGGTAGAATCTTTAGTGGAAAGAGAAAATACCCCAGACACACTTATAGTTGTTGATTAAAAAGGTAAATAATAATCCCTTCCACATTTCTTAAAACCTACATTCACCTCCTTTTTTAGGGCCCAGTGAAATTACTGCAGCTGATGGAGAAAACTCCCATTAAAGCCAATTATGAAGAACTGATAATCTCCTTAAGAGGAGCAAGGGGTTCATAGCACAGGACTCTCAGTGCCATTGCACTTCCTCCCTTAACCCAGATCCCTGGCTGGTGAGGTATCACCACATATCACTACTCATCTGTTGGCTCCCACAGTCTGTCTGTATGTGTAAGGAGTAATTTTTTATGTCCTAGGATGTTACCTTGTATTTAGTTGCAAAGGAAAAAGAGCCTCACTAGAAGTCTCTAGATCTGAACTGTCAAACAAGAAACTTTCTGCACTAAGTAGGAATAGAGTTTGTAGAGATTTATCAAGATAGCCTATCAGATTGACACTTGACATGTAAATTGAATAGCAAATCTGACAGTTCAAATATTAATGCATCCACCTAGTTCTGTCTTACACAGTTACTCCTGCAATAGGCTTTTTGAAAGCACCCTTGATATCCATTTCAAATCTGACATTGTATCAACCCAGTTTGTTTAGAACTAGCTGTTTAAAGACAGCTCAGTCTGTGATTATTAATTACTGATTCAAGTGATAAGTCATATTTGGTATTCACATTCCTCATTAGCTTTTAATCAGATGAAAAAAAGTCCTCAACAAATAGAATATATTTGATCATTTCAACTGGAAGTATTACCATGCTTGTAGGTCAAAGAATTACACTGAACTATCCCTCTCTTGTGTCTGCTTGCTCTGTAGGACATGTTTTCTCCCCATAATAACCTGATATCCAAGTTAAGACTTCCAAGTCCAAGACAAATCCTTGCATTCATCCAAAAGAAACAATTCTGCTGCACTGCAAACAATAGAAGAGGTCCTTGCAAAGCACTGGGGCCATTTACACCTTCATGTGCTGTAAGATGGGGACTGCAAAAACAGAGATCCTGGCATCCTCCTGGCTGCTGAGAAGTTTCATTTGCTGTTGGGATCTACAAGACCTCCTTGCAGAACCAGTTCTGCATTTTGGAAGGCAGGGCTGCAGAATAGATGGGAGCTCTGGGGTAGGGTGGGATTTCTGGGCTGCACGTGGTCTGGATAGCTCTGAGTCCTGTTTTTACTGCCAGTCCCTTAAAAGAGCCAGGCTAAATGTTCTCTGGGAAGAATGGAAACACCACTACTCTTAAATATGCCTTGTAAATAGCAAATTTTAGGATGAGGAAAGATACAAAATGGAGCACATAGCTATTCTACTGAATAGGAATGTCTCTTGGCCTTCTTTAAAAATAATATTTGTATTTATCATGAGACTGGATAAAAAACTGGACCTGTTACTGTCACCTTTTTTCTCAGAAGAGGTCTTGAGTGCTGTCTTTAAAAACAATTTGACACCTACCTCAGACTCATTCTTTCATTTTTCAAATATAGTTTCACAGAAGGTTTATCCAGTAGTCATTTGAGAGATGTAATAATAAATAAAAATATTCTCAAAAAAAAATTTTTGTTGTTTCAATATCCATATCTGAAAAGATGATCTGTGTGCTGCTACCTCATACCAGGCTGTCCAACAAGACCCAGGGAAATATTTTAGGTTTCTTGTAAAAGTCAGTCTGAAAGAGGAAAAAATCCCAATTTGAATTTCAGGTTTTATGCTATTTAGTGTGTGTACTTCCAACTTATTGAGAAATAGCACTAGATTCTGGGCTAAAGGTTCCCAACAACATTCAGAAAGTGTCCTAACAAAAATATTCAAAGCCCATCCTACCCTAAAATTTGGCATTGTTGAATGTCACAGAAAGGTGATCCCACGCTCATTTATCTGCATTTCTGGACCTAACACACTTGGGACAATTGGGACATTGAAGCAAATATAACTGATAGGACATTTCTCACCCTTTATCCTGATTTTGTGGTGCCTGTGACTCACAAGTATCAAACGACCCTTTTCTATCCAGTCAAGCACCAGACCTTTTCCTGCTTGAGGTGGCACACAAGAGAGCTTAGGAACATTTCACAGGCACCTCCTGGTGGTTTCATCCCAACTGTTAGGTGTTCTGGTAGAAAGACAAGTACTTCTTTTCACCACAATTTCTGCTTTTTGACAGCCCATTTAGAACAAGCTACTTAGGGATCTTGGGAAGAACCTGCACCTTTCAGCTCATCCTAATCCACCTCAGCAAAATGCTCAGGCAGGTACCCCAGGAGTCAGTCCTGGGGGCTGCTGTGCTTCCTTTGGGTACCAAGGCACAGCAGAAATCAAGGGTGGATCTCCTCTGCCCCTGGGGCAATGGCCCTACAGGTCCTGAGAAAAGCCCAGAGGAAACATTCACCCACTTTGCAAATGAGTGAGCTGTTAAAGACGCACACAAACCGTAGGTGCCTTTGAAATTCACGGAGGGGTTTGGCAACCACAGAAACACAAGGATTTATAAAGTTTAACTCATTTGTCGCTTGTTATTCTCATTTTCAAAGATTCAGTATTGCAAAGCATTCACCTCAATACAGCACAGCTGAAAAACTAACACAATAAAATGAACAATATGCTTCTAAATCTGAAAATTATATGACTTCATCCTTCTGTTATTTTTGCTTTCAGCCTGAAGGAAGTACAAGAAAAAGACCATTTTCCCAAGTAGTAGCAGAAATTTTAGAGGCACCTTAATTTCACAGGGCTTCTGGAGTGTATCTGGCTGCCATTCTAAACCTCAAGATTTATGTGTGTACACTGTTTTAAAAGCTGATCCAGTCACTGTCATTGAAGCGGGAATGTTAGCTAACAGATTGGTCTGAGCTGGAGATACCTGTACATTTAATTTATAATTTGTAAAATCCTGGACCTATTCTTTGTATCCAAGATAAATGGATAAGTGAGCCCACTACAAATGCCCATGAATGCAGCATATACAAACTGCCCCTCGTTAAAGGGCAGGGGTTCACACTGCCTGACAAGCAACTGCCTTACAGTAGAAATCTCTGTGAAACAAGAATTTATACTGAATTCACCTGCAGTCATGCAGGTTAAAGTAGGTCTACAATGCGTGCTGTGGGCAAATGCAAGTTTTGCCTCACCTATGCTGCCAGGCAAAAGCCATAAATTAGCCACTGATTAGACAGAATTAATAGAGCCTGACTGCTTTGCCTAATAGATTAACTTATGTCTGATCTATTCCACAATACAGGTACTTGGTCTGAAGCTGACTCAAGTCCCACAGGACATAAGCAGGGACAGAAAAAGTGATGTGCTGTATATTACAGATACACAACTCCCTTCAAGGGCAGCTGTCTAGCAAAATGCAGAGTGTATCAGCATAGGAAACTTGATTGTAGGGCAAGAACAATGGTGAAATTAATATCTGGAAAGAGGCTCTCTCATTTATCAATCAAAGTATCAATCAAGTATATTTATATCAGACATGAAAGTTTAAGTAGTGATGATGAGACACTCAAAGACAAGAGTTTCTTAAAAAGAATTAAATCACAGATCATTAAAATAAAGAATTAGGAAAAGTTTTGCAGTCAGCTCAGCAGCTTGGATACAATATCCTTTACAGCAATGTCTTGGAAAAAAACCCCAAATTTCTCTTGTGCCATATATTCCAGAGCTAACAGAAACAGAGTCAAATGTCTGGATCCAGGAAAGAGATTGAGGCAAGTACAGAGTTCATTTTGTGAAGATCTAAGAGTAGAATTGGTGCTTGAAATGGAAAGAGAAAAGGTTTTTAAAATACCATCTTTCTGAGTTTGGAACACTGCCTATGAAAGTTGTGATGTCCTTCACTTTGACTTTCTCTCTTACCAAAAGTACATTACTTATGATCAAATGTCAGATTGACATAACTGACTTGTGCTGATCTGCCAATATGACCAGCTTTTCTGATCTGATAAGATGTTCATTTTGAAAATACTTTACTTTATCAAAGAAAGATGAAGGTCTCCTTGTCCTTTCACCATGTTATTTAACACTAAACAGGCCTTTGAGTTCTTCAATATTGTTTCACTCTAAAGGCTACTTTGGTCTCAAGATCCAAAGATATCACATTTTTAAAATAGAGGTGTTACTTATTTGGTGATTTTAATTTTTATTAATTTCAACCTAGTTTTTAAAGAAGAATGAAAATACACAACTCACAGTAGTTCACTATGCTATTCCTTAAAACATTTTCACATCATTAGTTAGCTTGCAAATATATATGATGATACTGATGAAAGAACTTGACATTTTAAATTATCAATTTACTAGCTAATATACTACAATGAAATTTTGATTAGGTTCAACTCACCAGTAAATTGGTCACTCCTTAGTCAAGGGGAGAATGAGTGACCCTCACTCATCTCTCCATCCAGTTTAAGCCTACAGAAGAACATACTTTTCCCCCAGGATAATGTGATACAGTAGCTCATCATGGAGAAGAGAGTCTAGAAGATTTATTTTTAAAAAAGGAAAAAAAAAAAAAAAGAAACGAAAAAAAAAAAGCAGCTTATCCTTGAAAAAAGTGAAATAAAACCTCTGGGAAATCTACATGCCTACACAGTGTGTGGTTCTGTTGCTCATAACTCAGAAGTAAAAGCCTGAGACAACAGGAAGAGAAGTAATGTTAATAAAGACAGCTTTAGAAAGTTGCCATTTCCTCAGCCTTGTTTGCAGCTGGTGCCCATCAGCAGAGCTAAAGGCAACGAGTGTGCCAGCAGGAATCCAGCACCAAACCAGACAGAAATGAGCCACAGGTGGGATGAACCTGAGATGGGTAACACACAGCTGAGCTTGTTTTTAACAGCCCCACCTGTCTTTCCTCTGTTCACCAAAATCTTTCAATAAACTACACCTGTACTCATGAAAATAAACCAGATTTGATTAAAAGCAAACAGGAGCTCTGGAGTTACTGCAGGGTCTGTTTAGGTAACTCTGCTCCAGGCCAGGCTTTGCCAGCAGCCCCTGCCCAGCCTTCCTGGTGAATGCAAACCGTGAGCTGCCCTTGACAAGCACAGGGTGGAAGCTGACCACAGCCTGCTTGTGTCCCTCTGCATCCTGAGTGCAACGTGGGATTTACAGGAGGCACAGATCCAGTACAGACAAGCTGGAAATTAACTGCTCTCTGCCAGCAATTCCCACATCTCTAAGGTATGAGCAGCACCACGGCTCCTCTCTTAGCAGGAAGCAATCATCAGCCACAGAGAAAGGCCATGAAGCATTTTAATCAATGGCATCAGGGCTAGTAATTACTGCTGACTGCTTACTTTAGGTTTCTAAAGACAGGTGATATAATTTTCTGGAAAAGGCTGAGCGTGCAGGTGTTCAGAAAATATGAATATATTTTTAAGATACATTCAAATATTTATAAATTTTAAATTTATGTAAATGCAGTCCAACAACATTACACTTCCGGGACATAAAGTGCCTAATAAAACATGACAAATACCTGCAATGAAAAATCCTCCAATTAAAATATTAATTTTTTTATCAGCTTCTCAATTTTCTGTAAGATCATATTGATCCTAAATTAATTTTCTTTCAATCATACCAAGTAATTACAGCTTCCCTTTCAAAATGACTTTCATATGACTATTTCAGTTGATTCAAGAAAAATTTTAGGTGTGTATTTTGGGGAAATATTTTTGTGCTTCTGATTATTCATAACAATGAAAACAAATTCCCAAATATCAGGATTAAAAAAAAAAAATACACAAATTCCTTGTTTTTCTGGCTCCAATACTCAGAATTACTTACTATTGCAAAATATAAAACAGCAGCTCAAAAAAGTTAATATTTTTTATGCTAGACACAAAGGCATATTATTCTTTGCTATGGAATTGCCAGTATCTTTTTTTTCAAATTTCAGTTTTGCATTAAAACATTTAAAAGTGCTAAAGCTCTGCTGGTGGACATCTTGTTATATTCCTTTCACATGTAAGGACTCAGAAACAAAAAGTGCTGCTTCACATAAAGCAAGAAAATTTCAAGGACCTCACTCTACCATTAATTTGCCATTGTATCGGAAATTAATTACCATGTAATTAGAATGACAGAAAATGCAAATAGGATTTCTTAACACTATCCACAGCTGTTTGAAATTACATTTATTTGAAAATGCTGGGAAAACAGAAATGCTCCTTCACGAACTATGTGGCATTGAATTTGTCAGCTCTCTATCGAAGCCAAGTGAAACTTCTGCTTCTTACACAAGATGCCCTATAAAACAGATAAAATCATGAATAAGCAGCCTGACTAACAGAGCTCTTTCCCCCAGCTCCTGCTAAGTAAGCAAGGACATGCAAGAGAAGCACATCTGAAAGAATGCCAGCACTCACGACCCCCTCCGTGTTTGGAAATTATCAGAAATATCTGCCACAGGGAACCACAAAGCTAATGAAAACAAAAATGAATTGAACCTCAAGGATAATGATAGCTCAATGTCTAATTATCTGAGATGAATTTTTGATGACACCTCCTCCGGACAGTAATTTGCCAGTCACCAAAGAGTGCTTTTGGCAAGGAGGGTTAAACAGAAGGCTGGAAAAATAACAAGAGAAAATAGGACTGGAAATGTCCAGTTCTTTAGCCACTCCTCTCCGTGGCAGAAGCAGGGTCTGTGGGTGCCAAGGGAGTTAAGACAGGTTTAAACCAAGGTGAGAGAGAAGAGTATCTCCAGACTGGGGAACCTCCCAGAGCATCCAGGGGGAAGCCTGGTCTGAGGCGAGAGCTGCGGCCTCTCCCCGTGACCCAGAGCATCAGTGCCACACAGCTGCTGCCCCTGCTCTGCCCAGGGGCTGGGACAATGCCCTGACAGCCCCCTGCTCCTGGGCACACCCAGGCTGCATGTTGAGGTTTATAGCAGGTCCATTCCAAAGGAGTGAAGAGAAAGTCTCTTGAAGTTGTTATAAAGTCATTTATTCCAAAAGGCCATCAGTCCCATGAGGGTGAGATTTTACAGTCTGTGCCATTATGCTAAAGTCCTCAGCATTCCAAGCAGAAGCAGGAGCAAAAGCAAGCAGGAGAAAAGGCTATGCAGCACCAGCATCCCCAAGCACAGCATCAGCAGCACAGGCAGCAATGTTAGCATCTTCTCTCTACTCTACTCTACTCTGTTCTACTCTGTTCTACTCTCTATTCTGCTCTCTATTCTACTCCATCTCTCCAACTACAGTCATAACACAAAACATTATATTCATTAATTATCCAATCAGCTACAAACATGGTTTTACTACAATTCTTTTTGCACCTATCCTAGCTCAAAGCAGACGTACGAAAACAGCCGTCACTTTTGCATAAAACTCACATTCATGGTTTATCATGTTCTACCTGTCTATCTAACAACACTGCAACTATACTTATATTATGTCTAGAGTGCAGTTAATGTTGTGGAGAATTGTACTACTGACTTTTAAACGGGACTATAGGTTTCTCTACTAACTAACACAGCTTTTTTACCTGCTTAAGGCAATTTAAAACACTTCAAGGCACATTTCTATTTGCTTAGAACTAAAATTCTCATCCTTGTTTCATGTTGATGTGACTTCATGTATCTCAATTTCTCTAAAGTTCCCAAACCAGCTCTTGCATTCCTCTGCTCCTCCAGGCCTGCATGCACTGGATCCAGAGGAGTCTCCACTCCATCTCCAACAGCTGGGGACTGCAGCTGGCCCCAGCCCAGCCTCAGGGCTCTGTCCCTCACGGGATGTGCATGTCCCTGTCCCACCACCCATGACACTGGCCTCAGACATCGGCCAGAAAAAGATGGAAGGAAATCACTTTGGCTGCTGGTCAGCAATAAAATAAAAAATAACTATAAAACAGTGGAAACTAAACATATGGAAGACCTTGTACTTCACATATATAAATCAGCATAGCTCCATTAAACTCCTCCTTAACAATCCCAAATGCCAGCATGAACACCAGTCAGATTCTAACTTGCACAGCCCTCCCAGGCATTCAGGACTCCATGTGGAAATAGCATTAGTTCACTCTCAGAAATCTTCTCCATGTGCTGGAGAAATACCTGGAAAAAAATGAAAAGGTAACTGCTGGAAAAGACTGATAGAACTTTTTACCTACTCAGATTTAGAAAATTGATTGGTGTAGAAGAGTTCTTGTGCACTAAAGAATAATTATGCTTGTGTGGGAAGCTGGAAGAATGGGGAAAGACAGGCAAACAGAAAAAAAAAAAAAAAACCAAGATACATTTTTTCTTGATTTTTCTTCTTCCTTTTTGAATTTTATAAGTTTGCAACAAGCAATTGCCAGGCTTTTGATTTAGACCCAGATAGACAACCTTTTTAACCAGAGCCAGCATTCACCATAATGAAAAAATATCCAGCAGAACCTTGTATCTTGTCATTTTCAATAATCCTACTATATCCTACCAGGATTATTTTTTTACTAGGCCATAAATTTGTTTTCACCCAGTAACCCACCACCTGCTGATCCCCACTTTTTCTGAAGCCTGTCACAGACAGATATAGTTACAATTTCTGTTCCCTATTCCATGAAGCAGAAGTACTATTTCCTACCTGCACAATGCATTTCTCATTCAGTCTGAGAAGATATTGAGACATCTGGTACCTCACTGAGATGTTTATTTTAGACTTTTCTTTAGCAGATAAGAGCAGTGTAGCAAAGGAGATGAATATAGGAGATAAAGCTGTGAACACACTAAAACAAGCCTAGAGAACATCTGAGTATAACCTGTTCCTCTGTCCTGGAAAACAGATCAGCTGTGTTAGATTTGGATTTGCTTGACTTCAAATGAATTTCTGCAATAACATCAGCTACTTATATTGACATTTCATAGTGTTTGAGATGCTATTCACATTTTGTGCACTAGGCATAACCAGAGAGCTCACCATCACTACATGGAGCTCATTTGGGAAGCCAAGATGAGCCAGTGTAGCCAGTGTCACCTTATCACCTTTAAAAGTTACTGAACAAGGACTGCAACACCAAAAAACTCCAGAGGCTGCCTCTTCTATTTGGAACTGACTGAACTGACTGCAGCCACCACCTGTGTTCAAAGAAATCAGGGCTGCTCCGTGCTATGTCCTTTTATCAGGCATTTTTTGCCTCATAGGCTGGTCATGTAGGTTGGCCCCACATATAAAATAATACAATAGTTCAGATTGGAAGAGACACTGAAGGCCAACATCTTCCTCAAAGCAGAACTATCTTCAGTGTTAGATTGCTCAGGGCTCAGTGTGGCTGGGTTTAGAACAGCCCCAAGGATGGTGGTTGAAGAGTGTGTCAGGGCTCTGCCCAAGTGTTTGACCACCCTCATTGTAAAAAACAAACATTTCTTATGTCCATCCTTAAGAAATACCCTAGTGACAGCAGGACCTAAAGAAGAGCAACAAACCATGTCAAAAGTTGTGAATAATTTCATGATATATAGTAAAGGCTCTGCTTGTAAGTGGTGGCAGTAGAATGACTTCAGAGTCAGTTTATGTTTGCCCCACTGTCACTGAGCACAAACATGATAATTGTGGCAAATTGATGCTCAAGTGCTCATTGCACAGCACTAAGGTGGGGTCACCATCCTCCCATTCTCAGCTGGGCCATCCCACACTTCTCTTCAATGCAGTTGCAAGTCAAAATATTCTTGTTATAGTTTCACCATTGAGCTTCTAAAGCTTTCCACATTTTAGAAATTACTTTCCCTCTTCCGGACATGGGCGTATGCTGACTTTGCTCTGGCAGCAGACAGAAACATTGATATGTTTATAATCTAACCTTACACCAACAAGAAAAAGCAAATTAGCAATTTGAAAAAGCAGTTATTTGATACAACTAGATTTGGTTGTGTTTATTTCCAAAGAATGCCTTGAGTAGGGTTGATCCAAACCAGTGACAAGCACTGCTTTCTCCTGTATACCCAAACTAAGGCTAAATTAACAAACTCTTTCAGTTTGTAATCAGGTTATAAAAATAAAGTGCGTCAAACAGAAACCAACCTGTTTGTTTTGTAGAGTAATGCATGTGCTGTATCCAGACCTTAATTAGACCACATAGTAAGAGACTTTTATAGATGGATTTTTATAGACACATTTCCAGACATGCTGTGCTCTTGATATTCCTCCCCCAAGCCCCAATCCACACCTTGCTAAATAACTTTTATAGGTCTAATTAAACAGGCTGGTGATTCAGTAGTAATCCTATTAAAACAACAGTACCAGGGCACTGGCATTCTTACTACAGCATCCTTCTTTCTTTCAAGTAGGATTCCATAAAAAGAGCTGATGGTAAGATCTCAGAGCATTTCTATCTTGTATAACCTGATGACATTTTAAAACACCACACCTGGTTCTGTGTGAGCTGGATTATCAGCACAGCACCAAAGAAGACCCATTAACTCTGATGCCAGAAGCACTGTGGCAGCAGCAGCAGCGTGGCTCTGCACCAAGGTAATTACATGCCTCTCTGCTACACTCCTCCTTCTTCTGGAACTAGGAGAGAGCAAGCATTACTCATCAGAAACACCCCCTGAGATCTTTTATGTCTAATATCATTGAAAGACAAGATAACCCTCCATCATTGAAATGTTGCCTAGAATTTAAGAGGAATCTATAAAAATTACCCTCCAGAATAGAAGAATTCAATTGAGAATATTTTATTTCATTTTAGTCTAGTATTATTAAATTTAAGGAACTATTCCATAGAAGGCATGCAGTCCCATAAAAGTTGATAACAGAGCTCCTGTTATTGGAATTGAGGCCACAATTCCCTAAGATGACTCAGAAATCTCAGAAACTGGTTATGATGTTCTGTTTAGCTCTGGCAGGCATTTTCTGTAAGGAATGAAAAGTTGGAAAGCCCTCAGAAATTATTACAAAAAGCTGATCATGCTCCAGGATTACCACTCTTGTAAGAACTCCCTTCAGTTGCAAATCAGTTGCTGCTCACATAGGAGTTTATGTCTGCTGAATCCTCCACTGGCATTGCCCAGGTCATGCTGGGACTCATGGAAGGAGAGAGGGGGCTGCTGTCAGTCCTGGTCTGGCCTTCCATCAAACAGGGAACCTTGGCAGTGCTCACTCTAAATCTGATCCTATTCCCAAACTGTTAGGGCACTTCCCACCAGGGGATTTTTCTGTGCTCTGTCATAAACACAAAGTTACATGCCAAATTTTATTCTCTGTTATATATGGGTCATTTCAATGTTTATGCGCATTATTTTCTTATTATTTTAATGGAATAATTTCAATGCTATGAGAGACTGAATAAAGCTTCCTTTCATGCTTCCAGCAACATCTTTAAATATGTTGAAGTCATCATCTTGCTTGTTCCTGTAATAAGTTTCTTCCTGCATCAATTTTATCAGTAATTTTTATGCTGGAAGTTGAAATATTTTTAATAAAATAAAATACTCTCACCCATAACTACTTCCGTATCTAAAAAGGGAATCTTGCACTTCTAATTTTAAGTAAAAAGTACTTGTTTTACTGTGGACAAAACAGTGTATTTGTTCAGTACCTTTCTGGATATAGCTGATAGATGCTGCAGTCTAGAAATTATTCGGCACTAAGAGAACAAAGTTGAATAGATGATTTGTGATATTAGCAACCCTGAAACACCCTATTCCCTAATCCTGAGCCAAGAAATAAATATGCTTAGAAATATACAAATCTCCTGCAAAATCCCATGCTAATCCAAATGTACAGTCAGCAACTAACATTAGAGGGTGGTCTGCAACAGCATCAAGATCATGAAAAAACTTCTCCATTACAGTTTCCTGAGAAAGCTGCAGCCAACACAGGGTTAAGCACTGTGGCAGCAAAACACCTCTTGTCTGGGCAATCCAGGCCACTAAAATAACAATTCCTCTTGTTTCCACCCTGCTTATAGAGAACCAGCAGGCCTTTTGCTCATTATTATTTATTTCTTTGATCTTCCTCTCCTTGAACCTTCCTGCACTTCCTTTTACAAGCCCCCCAGTTCTTTGGTGAAGGTGCACATATCAACACCATCTGTCTGCAGGCAAGGAAACACTACTCCATGCTTCCCTGAAGACAAGCCTGCTGTGCTAGCCATGAGCCACTGACATGATTTCCAGCTCAGCACTTCACAAAAACTTCTACTCCAACACCACCACTTACATTTCCTCACACAAGCGGAGAAGAAAAAAACCCGAAGCCCTCCATGGGGTCTGTCACGGTAGGGAATGTGCCTCTCACGTTTTATGAACACTGAATTCCAGGCTCAATTATGTGTTACTACCACGAGCTGCCTGCCAAGCCACTGCTCTGTTTCTGATAAGCAGGCAGAAATACAATGCAAGGACAAACCCCAGGTCTTCTGAGCTGCCTGTTCAATAGTACTTTTTTGCACAACAGAGCCACCATGGGAAAGACAGTGCATCTCAGGAAGGTTGTTGGCAAACCTTATCCGTTGTTACTATGCTCTACCAAAATATTTAGCCAACAGAGTAATAATAACCTGTGTTTATCACATCCATAACCGGTGAGCAATTCCTGCTTTACAGCTGTAGATTTATGACAAACTTCAGAAGGAGCATACTTAAACCAGAGCCTGTGCTTTCTTGGTTTCTACAAGCACACATTTGTGTGTCCAAATATTGTAGGTAGGACTGCCCTGACAAATTAAAGTTAAGGAAATTGAATGTATGTATCTCCTAGTTCTTGGAATTGAAATAATATTAACACTGCATGCAATGCTAAATGAAAACACTGTGAGACTTTTGAGTGCAGCACTTTCTTCAGCTAGCTACCTTTGGCTATGCAGCTGTAACTTGTGTTCAGAAACTTCCCTTCGTTAAGCTGCTTTCACTAATTAAAACTAATGAAAACTATTACATTGGTTGATGTGCCATGATCTGTTCAAGCCAAGCTCAGCTCCATCCAGTGGTGCACTCATCAAACCCACACACAGAGGCAAATACACAAGGGGTGCTCTGCTCTCAGGAGTCCAAAGGGTCCCAGGCTGAAGCCTGCAGAGCACACTGTGCCCAGGCCAGGTGTGTTTCCATCCCACAGACTGCTCAGGGGGTGTTCCTGCATCCAGCCCTCAGCCCGAGACAGCTGACAGGGATCTTTGGGTGAATGCTCTGAAAGAAATGCATTTCCACCAGAAGATGACATTTGTTAAGAAAACAAACAAAATATTCTGGAGACAGCCTGCAATACACAGGCTGGATGTGCATCTTGAGGATTGTGCTTTTTAAAGGAAAATGATAAATTCAGAGTTTTGCTCCTCTATGCCAAGTTGTCCATGACACAGGAGCATGCTGCACTTGGGCACTAGCTTGGTGTAATTCCAGTCAATAAATTTTGCAGAGCAAAGGCCAGCACAGGACTCAAAACTAAAGTCCTGCTCCACTCAAATATATCATAAATATTCCTCTGCCTACTACATATGCAGTAGGAAACAAAGTAGGACAGAAAATTCCAGACCAGTTTAAAACCTAACTACACAAGTTGGGTTCCTGAAATCTGATAACCACTAGAAATGCAAATAATCTTCCTCAACCTTAGAATTTTCAAATACATTGTGTTTAAATGTGCCATTTGTATTCATCTAAAGCTAGAAAGCTGATACCATGCGTGCTTTATAATCATCCTGAAGAAATATTGACCTGTGCTTAAGATGTGAGAGCCAATGTATCCTAAATTAAAAAAGAGAAAGACATAAAAAAGCTCCACATAAATAACCCTGAAGACAGATGTTACCTTATTACAGTGGGCAGAATCAAGCACAACAGACTCCTATAAAAATGCTATAAAAGTGTATTTTTTATTGCAAGCCTAGTCATTGACAGTGAATTTGAATGCCAGATATGCATAGGTCATATCAATACTTTTAATGTCTAGTTTTACACTAGATTTCTGTGAAGTTTTGAGGTTCTTACTAATTCTTTAAGCAGAAAACACCAGCAGGCGCCAAATTAAATTATCAGGCCACAGGTTTAAAACAAACAAAAGGAAGTACTTTCTCCCACAATGCATAATTTAATCGTTGAATTATTTGCCACAGGATGTTGTGTGTGCCAAAGTCATAGGCCAGCTAAAAAAAAAACCAACAAAACAAAAACAAAACAACTCAGATAATTTAGACAACAGATTTTCACTAATGCCTATTATATAAATAAAACAAATATTATGTGCACTGCTGGAACAACCAAAACCACAGAATACAGTAATTTGGAAGAGTAAATAGAGAGAAGTGTCATTCCACCTTTTCTTTATCTTGGTCCCCAGCTCCTGCCAAAAAAAACCCCAAAATTTCTCGTAGAGGGTACCACTGGAGGAATAGGTTATTGGCCCAGGTGGACTTTGGCTAACCTCATGTGGCAAGGATCTTTCTCCTACTCACTAACTCTAGTGAGAATGAAAAAGTTTCCCTGTAAAGAGTTCATATTCATCATATTCTTCAGATAAGACTTTTGACAACATCTAGCAAAAATTTCTAAACTGGCATTCCTAGCTGGTTTTTTGTGTCTCTATTGGCAAAAAGCATCCCAATTTGCAAATGTACAGTCTGTTCTTTTCAGATCAGAAGACATTTGGATAATCATAGCTTATTAAAAATATTTGTTCATTGTTTCTGCCTGAATTGAACTATAAACAGGCTGTGTATAGAGTCTGGCCAGGAGAGCAGAAATGCCTTTCCCCTGCAGCTGGCTGCTTCTCTGGTGCTGAGCTGATGCAGTGCCAGGGATGGGGCTGTGCTGCCTCCAGCCCCTGCACACACAACCAACCACCCTGTGATGCAGGCACCACACAAGCCCTGCCACCGAGGTGGGATTCACTCCCATTCACAGAAGGGTTTCTTTGATAGTAAGAAATTCTATTGGTCACCTAGCAATGCAATGTAGCCGTATTCTGTGTTATCCTGTCGTTATTTCCCTCCTCCAAAGCAGCTCTCCCCATGCCCACCCTGGTGCCACTGTCACTGTGGCAATGGGGAGCTCAGGACAGGATTGGCTCTCAGCTCATTTGTAATTTTTGCAGCAGCAGATGCTGCCATAATTCTTTTTCATAACTTCACCTTTCCCATTTTATCTGCAAAGATGACTGTCAAATTTGTCTTCTGTTTAGATCATCAGGAACAGAAATCAAAAGCTTTTTGAAAATAAGCCAGCTTTTTTGAGCTAAGTGAAGCTTGAACATATTTCAAGCTTTCTTGTTTTATTTTTGTAGGAGAAAACTATGAGTACACACGTGCTTTATCAAATCATGAAGCAGCATAAATCAATTCTTTGCATTTTGTCATGTTTTCATTTTTTTGACAGAATTTTCAAAGCTAGTAATTTTAAAACTGCTACATGGAAGCTATCCTTTAGAATTAATACAAAGTAAACCAAATATATTTGGATTTACTTCCAATTCTAACCTAAGTTAAAGCCACTTTAATTTTGAATGAGGGTTGGGAGAAGGAACTGATGTCATTTTTGCAATCTACCTTTAATTCCAATGGATTAAGTTTCAGTTTAACTTTTCTAATATGAACATATCAAGAGGTCAGAGTTGTTTTTGAAAAGATAATGGGTTTTTATAGGTACATTGGGTAACATAGTAGATTTCTCCCCAGATTGTTTTTCCAGAAATAAACTCTGCTACAAAATATATTTAATCTGCTACTGAAATGGAAAACTGGAGTATTAGTTTATAGCCTTCTTGACAGAGGCAGGTACTTCAAAATCATGCAACCACTTATCAAAACGAATCATTTAATTTTTTAACTAACAAAATATTGGTGGAAAATAAGTGGGAAGAAGCTAATTAGAACTTGGAAGATCTGAATGGGAGAAAACTCATCATAGAAGTGTTGAATAAAAGCCAGAGGATTTTTTGAGAGAACACCTGCCAACTCTACTGCCTTTATCAGCATGATGTGTGGAGTGATTCACAGCCATGAAGAACCTCTAGCTGAACAAACATTTGAACAAGTTATTTGTTTCTGAAACAGTTTCCAGGTTACATTACAGTAGGAACATATATCTATTGTATAAGGTCGAGTGAAGTGTTTTCACTTATTTTCACATTTAACTAAGTTTTCTAATAATGTTCTGAAACACACTAAAATGTTGGCACTTCTGGGGTGATATGGTTGCTAGGTGTTCCTGTTTGCAGACAAGAAGAAATTCTACTTGTAAGAGAAGATCAAATCCTTACAGACTGGTGATACACTATAGAAAATCCACTAGAAATAAAAAAGATTACATAAATAAATAAGTAATAACTCATGTGTTTAAAAGCTAACACAAGAAAAACCTAGGTTAGGAAGAGCATGCTATGAGGAACAATGAACCACAATAGTTCAACCAAGCTCAAACAAGGCTGTTTTAGATGGTTTATCCCCAGTCTGATGCTTTGGTCAGATCTTTAGCATATGGGATTGCAAACTAACCAAGTTGGGTGTAATTTAGTTCTGAATCACTTGCCCAAGCCATACCTGCCTTCCAGTGAAAATTTTGCCTGGATTTAAAACAGTGATTCATGATCCAGTCAAACATTTCACTGATTCAGTGATTTGTCTTGTGTGAAAACCTTAAAGAGATACAACAGCTGATTGATACAGTTGGGATTTAGATTGTTTTTGGTCAAACCAAGAAAACCATATGAATACAACCTTAACTACATGTTTCTGTCCACAGTGAATAAATGGATTCTTCATTCCCTCTTCTCAGCACAGTTAAGAAGAGAATATTACAAGTTTTAAAAACTTGCCAGTGAATGATGGTGTCTACATTCCCAGAGGAAATTCATCATCTAGTCCACATGTTGCAAACTATATATGGGCATTTTTAAAGTCAGATGGACTTCCTGTGATTTAAAACAGTAGAAGTCTCTCAAGAAGAGGCTGCCACTCATTCAAAGACACACTCAGGGTATGATTTGAACTTTTCTAAAACTGTAAGAAAATCAACAGGTAGTTTAAATGAGAACAAACAAACAAGCAAACAAACACAAACCTTGAAGGAAGAACAGAGTATCCCTATATACAGAGTAACACATCAATAAGTTAATGAGACTCAGATCAGCAGTCAGAGGTGAGGCACCATCACACAAATCTAATGGAAGTTCACAGACTGGAGACAATTTCATCAACTCCTGACCTCAAGAAGAAATTGTCCAGCCTGTCAGCTGCTACAGCACTGTACCTGTAGAAACTACACAATCTCAGGTTGTCTCTCCTGGACTTGTCTGTGCCAGTGGTGACACATTTGGGACATCAGAGGTCAATCAGTTCATTACAGGTAGCATAAAGGTAATAAAATTCATTGGAGCCAAACTAATCTGAAATACAGTGAAATCTGAAAGACATTTGGTTAAAAAGGTAGGAAAAATGAGACTATCCAATTCTTCTGGATTTCAATATTTTGCCTTCCCCAATTGTATTATTACCTCATTTCTGCCAGCTATTCTAAATCCCCAGTACTACAGTTTTGAGCAAAAACAACAGCAAGAGGAGTATCTGTACAAGTGAGTTCATGTTTCTGTATGTGTGCATGCAACCAAGATCCTAAGGATAGACAAAGGGGTATTCTCAGCTAGTTTTCTTAATAGGAACAAGATCTGAAGAGTTTTCCCACTTACCTGCAATCTGCAGGGTCTGTAATTGCTTGTCAGCTCTTGCAGAGGTGACCTCCTTAGCAAGGTTTTGGTTTACCACAATGCCTGAATGCTGTCAGTGTCAGATATTCCAGCTGATTTTTAAGGGTCCTATGTAAGTCAGCCTTTCAGGGAGGGACCTGAGAGAAAGAAAAATCATACTTTTAGGACACAAAAATCCAAAAATTCTTCAATACCAGAGTAAAACCCTTAAGAGACTTTCTGTGTTTAAGTGGGCAGCTGCAGCACAGCTTGCTCATGTTGTTGAATGTAGAGTCTGCAATATTTTACAGTGCACACATCTTTTAGCCATGTTTTATATGTATGTTACTGTTATATTTTAAACACTGCATGTGAATTTGGCATCCATGAGAATGAACAGAGCATTAAAGAGGCTGGATCCCACTGGTCTTTGGGGAAGCATCTCTTTATGACACTCCTCTGCAAATGGCCAACTATTGCATTATGGAGCCCTTCTTGAATTCCTGCCAGTGACACTGGATCCTGTAATGGGTTTGTAATGAGGCTAAAATCAACACCTCTAAACTAAATGGGGAGAAGACAAAGGAACTGGGACATGGTTAGAGTCAGGACAATGTCATTTAGAAGGTCAGAAGACTGTGCTGTCACAGTGAATAGCAAAAAAATACCCATGCTAAACTAGAGAGAAGGGCCTTGGGAAGAAGCAAAACTACAGCATCAGGAATTCAGAGGGAACAAAATCTGCCCTCCCATTCAGAGCATGCTTCCCAAGAAATAGCTCTCAGAAAAGGATAGGAGGGCAAAAATTATTTACATTATTGTTATGACGATGATTGTGGTTCACCTATTTCAAAATCACACTCTTCAAATAAGAAAAGATAACTTGTAAGAAGAAAGAATTTTTCAGCAAATCTAAGGTCAGTTATGGCTGTCAAACATACTCTTCAGAAGCAGTTTTTTTTGCTAGAAGAAATGTTTTCAGCTAATATTGTATCAGTCTGTTAGAATTTGCACAAAACCAAACTTTTCTTTGTTAAGAATCATCTTCTGCAGCTGCTTTCTATTGCACCTGAGGTTATGCTCTCCTGTTTCCATCCTTATGCTCAGGAGAATGTATAGAGGAGAGGGTAAAGTTTTCATGTGGCAAGAGAGTTTACATCTCCTCTCACAGGAAATACCTATTATTTTCCATAAACTAGAACTAGATTAAAAAAGCAGGATTAAGACATTCATCACAAACACGTACAATGGTGGTCAACAAAGCCACTGGAGACAAAGCCACAGAGAAATCATAATGGAAACATTGGATACTGACAAAAAAATCATTGCACAGGAATGTAGAGAATGCTAATGCAGGGAAGAAAACGGATTTGGAAAAAACCAGAGTTGTTAAAGTCTTGTTTCCACTTGTGCCACTGTTTTTGTGGATGGCTGTTTGCAAGTTCTTTAACCCCTCTCCACTACTCTCGTCCCTGGTTTGTGCAGGGTGGAGACAATACTGGCTGCCCTGGCATTGCACTGGGATCTGTGTAATATCATATTGAAGCACTTCCTTTTACCTCCAACTTTTCTCATATCATCATTCTCTACAAAAAGTCACTTCAAACAGTTCTATTTGGGGGAAAAAAAAAACAACCATTTCAAGTGATTACATTTATAATTTTAATAATGTAAGAGGTTTACAGTAAGACACCATGCAACCAAGAATTCATTACTTTTCCTTTCAGATTTTAATAAAAGTACAGTATGAATTATTTAAACGACATGAAATTTGTCAAGATGAATTAATTTAGTACATGTTGTGATGCAGTATATTCTGGCTTTAATTGTGTTTGCTGCTTACTGAGTATAGCAATTCAGAAAGCCCAACAATATATTTTCACAGCTATTAAAAACAAGAATGTGACAGTGTTGTATCATTTTCCACATTTTTTTCTCTGAGATTTTCTTTACTTATTTTTTGATAAAATTTGAAGTTAGGTTATTTTATTAAAAGAAAAAACTCATGAAATAAATTGTGAAAACAATGAAAGGTTCAGGGGATTTCTCATATGTCTCTTCTAATACACGTCTTGTCAGCAGCATGCAGGAATAATCCCAGGATGTGCAGCTTTCAGAAGCTGTTGCAAGAAAAGTGTGAGATTTAATTTGGCACTATTTAATCTTTATTATAAAATAAAAACAGGGTCCCAGGGAAGTCAGTAAAAATTTTGCCTCTGACATGAATGAAATGCTCAATGCATTGCCCAGCACACAGCTGTTGGTGCCATGTGAGATGCCCCGGGGGACTCCACCCAGCTTCAGCTGGGGATGCTTGAGTTTCCTGTGGCTCTGCTGTACCTGCAGCCTAATGGGGACTCCTTGGATCACTGGGACACCTCAAATATCACTAAGCACTACTTTCAGATCACTGAACTGAGCTCAAGATGTCTCCATTGGACATCCCAGGCTGATGCTGGCCTTACATAGATCCTGTTACTGATCTGCTGACATCCCCAGCCTAACAGATCTGACAACATTCCAAAGTAAGTTATACATCTTTACATACATTGCAGTATTTTTAATGTACATGCACGTTTAAAAGGACTCATCCTTTCACTTCAGCTATGCTGTCAAGAGTACCAAAGATAACATCCCCTAATTTACAGGTGAAAATCATACAAATCTCCTTTCCAAAACACTTTTCAGCACAAATTTCTTACAAGACTAGGTTGAAGAAAGCAAGATGCTCTCTTGGAAGTTCTGTACCTTCCTGAGAATAATATTTGATTCTAATAAAGTAACAATCAGAAATTCTTATGAAGGCTTATCTCAATCTGAGCTTGTGGGGAGATGTCCACTTTTACTGGAGTAGGATAATGTTCCAGATATCTCACACTTCAATGGAAACTGAGTTCTGTACATTTCTAGAATCTAGACTAAATTTACTTTGCTAGATTTTTGCTAGAAATGATGCTATATTGAAATTTCTGGGGGAATCCATCAAGAAAATAATCTCATTATCAGGGAGGAACCTCACGTTAGGAAGAATGGTTCAAGTCTTCCAAAGTCAATTAAAACTTGCTATCCAGAATGATGACATTTGAAACCACCACAGTGCTAAAAAGCTGTCAATCATAAGAACCTCAAGTGTACTATCAGTTTTTTCGAAAGAAGTTGAGAATGTACTTGTCACACATATAACCTTAATCTGAAAACAAAATTTTAGCCCTACTTGCTGTGACAAGTCTATAAATAGAATAGTCATACAGCATTTTCTCAGTTATTCATAAGGCATTAGCTTGTGGTTACTTATAGGCCACGCAGTTCAGAAAGGCTCATTGAGGTACAACCAGAAATTTCACCACTTTGGCAAAAAAACACTGCCCTTCAGCTGTTGTAAGGAGCACACAGAGATTCAAAGGCTCTGAACCAGGCTCTCTGCTCACTGCAGTTGTCTTCATGCTCCACCACCAACCCCCTGCTCTCATCACAAGCTGAAGAGGCCACTCCACCATGGCTGGGCAGGAGAGCCCCGTGTTCCCCTTGCCCCTGAGACCCTCACCCAGAGCAAAGGCCACGTGCAGAGCCAGCAACCCTGACCATCCCTGCTGAGCCCCCACAGCACGTGCTGGTGGCTGATGGAGAAGTGACTGGGCTGGTACAAACAGAGAAAATCTCCCTTGCATCTCAGGGAGGAGACCAACACCCAGACAGACACTTTCATCTCAATGCTCAAGACAGACCCTAAAATTGTACACACCAATCTGCAGGTTTAAGAGAGAGATCCTGGGGATTTCATCAGTAACAAATACCCATACAGCAAGAAAGGAGGGAGGAATGTTGGCACACACAAACAAGGTATTTCACAATGAATTAACAGTTGGTCATAGCAAGATCATGTGCCAAACTGACAGAAAAAGGGCAGCATGAACAAACAAAAGTGTGGGATTCAGAAATCAACTTTCTCCAGTATACTGGGCTCCCACAGAGGGGTGAGCACTGAAATGACTACACTTCCTTGCACAGATGCAAGGAAAAGGTATGTCAGGAAGTACTTGCACTATAACAACAGAAACAACTTTCAGCATTTATTTATTTTGGAGAATCCCCAGGTTCTGCTCCTGGATTGGGAAACAGTAGCCCCACTACATATTGGTTCATGAAAGGAAAGAGAGGAGAGAATACCATATCAAATTGATACTTCAGGGAGATTTGAAGGAGAATGAACACATATTTGGAAATGGGCCAGGACACTGGGGCTACTATGCCCTGCCCTACAAAAAGACCCATTGGATTGTTAATAACCATAAGCAATCAGGCCCTTCATTTTATGTCTCATCAGCAAGACTACACTACATACTCATTTAACTCACACTTGCTTTTAAGTTCTCTAAGCTTTTATTGCTGGTGGGTTTAATTCTGTCAACAATAAAGAGCATTCCTTTACTTTTTGTTAACTGGAAATCTGTGGCTGACTCACCCAGTACCACACTGATGAAATTGTAAATGAAGAAGTCCTGCACTGACAGAAAAAAACAGATCTAGCATTTTAACGTGTTCTCAGGGTTCCTAAAGCTAAAAAAACCTTATTCTCTTCAGTGTCTTGATAAGCTGTGACAAACTTCTTCACTTTGAGGTGTTGCTCAATCTTCTGTCTCCATTCTTAAACTGCTAATAGATATGGTACCAAACTAACAGTAAAACCAGCATTTAATTATGTGCTTCAGGAGAGAGCATTCTTTCAATCTAGCTAGATAAAAACAAGGTGTAAGTATTTTTAACAGAAAATGTCATTCAGGAAACAGCCTGGAAAAAGCAGCCCAGTTGTGTGCTGAAGCCTTAGGCTTCAAATTTGTTTATTTTTTCTGTAGTCCCTCTTTCATCAGCAGAGTTGTATTGAAAATGCAAATCTTTAGAAGTGCCTGAAGATTAATTTTGTGGTGCTCAGAAGCCTTCCTCCTTCAGCCTTTCTTTAGAAACACATCCATTACATCGTCCAACCCCAACCAAGTAATATTTTCCATTTTCCAAGAGGACATAAATAAGCTCCCTTGCCATGTGTGTTTCCACTCTTCTGGGAAAGAAACCTGCATTTTCAAGTATTCAGGTTGAACAACAACCTTCAGCAGAGAGCCTTCTACAAATGTTCTGCAAAGCTCAAGTTTTCAAGACACCTCTGGTTAGATATACTAAAACTTTGTGGTGCTTTTTGCAAAGATCACACATTTTCCTGCAGTGTAACTGACAGACAGAAACACAAAGTCACACAGATTGATCAAGGCATAGCAAATCACAAGCTTTCTTTAAAGGTCTTGGTGTCAACCAAATAAAACCTAGGCTCCTTGATCACATAACATTAAATACATAAATAAGAATAAATAATAAATAATAACATAAAATACACTTTAGTGAAGACTCCCTTTGAAATAAGGTTCCTGCTTTTCACAGTTTTGCTCATTCCTTGAGTGGTGCATGTCTATTTATCTCACCTGATAATACAGCAAGTTTCCAGGCCATGCTATACTTTCCAAAATTTATTACCTTCCTTGCTAGCTCTGGAAGAGGAATAAAGCATGCAGTGACCAGCAAGACTAGACAGCTGAGCAGTACCACTTTAAAATCTGTATCTATAAAGGTAATATCAGGAGATAGAAGTCAGGTTTCCCAATATTAAACAAACAAACAAACAAACAAACAAAGAACAAACAACAAAAAACCCCAAACAAACACAACACAACAAAACAAAGACCCCCCTCTAGTATTTGTCAATTAATGCAGTTGAGTAATATCAGCAGTTTCCCATCCATCCTGCCCCAATCCCTATCAAATCAGTAGGGCTATAAGAAAGTTAAAGAGGTAGCTTGATACTGGTTTTAAAGCTGAAGGACCCAGTTACACTCTTCTGTGGGAGACACAAGCCTAATTCTAACTCCCACAGCCACCATTTCCTCTGCCATTATGGGATACCAGATATGACTCTCCAAAAAACCCACAGTCCTGCAAAGCAAAGGGTATGAACAGCAGTGGCACCAAACGAGGACAATGCCTCTTTTTTACTCATCTCAAAATTAAATGAGAAAGCCCATTTAACATAGCAAATTACACCAGTTTAGCAAAGAACGCAACTAAAAGGTGACTCCAAAGGCAAGTCAAAGCTGGGCAAACACCCTGTCAGGGCAGCACCACTGGAAGTACAAAGCCTAGGGGGAAAGAAACATTATAAGATTATTCTTAATGCAGTTCTTTACACATCATTACCTTCCTCTTAGCTTGAGTTGTACTCTGCTGAACACGTCCAGATTTTGCACCATTTTGTAAGTTAAGAATCCTATGGGAATGCAGGACAGGATATAAATCACCTGGAACTGGTGGGTATTGCAAGTACACACCAAGCTGCCACAGGTGAGCAGTAGATCACTAAAACTGCATTCTGCAAGAGACCCTTTAGTTTTATCTATACCAGCTAAAGGGTGGTGCTTTCTGTTTCTGTAGACACAGGCTCCAAGCACATCCCAAGCCAAGGAAGAGTAGCAGGTATCCAAAGCAGCTTCAAAACTGATATGTACTGTAAAAAGAAACCTTTCTGATTGTATCTAAGTGGGCAAGCATTGCAAATTATCTGAAGCAACAGCTTCACTCCTGTTATCACCATTCTGAGCTATTTATACTTGCACTGATTGTTATCCTGTACTCCTTGCCAAGAAGCATTTTGAGAGCCTGTTAGCCACCATTCCTCAGCCCTTCAAGAGCTAGGTCAGATTCTGAATATAAATAAACAGCCCCTTTGTGCCCGAATTTAAAAGAGAAATCAGTCATCTGTAAATGATCTGTGTTAAGGAAAAATGTAATTTTTCCCTTTGACAATGTGTGTATGGTTGTTAAGCTATCTTGATTGCCAAGAGAAATTTGTTTTCCACGGAGGCTTCTATAGCTTAAAATGTCACTGGTTTTACCCCTCCCCTTCCTTCTTTTTATTTCTTTTTCAACTGATTTACTAATTAAGTTGACTGTCTTCTAAGTAGAAAAAGAAATGAAACTAGATTCCTGACAATTAAGTCTGGTACAATCCCATACTAAGAGGCCATTTTATCTTCTCTAGGAGAATAGTTTGCAGATTCTGGCAAAGATCCCATTTCCAGTAATAAAAGTCCCCAAGGACTTCTGGTACCTACGACCTCCTCTTCCTGGATCCTGACCATATTGCTGGGATTAAACTGTCTGGTACAGAAAGTACTTTTGTTATTTGTATTTATTATAGCAAGAGGAAAAGGGCACAGAAAATATTTGTATATTAAGGGCTGGATACAATTGTCACTGGTGTACCTGAAGTTACTCTGTGAGCTATAACATAAGTTCAAAGTCATTTATCCTCCCCACATTCTGAGTTGTTACTCTGATCAGAGAAGAGTTTGGTATAGCACATGCCCAGCAAAGCAATGGAATAAGGCAGATCATACAGAGCACAGAAATGAGTCAGATCCTGTAATCATCCCTATGTAGGAGTGTCTGCATACAATCACCTCTGTGCAAACCACCTGAAACAGCACTTGTTAAACAAAAGTGTAAAGCCTGCAGCCTTATCTTGCTTAATCTGTGCCTCTCAGTGAATAGCTCCTCATGCACGTTCTCCCCATCCAGTTGCAGGCAGTGCTGTCTCTGCTCCCTGCCCTGGAAGGATGAGGCTTTCCCAGTGACATCAAACCTTTGCACTGCAACCATGGAGAGTGCTGACTTCCCCATGGCTCCATCCCACTCCAGGGAAACCCTTACACCAAACTGCTTCATCTTGGGGAATAAAGTGTGTGTAAAGAATTGCCTGCTTGGAGCCCTTTCTGAGCACTGAGCACTTTTGCAGATGGGGAGAGCTGGCTGCTGCCAGTCCTTGGGACATTGCTCTTTCCTTTAACCACAACTCTACTCACTGACAATATAATCTTCCTTTTAGTATGGAGTATGCTAATATAAAGCCACTTTGTCAGCATTCTGGTGACACTACAATTGAAGTGTATATCAACTCAGTCATTCATAAATCAATGTGTATATTCTTCTTAAGCTGTAATGTCATGTCATCAATGCGCTCTTTATTTCGCAGTTATTGATACTAAATTCCAACATGATTACAAAATCACATTTTTCACTTTATTGCATTTTGAAGGGTTTTCCCCTTGATTAAATTACACTACATTACAAGAGTCTGAGAATCCTCTGATGCATGACCAAGTACATAGTTCCATCTGTTTTGTTTTTCTCATTCATGACATAGATGATTTTGTTTTAACCAGTACATGTATTTCTCTTTAATTCCACTTTATGTCTGTCAGGTTACATCATTTGTGATGTGTGGATACTCTGCTGCAGAGCTTTGCAAAACCATTTAAGTTTAAAGTAAAACCAGCTTTCTGCATAGCTCAGGTGTTTGGAAATGAGATATGGCTACTTAAGTTACCAGTTTAAATCGAACACATGGCACAAAGCCATATCAAACCTGGCAAGACCAGGCTGGCTAAAAACCACTCCTGTTTGAAGGCTGCCTGGTAGCCTATATAAAATGAACAAATTTCCTATCTGTGCCCTAGAAATGCAGGTGTTTACACAGCCAAAGCTTCTAGCACAATTGGTGGATTGTCAGCAGTCTTAGCCCAAATTCCAGGTGTCTGACTTTGAACTCAAACACTGCACGGCAGACCAGGAGAAACTCTGCTCAGTGTCTCAGAGTTACAAGTGCAAGTTTATTGTTTGTGTTAGAGGACATAAAAGGCTGAGTAAATGAGAGCAAAACCCCGTGGCACAGGGTGCTGTACAAGACTAATAGGTGTCTAAAGCAGAGAGAATTACAAACAAACTGGAACTTCACTTAGACATCTATAATCATCTTCACATCACTTTCAGGAGACACCTGTGGAAGGGTCAGACTGCAATAGGCTGAATATTCTCCTGGAAGTACCCACATCCCTCTAGGAAGCATCCAGGGACTGAGCACATACATGGGCCACAATAAATAGACAAACACCGAGCTTACCAGCTTTACAAACAAGTCTCCTAACCTCAGGATTTCCACATTAAAAAACAAACAAACAAACAAACCAAAAACAACAACAAAACCACCAAACCAAAGAACAGGCCTTAGAATTTTTAAAATATGCCTCCCTATCATGCAAGAGAAGTTTAAAATTTCGAAGCTGTGAAGAGTCATTGGCCCAGACTGCTGTACTGCCCCTGGTGACCACGTTACCTCATTGGTGTGACATACTTTGATTCCAAAGCTGCCTCATAGCAAAAGAATCAAACTGAAAAAAATCTAGGAAAACTTACTAAAACCATCACATGGATATATTTTTTTAAAGTCCACTTCTTTACTTGTGAAAATTCCACTATATTAAAAACTGGTCATTAGGTGATGTAAATAAAATATATTTATGCCAATGTTGATCAGAATCTTCTGATATTTTCCACACCAGAGCCAGCACCTCCAGAGGCATGCTAGATGGGGAGCCAAACAACAACTGGCATGTGAAGACATCAGGGATAAGATGTTTCATTAGTCACTAACCCTGCCTCACCACAGAACAGCAGGTAATCCAAGGGCTTTTGTTAATGACTTATTATTTACAGCGTGCAAGCTCAACATGCAGGCTAAGAATTGCTAGGCCTTGTTTTGTTTTCAGGGGAAAGCCAAACAGGCCAAAACCAAAACCCTTCTGGGTCTCTGTTTTAAGGCTTGAAAGGACATCATTGCAGCAAAGAATCAGGGCAGTTTCTTGTCTGCAGCAAAGGGCGACTGGGTAGGAAAGCAGACAAGAATAAATTATCTCCATGCACAAAAAACTACCTTTAATTATTTGCAGGATCTAAGCCAAAGCAGTGAAATTCTCATTTCTTCTCCTTTCCTGCCCAGGTGAATGTTTTAACTTGCATGACACTTTGAGGAATCCCCTTTCAACAGCAGGTACCTTCCATTTGTAGTGTTGCAGCTACACACGTGTATGTGTCTGAGTGCACATGTAAATCTATATTTTTTCAGTAATGCTGAAGGTAGAAATTGATATAATCATTCTTCTTTCCCTCTAGAGCACTATTAACAGGCAACATACCTTTACACCTCTTTCAGAGAGGTCAATTTTGCAGTTGAAGGGCAATAAGAACATCCCACAGCAGCAGAGGGAATCTGTGCATGGCAGAGGCTGGATTCATGTGCACGTCTGGTTCAGAGAATAAATTATAAAACCATAAGAGTGTGAGCTCTTCAGTTTACAGTGCAGTACCCTTTCTCTGAGTTTAAACTACATTTAGATTAAAGCAATTTAGCTTGAGACGGGATTTCTCAGCTGGACAGGAACAAGAATTAAATATATCTACACCCTCCCGTTCCCTCTCTGCTTCTTTCAGCATTTTTGCACTCCTCACTAGAGGAGAAACTGCTATCTCTATAGCACAGCAACTTTTCACATTCTCAGTTCAGCTGGGCACAGCCATGTAAGAATCAAGTATTAAAATCAATTAGTTAAGACATTACAGACTACATCTAGCAATATCCAAGGGTCTTAATGCTTGAACTTTTTAACACATTCCCTCCCCACAGAAGAATAATATTGTTTAGAGCCCTGCACAAAGATGAACACTGCATCAAAATCAGTATGGTCTGGGTTGGTTTTTTTCACCAGTATAACAAAGAGCAGAACTTGTCCCATTAGCCCCGATATTGAAGGTCATTTTCACAAGTATTTACTCAGAGATTGTGCTTCCCAGGCGTCCTCACTGCAATTTGCTTTGCTAAAGCCAACAGAGGTTGTTGAAACTTGAGAAGAAGGGTGAAGAAAACAGCAAAAGCCAATTTGCTTTAAGGACAATTCTGTAAAAGAAATGTAATTTTTCGTTTTGAGGATTTATGCAATTCTCTTTAATATTTTTCAGCTATCATATGCATGAGCAACATAAATTCAACGTTGGGGTTATTCCCCAGGAGATACAGGTGTGTTGCTTTCCTAAAGCAACCGTTTCCCAACCCATTATTCCTTCCTGTAACTCCATAAATAATTGAGAGAATATGCCTGTTTCACAGGAACAACTCACTCTTATCAAGTGCCAGCTAGAAAGGCTTCCACAGCTTACTGCACACCAGAGCATGTGCTACAAACCAGATTGCTTTGATTTTCTCTGTGTGTGGAAATGTTTGGCTCAAACATACAAACATAAAGTGTCATACACTAAAACTGTAAGTCTTAGGTACTTCCACTTGTAAACTTCTTTTACAGCTGTAAATTAAAGGGCTTTAAAGGCTTTTTACACAGATGCTAATAAATTCCATTCACAAAATCATTTTTCCTCTCTCTCCTTCGCAGAACTTTCCCATGTGCTTTCACATGATACACCTGTTCTCATTCTGTGTACCTTTGTCCTGTGATAAAGCATTCCTTCATCACAGAATAATTAAATGTCACATTTCTCTCATTCCTCTTGACTAATCAGTAAATCCCTTATAGCAACAAGCCAAATTGCAGCAAATGGACTGCACATTGTAAGGCACACTTCAATATTCTGAACAAGATCTGACCACAACAAATGAAGGAATTTCCTATCAGTATGAATTTGCATATGCAAAAGTATGAAACACCATATTTGTAACAGAAAAGTATAAGCTTTTCCTAGTTGTGCAATGAGTATGATCCATGAGGTGCAATAAAAACTATTAAAAACACACACATTTGAAGCACTGAATTGTTGAAAACATTGTTCCCTGTTACGAATGATTATAAAAATTGGTTTGTGACAGAGGGACAGCCTTAAGAACAACAAATGATGAAAATTTCCATCAGTTGAGGATGTTGGCTCCTACCTTGTTGCATAAGGCCCATGTAGCAGGATGAATTCTAACATGAGCAAATGGCAAATGTGTAAAAATGATTGGCAGAATGAACACTTCATTTTCTAAAACAACAACTCCTTACTCTCTATTGTAATATTTCTCTTCAGCACAGCTCAAGGTAGCAATAAGCTCCCATCTTCGTTTTAGAAAAGTGTTATTTGAGATTCAGAATGATCTCTTTTGATGGTCCTGTGGGTTTAACTGGGAAAATGACAACTGCACTCTGGTCTGTGGGTTAAGGAGGGCACCATCATAGCAGAGCTGTCCCCAGGACTTCTGTGCTGGCACTACCCTTGCACATGTCCTTCAAGGGATTTTGTTGGGGTGTTTTAACACACAGAAGTGTGCAGTTTTTGGTGGCTGTAGGAAGATTGAGCAGGGATTTGGCCAGCTGCTCACTTATGGAGCCTACACAAGAAGATACAGAAGAATAGCAGCCTGTAGCTGCAGAGGGGACCATATGGATCAGTTGTGGGTACTTGTGTTACCTACACTGGAGCACATTCCCTTCAGGGGTGAAGAGTGTACAAAGATCAGCCAACCCCTAAAGGAGGCACTAACAGGGTTTGGCATTGCAGATATGCTGTTCCTCTCCCATGTTCACCTGAGCTCTGGTCCTTCACCATGTCTCTATTTGGTGCTGTGCTCAACACGTGCAACATCAGAGTGCCAAATCAAAAATAAGAAAACGAACCTCAAAGCTATGGAGAGGAAATTAATCTTTGGGCAGCCTGTCCAGATTATAGGGTCACTGTATACACCAGAGGTTTCTGCCAGTGCACCCCAGCTGGGGGAGAACACTTCTGCAGCCAGTTGAGCTCCCTTGGCCCCACAGGCACCCTCAGAGCAGCAGATGGGAGCAGGGGCAGGTTTGCGTCACTGCTGAGCCCAGCTCAGACAAGCAAGGCACCAGTGGTGTCTGATGTTGTCCCTGCTTGCTGAGGGCACGTGCAACCTTTGCACAAAGGAGAAGCAGAACCTTTGCAGGCACAACCCCATTAAGAAGGGGAGATAAAAGGACACGTTGTAAATAAAGATCTCGTTTTTTGAAATAGGTAGAGTGATGCATTCACACTTGAGCAAGCACAGGAAAGGCATCAGCAGTGCACAGACATTTTCCAAGTCCTCTGCACAGGAGTTTGTCAAGAGAAGATAAATGTGTTTGCATAAGCAGTTTTAATTTGTGGTGTTTTAATTGTTGGATGCAGTATTTCAGAGGCACAAATTGTCTCAGTTTCAGAAGTTCTAAGCAGAAACAACCCCACACCCTGTGTGACCCCTGTAATCAGTGGGGTTACAGTGGCATAGGAAAAATCAGAAATGCAGACAGAACATATTTCCTAAATCTCACTGAGTAAGAACAAATTCTGAAGGCAAGGAAGAGCAGCCTTTTCCAAAAATGCAACAGAAATGGAAAGAAATGGGTGCAGCTTCAATCACACATTTATAAATGCAAACATCCTCACGTTATCTTTATTGCCAACTAAATGATGAGTGTTACACAGTAGTGAGACCTATATTTGCTGGAACAGGAAATCAGTAAAACAGTTTTCTGTCAGACATTACATCTGCTAGTGCCTCAGGACACTCAGACTGACTGATGCTGGTAAGGCTGATGTGTGACAATCATAGGAATATTACATTTTTTTTTCTGGCTGGTTTATTTTGTTTAAATTGTGTTAAGTGCATAAATAAATAGCTTAAATGTTTTCTATCGAAGTAAATAGAGAAGTTGTCCTAAAAAAATGAAACAGACTGACACTAATGGATTTCTTTAACTGGTGGATGTATGTCCATGGAAGCCTGCATTTTAATTGTCATTGAGTGATACAATTATGTCATGTGCTCTATATATTCATTTGTATATGTTTGCTCTACCTTTAAAAACTACTGAGAAATCTGAGCAAACCTCCCTTAACTAAATAAATTGGAAATCCTAAGAATAAATATAATTGCTATGGGAAATTATTCCTAACCCTTAAATTTTAACCATTCTCATTACTTTAATTAATTGTGGTTTGGAAGAGTAGATGTCTTGAGAGAGTGGTTAGTCAGCCTCTAGTCTGGGTCAAGGACTCAACAGGGATGCTGCATTATTGCCTCTTGCCTAAAGGTGATTCTCTAATCACATTTTCTGGCCTAAATGCTTGGATTATGAAGAATCTGAGTGATACCAGTCCTCCAGCAAGCCTGAACAAGAAATCAGGGAACTGTTAAGCTTAAAGGTGGCCTGGGAGCTGAAATTAAGTGTATGACATCCACTGCACTGTGGGAGGCAGAGACTAAAGATAACTTCAGTCCACAATCACTCTGGATCCACCACCTTGTCTTTTGGATGAACAAGATTTCAGCCCCCACAAAAAGGAGTGCAAAAAAGACAGATAGATTTAGAGAGAGATTTGCTGTTAGGTGGAAGCTTGATGTAGTTCCATTTATCTTTTATCTGTGTTGTGAAATCAGCAAGAAACCAGGTACAGTTTCTCCAAGTGTTTCAAATATTTTCACTTTACAAGCAACCTGCGTATTTCATAAATACTAACATCATAATCCCTTCCTAATCTGGCAAGGGGTGGATGTTTTAATCTTTTGGTGTGCTGAAAGGTAATATTATTGGAGACTTATTTGCCCATCCCCTGGTGATGGACTCTGCAGCATTCAGAATTTAACTATGGAAGTGGAATTCTTGCCTTTCAGGGTTTATTTACAGATTTTGCCAGATGAATGTGTAACCTGTGAACTATAATTAGGGATTTCCAGCTGTTACCAGAAAGCCTGGAATGCACAGCTTGCAAGCTTTGAACGTATTTAAAAACCACTACTCGTAATCCTAAAATATTATTAAACTGGCAGGTATGGAATAGCAAATATTTTAATGTATATTAACCCTTTAGTCACTAAAATTACAGCATGTGCACATTATAGAATATTCATGTAGACCTTTGAATCTCTGTGGTGCATTTAAACACAATTTAATTCAAGTGCTGCCAGCTCAGTATTGCATTTCCACTGGGCAAAACCAGAAATCCCTGATTTTTGTTTAGATTGATAGGAAATAATTTTGTGGAACCTGGGAGAGATAGCCTTGTTCCTTTATTTAGGTATTAGCTAGAGAAGTCACTACATAGAAGAGGAAACAATCACTGTCACACATTCCTCAATGCACTCCATTAATTATCTGTTTTATAGAAAACTAATTAAGATTATTTCTTACTCTACCCATTATAAGGGTTAATCCTCAACAGGTTTTGTTTTAAATACAAATTAGGGAGTTTAACATTACCCCAGAACAATTATTTTAAGAGCACTCTAACATTTCACTTGTTTTAAGAAACATTTCCTCAAAGGGACCCAAACACACAACAAAAAAAGTTTAGGTCAACTGGAAAAGTCAGTTCTGAATTATGAAACTTTTTGAGAATAAACACATATTAGCATATGGAAAAATATTCTGATATTTTTGTTCATAACAAGTTTGTGCCCTGTTTGACATAAAACCCCTCATCTGTACCTTTGCCACTCTCCACAAAAAGAGCCAGTGAAGGGCCTATTTTTTTTAATCCAATACAAAATCTGAAGTTCAGAGAAATTCGAGTTCCACACCTCAGCATTACTTAAGAGGGTCTTTTTGTCTAAAATTTCAGAGATCACACAGCTTTTCAAAAACCATTCTGTCTAAATAACCCTTCAGCTAGGGAAAAGTATATCCTTGGAATAAATAAGAGGAAAATGTAAATAGCTTCAGATTAAATAAGACAAAAACATAAACATATTCTTGTTAAGAGGGAAGTCTGAATAGTTTCCATCATGTCAAACCATGATAGCTTCATTCCAAAATCCAGCCACAGTCCTGATTAATATTTATTCTGAGACCATACACATATGTTCCTGTTTTTGGCCACTTAAGTTTGAGCTATCTAGTTTATTATTTTTTCTTACATTATTTCTAGTCAACAGTTCCAAAGAGACATAAAACAAAAGCAATCAAGAGTTCTTTATAAAAAATATAGACATGTGTAACCTTCTATAAATAATTTTTTCCCCCTCAAGTTACTAAGTACAGTAATTCAAGCTTTGGCTGTCTGCCTAAAGCTACAGTTTCCTTAAGTCTGAATTCAAACTTTCATCTATAAAATTGATTGTGCCATTAAAATAAAAGTGACATAGTTACCAACTACTCTCTATAATTAGATACTGTTAGTGCTTCCTGCTACTTGAAAAACATTCTTCATTTAATATACAGAGAGAGGTAGTGTTGACTAATGAGCTGCTCCATTACTAACTTTTACCAGTTAGTAGTAATAGTTTTATCAGAGCTGCAAACACTTTTGAATAGCCAGCTCTTTGTTTTGGGAGCTGAGCTGAAATGTTCCAAATACAGTAAAATTCTGGAGCCCATGTGCAATGTGGATTCTTTTTTCACCTCCTATAGAGGTTGAAAGAGACAACCTAGACACAAATGGCCACTTGTTCTCATTACTGATCTCAAGGAATATTCTGAAAGAATGCAGAAATTAATCTACTAAGTATCCTGCCTATGTTCCAGCTTATAAATATGTCCTCTCTATCCTGATTTTTCTCCATTCTTTCATTTGATTTTCATAAATTACTTATTTCCCCAGTAATAAAACATTCCCTAGCACTGCTGATAAAGAATGACTGCCGTGCTCCCCTCTGAGGATGGCTGCAGAAGGAGCCTTCCCTCCCCAGGGTCAGGTCTGGGGAGCCACCATCCCACCCAGCTGAGTTGTTTCTCCATGAAAATTGCTGAGTAAACGTAAGAAATGGGCCAAAGCTGGGAAGACCAAATTTGAAACAAAACATTGCAACTTTCTAGGCAGGAAAGGGTTCACTGCCCTCTAAAACCACAGACTGTGTTTGCAGTTCTCAGCAGACTCGGGGCAGTGGCTGCAGGTCCTGTGTCTCCATCGGCTGTGTCAGCAGCAGAGGTGCCCTCAGCCCATGTCCCACCACAGCTTCCCTCCACCCTCCCAGCCAAGCTGCTTCTCTGGGGGCTGGTTTCAGACAGAGAGACTCTGATCAGCACAAGCAGCTTGACAGCAGGTCTTTGCTACCACTAACCCCCTCCCACACTGACTGGAACCAGGCTGGGGAGAGTGTCACAAGCTGCCACACACCAGAGGACAGTGGATTCTTCAGGGTGACAAAGAATAGCTGGAGGCTGCTCTCTTCTGTCAGCCTATCTGCAGCCCAAGGAGGATCTGTGACTCCAGCAGTGCTTGTCTTTAGGCAAAAACAGGTAAAGCAGGATGCTCTGGCACCACACAGCCATAAAGGAGAGTTTGCCTGATTGTATTTATACAGAGATGAACTAGCCACACAGAAGGGCACAGAAATAATGAAACGTGGGAGTATAAGATCAAGGTACTATCTGAAGAGATCTGACTTATATCAAACAGGCCTTTCAGAAACTCCCAGCAAATTCTGTAGCTCAAACTGAAGATTACATCTGCTGCCATATCCTATTAATGATATTAATAAGGAGGGAAGAGAAGTGATTGCCAAAGGTGAGCAGGAAAAAAAAAATTAAAATCTATATAACATCCAATATATAATAGGGATACAGTGCAAGTAGTTATCCCCCTTTGTAAAAATATATCCACACTTTCAAAAAGTGAATCATATACCCAAATCCAAATCTTAATCAGTTTCCTGTATTCTGCAAACTGAATAATCCTGGCTGCAAGGTTTTAGGAGAGACAAAGCTCCTGAGTGGGATTGAGAGGTAAAAGTGTTATCAGGGTGCAGCAAAACAGAGAGGAAAAGAGCTCTCACTCTGGTGCTTCTCCTGACTGAAGTGGCACCGACACTTTCCTGCCTCTCCAAGCCTTGGCATCCATCACCAAGATTCACTGCAATTTGGAGTTGCACTTTCAGCTTGTCAAGTGGCCAGTGTCACATGCACTTAAATATTCAAAAAGCTCACAACATGCCCAGTGTTATCACTCCAAACAAGGCAGCACCCTGGGTTTGTCAGCATTAAGTTCATTCAAGCTTCAGTTCAAGGCTGGAAATGTTTAAAGCTTATCCTAGCAAAAGAAGGTTGAATACTGAAAGTGGATTGCAAATTTGGAAACAAGACTGCAAAATAAAAAAGCCAAGCAGAGAACTTAAAGACTCATTTCTGAGTCCCTTCCCATTAACCCTCCATTTTCCTTTTTTTTTCCTTCAAAACAAACTCCCAAACTATTCACAAGTCTTCAACCAGCAACAGCTCTGATAGTACACATTTGCCTTTTCCTTGTGAGCCTGGCTTCTCTCCTTTTTCTTTCAGTACAAATGAAACATTTAGTGACTGATGCTGGAACCAACTCAAGGTAAATCAAACATTTAGAACATCTCTGGAAGGGAAGACAGATAACGGGGAGATGGGAGTTAACTTTCAAGACAGTTATAAAAACACAACTCTATGAATCCAGTATCATAGGAAATGTTCACTGCATGCACATCCTGTCCCTGGCTCAGTTTAAGCTCTCTGCAGGGACCAAACACAACACATTCATAATACAGATGGCAGAAATGGCATGTACAGTCTTTGTCTGAACTATATTCCCTACTCCCCTCTTGTCAGCTTGGAGGCTTGCAACAAGTGGTCGCTTCATCCATCACTCTGCTTTATATATCCACAGAACTAGGTCCAGCAAACCAAAAAATACTTCATGTATTTCTCCTAACCGTGACAGTAGTATCCCAGTTTAAGTGAAGATGTTTCTAGTTTTCTTTTCTCTTTCTCTTTTATATACTTTATCTCTGCACCAATTTTCTATTGTTTCAGTCAAAAAACAGCAATGATTTTGGTTTTTTTCCTATTTCTCTGTATAGCTTTATCAAGGCCCAGACTTTGATTTGCAGTACCAGTGATCATCACTAAATGGATGCTCCATCCAGTCTATAAGCTGGAATAGCAATCCAGTGCCTTAACCCTTTGTTACAGAGGACATTATCCATGCTATCCTAGAAAGAAATCCTCCTATGAAATGATAAAATCCTGAAAGCTGCTTCCTTTCACCCCTTACTTTCCCTCAGGGCAGCTGAGAGGTTCTGCCTATCTGGGCTATTTATTGGCTCTTACCTTCAGAAAAGCTGAGCACCCAGCCACCCTTAACTCCAGTTAACCCTCACCACATTCCTGAGGGAAAGCAGTGGTGTGACCCCTGCTGCACTAACAGGAGGCACAAGGAGATGGATAACTTGTTTTAAACATTCACAAGGTCTGTGGCAGAGGCAGGATTTCAGTGCTCCCTTTGCAAGATGGGGCTTTTATCTCTTCCAAAACCAGGCAGCACAGCAGCAAGGGAACTTACTTGCTCCCTCCCCATCACCCTCCTGCTTTTCCAGTTTTGATGGATAGGAGGGTCATATATTGAGCACTTTTCTAGAAAGCCTTTATTTTGTGGGCAGGAGAAATAAATGGTTCCGTGTCACTAAAGGAGATGTTACAACTGGTCCAGCAGGTCTGTGAATACAGTAATTTCCTATAACTCATGTCCCTCAGCCCAGCTAAAAGTTCTTCAGCCACTGAAAACCTAGGAATAGAGATAAATACCACTCTTGCCTCCCTAGATATATCTTCTTTGCCATCAGTTTATCATTTCACAAATAGCAGATCAAACACTCAAGAATCTCATTTTGTATAAAATTTGCCAGCCTCAATACACACCTATAAAGAAATTTATGGATTTCCAGGCATCCTGTCGTTATGGCAACTTACCTTAAAAAGAGTAAATGTCCTGTCCCAACTGAGACCCTTCATCATTGTACTGAAAAGTGTCCTGTTACAGACTTGCATTTGTAGCAGGCTAAGCACTCCCATCAATAGCCCCATAAGCAGTTTTCACACTTGTACCTTCCAATTTAGGTGGAAGTGTTGGTTTCATCTCAATTATTTTCTGTAATCCTCTATTTAAGCTTTCCATTCAGGTTTTACTGTAATTTATTCTATTCAAACTCTACCTTTCCTGTAAAAGACATTACTTTCCAGCAGGGACATTTGCAGTGCACAGTTTTCTTACATCACATCAGAGCCTTTCTAGACTATAAAAATTCCCCAGTAATTTTTCACATTGTTTTGAGAAATGAAAGCAAAAAACCTAAGAAAATTGTCCTGTGGGTACCACAACTAAGTAAAGCAAGTTTCCTACCCATTTGTGTCCTCTGTCTTTAGCAGTTCCTACTCTCCTCCACACCCCTTCCCCACCATTCCAGCCTCCTCTCTCGGTTCCCAGAGAAGTTTTCAGAGTGATTTGTAGCTGCTGCTGTCAAACCAAAGTTCCACGTGTGATGACTGCCCAGCTGCCTGCTGCTTTCTGCAATGGCTCAGATGCCCAATTACAATCATTCTGCTCCAAGGGGGGTGGGGGGCATGCAGCAGCCTCTTCTGAGCCCTGCTTAGCACCTGTGAAACCAACATCCCTCAATCAAATACGGCCAAAGATGTTCATTAAGGTCCAAAATTACTGAGAACTGAAAGAGGGGCAGATTGACAGCAGGGCTGCAAGTATTTGACTTAAAAGCACATCACAGCCCCAGTAAGTATCCAGCCATTAGCTGTCTCTGAAGTCAAGACAACGAGACAGGTCCAATGACATTCCAGTACTGTCAAAAGACACCAATTTTAGAAGCATATGGTCAATCAAAAATGATTACCCAGATTACAGTAAAGATCAGTGGATCTGGTTACTGCTCTGCCTGGGGGGTGCCACTCACTTCACTTAGAAGCACAAAGAGCTGGTGCCATGGGGAAGCTCCACATTTAACTCATTTTGAAGCTTAGAAAATTGTCTCATCTCCCACTGCATCTTGAAGACTGCAGTTCTTTCCCACAAGCACACTTTGCCACCCCCAACTAACTGCAATGACAAACACATTCCTCCTGTCATTATAATCCTGCTGGTGGGAAAGGGGAGGGGCAAGATAGTTTTAAAGAAATCCCTCTTTAGGCTTCACTTAAAGGGTTCAAAATTCTGAGGGGGTTTTTTTAATATCTTTTTAAATTTCTTTCCTCTGAAAAAAAATTGTTTGTGATGAACCGAGAGGTGCAAGAGCTCCAAGGAAGGTAACTTACCTTCAGCACTAACTACTACAAGCATCCCTAAAGCCTCAGTTACATTTTATGCAAATAATGATGGTTAAAAGTCAGACTTATCAAATAAAGGTCACTGTGTTAATGAAGCATCCACTCCATCCAAATGTTGACTGCCACTAGAATGAAGCCAGGCTGTTTAAGTAGGGTATGAACTGATAGTAATCAAAAGTAGGTGCCTTCTAACCTTTCTACACATTTACTTTGCTCTTTTTGCCTACACATCTTCCAGTCACATGTACCTCATTAAGGTTTTCTGAGGCAGAAATTGAAGTGATGTAGCAAAGCACAGTTTTCAGCTCAAGCAGCAGGACTGAAAGGCATCTTCTTGGAGAAAAGGCAGAGGACAGCATACTAGGGGGAAGAGAAGAAGAATGAGCATATGACTTCTTAAAAACAAAAGAAAAAATAAATAGAAAGAAAAAGAAATTTGAAGTGATGCCAGAAAAAATTTAATTTTTTTTTTTTTTTTTTTACCTCCACAGAAACAGAGAAAGATGGAACAAAGATGGGACACTAATAGGTCTGGTGAAGTTTTCTGGGGTTTCCTTCTCTCATGATTTCTGAGCACCACATTGGAAAAAATTTGCATTTAAAACTTTTCCTTTGTTAGACTCTGACGAAGAGTGAAGCACTCCCCCAGACCAATGGGGATGTAAACTTCTCTGAGGCAATCTGGATTTTGTTGGGGCTTGCAATGCTGCCAACAGAGAAGACTTATACAAAGGGACAGCTTACACTTTCTTAATTCCCCTGCTAAGCAGAACCCTTAATGCTGTTGCCATGCACAGCAGACAGGTACCTCTGTGCTTAATCCATTGGTTTTATTCTCCCAAAAGGAATTCTCTGCTCCTTGATAGAACACTAATCTTCCATAATCTTACAAGATCAGGTTACCTGTTTATGCCCAGAAACTGTCTCTATCGTTATCCTTGCTTTCTTTCATGTTTTCTCCCTTTCTGAAAAACTGCATTGTTTTGTGTCTGAGCAGGGGCTTACAAGGTATTTTCTCTTTTGAGTGGTATTGACCCAAAGGCACATCCTACACACTTCACTCACAGTCTGAGAAACGTTTAGCATGAGTTAAGAAAGGATGGCAATAAAACCTGTCACCCACGGCCAAAAAAACCCAAAGAAGGCAAAAAGAAGACAAACTCCAAACAAAATAAAATTACAAAGAGACAGGGATCAGCACATCTCCTTATATTCACCTGGAGGGGATTTTAAAAACTACAGCAAGTTTTGAACTGAGGGAGAGGAATGGAACAGAAAAATGCGAAGAAAGAAAAGTTCCTTGTAGTGCTAATTTCCCTGAGTGCTTTGCACGTGTTTTGAGGAAGATACAGGGCAGAACCGTTTCAAGATCACAGCATTTTGATGCAATAATGTAGCTCGTTTTGTCACCACCACAGATGGCAGGCTGTAATGAGCCCACGTTAATGGCTGCTATAGATATTCTATACACAGATACGTAATGGTGCTGGGCGAGATGTCAGCCAGGAAAACAAATGCTCAGAGCCTTGGCCTCATTTCAGGTTTTGTGAAGCACAGACCTGCTTTGCTTAAAGGTGGACATAAGATTGGTATGTCAAGGGAATTTGTTCCAAATTTTAAATAAAATGAAGGTTTAATAATAGCTTTGCTCCAAACCGTTTTCTAGCTGATAAAACCAGGTGAAACCCAGAATTTTTTTTCTGAGCTGTCACATTCATTTTTGGAAACAATCTGCTCAAAAATAGAGGACAAACCTAGACAACAAAAAGCTGAAACTCAGCTGCACCCTGAGTTTCAGTTTTCCCTGCCTGGATTACCTTTAAGCTGGCAGAGATGCCCTCTGAGCACACAAACCCCCACAGGAGCTCACACAAACACACATTTCAGCCACTACAGTCAGACCCCGAGCACAACTGAGCCCCTCCTGCCCCAGCACCACACCCTCTGCCCATACAGCCAGGAACAGGAATTTAATCTAAACTCAGGCCTAGGCCCACAGTCCCAGCCCAGGTGTACCTGCTCCCCTGAGGAGCTGCTGCTGCTGTTTAGATTTCCCACCCCAACCCCAGCCCAGCCCTGCTGCCTCCCTTCCACCGACAAGGGCCAGAGTGATGCTGTCACCCCTCTGCTCTGCTCCTCCAGCAATGAAGGTACCAATTTGAGCTCAAAAGGCTCCTGGATGGCCAAGGGAGGCGTGGAGGTCTCAGGCTACCCTGGTCAGGAGAACTAAAGCTTATTGGTGTACGCAGGATGTATAAAAACCTGTGAAAGTTAAAAAAAACCAAACCAAAACAACAACAACAACACCCCAAACCAAAAACCAAAAACAATAAGAAAAAAAGATGAACACAAATCAAACAAACAAAAAAACCCCAGCCAAACAAACAACAAAGTGACAAATATCACTTATAGTCTTTCCAAAGAAGGTATTCCAGAATTCCAACCTCTAGTCCAGGGAAGATAGAACACATCAGACAGCCACAGTGTGAGGACCAGGAACTTACTATTGATTTTGAAAAAAAGGTTCTTGTTTCCAACAGCAGTCAGGAGAGATGAGCTAGCACAGTGCCTCTGACTCAGCAACAGGCAGAAAACCTGATACATCCAAAGGATGTGCTGTTATGCATTTCTCTGCAAAGCTGGAGTTGTATTTTCAGCCCATAGGTCAGATCAAAGCAAACACTACTTCTTCCCAAAGAGGGAGGTTTGTGAAGGCCATCCCATGCTGGCTGGATATAGCATCTCCAAGAGATCTATCACACAGAAAAATCAAATGAAATTTAGACTGACAGCTATGCTTTGTGGGATGAAAGTAATTCTGAAGGACAAGAACTGGTCATATGAAGACCTGGCGTTTGGGATTAGTAAATGAAGAGAGATCATTTGAATAAACTACCAGATGGGAAACACACTTGTCATGAAGGTCCCCTTAATTGGCTCCAGCTTGAGGCTAATATGAAAAAATGAGTTTGGACACAGCAGCAACCTGACCAACAGGAATCAGTAGCAGAGACTCAGATAACAGCTCAGGAAACAGCTAAATTAATGTGATGCAGGATTATGAGGGTGTCTGATGTCATAAAATTATAATGGAGAAATTATTGACCTTGTATAATTTCTGCCTGAAGTGGTCATAAAATTCTTATCATTTGTCACAGCCACAGGAGCAAAATTAAAACGATGTGAGAATACAAACTGTCTGAGAAGATTTGTGTCACTATGAAAGTGCATTGCCTTGCTATTAAAGACAGCTTCTATCTCCCACTGTAAATATTTTTACAGAATCATTACCTTTATCAAGATATCAACTAGGAATGATTCCTATCAAATTTCCAGTATCCTTACACTGATGTCAACATCTTTATGTCAATAGAAATAGTAATAATTTACTGCTTAATCAGAAGAAAATCTGATGCTTTAACTTTCCAGGAATGATATCCAAACATTTCCAGCATGGGCAAACAGGCAAGTTGTTTCCATCATTACATGAACAAACAACCAATTTTATGTTCTTCCTACAGCTGCCTCAACTTACTCCCAAAAGACTAATGGACAAACTTCTTACACACTACCTGAAATCCTCTTGAGGGAACCCCTTTTTTCAGTCCTAACATCACATCGTTCTGTTTCAAAGAGAACATTGTTCATAAAACACTCTTTTTCTGATGGAAAAAAAAAAAAAAAAAAAAGCTCAAAACCTGAAACCCCACCTTCTGCCTGAAATATTCCCCCAAATATTTATAGTCCCTCCTGCATAATAGGTTTTCTATAAGAGACCCATGTTATACACAAAAAAACCCTACACTAATTGGTTTTTATTATCTTAATAATCTTAACATTTCCTCATCTAATAATGATTAATTTAATGTGCTCCTATAATGTACTCCTAAATTACTAGTTTGTAAAACAAACAAAAAACCCAGTGCTGATTTTAGGTTCCCACACATTGCATTAATTACCTGAAAATGTCTCCAGGACTTCCTAGAGCAGATTTTCACAATGTCCTTATTATCCCTGTACAGACAATTTAAACTTACTGTAGCTACTGTGAGTTCATCATGCTTGTAATTTACACAAACCCTGAAACTGATATTTGGCAGCAGAGAAAATCTGGAAGTGAATATATTAGATGGCCTTCTGCTTTTAGCTCCCAGGTCTTCCATGTGAACAGATGTACTGAGAAGTGGTGCTATAAAGAGTTGCAGACCTGGTCTAGCTTGAATTCAGGAGAAGGAAATAAGTAAGGCAAATTCTTTTCTTCCTTGGGCACAGGTTGCTTACAGGTTCTTGTTTGCTGATTTGAGCAGATTTGCTTGTGAGCCCAACAGTGAGCAAAAATAAAGGAAAATAAATGAGATGGGAGAATAACACAATCTTAAAAAACACCTTCCTATCAGAGCAGAAAGATTACTGAAATCATTAGCAAGAGAGTGTGTAAAAAATTAGTAAACCACAACACAAAAATGTGTAACTAGAAAATGTAGATATTATAAATGAGTTCCTTCCTCTCTGTCCCACCACCAGTGAGAGAGAAGGTGGCCAGAAGCCTAGTCTGGAGTTTTCTAAATAAAACCACACAGAAAAATCCCACAGCTCAATCTAGTCTAGACATGGACAATACCTAATAGGAAGCATAATATAATGGGCAGGGTAATTATAACATATCACAGTGTAGCAGGGGGCTGAGGCTCTTCCACATCCCATTTCTCTAGTGGTACCAGAGTGAAGTATTCCCTGACCAGGTTGTTTTAGATATTCCATACATAGAGGGTGGAATGGTTCATATCAAATTTACTTTTTTAAAGATAGCTGATGTTGCAGAGGATTTCTAATTCAGCACACTGATCTGGCTGACTCAGGGAGACATTATTTGAAAGAAGTTAGGGTGTTTAGCTAAAACAGAGCCCACCCTCTGGACCCTTTGTGCTGAGGATAAACTCATTGCAGCAGCTGGAGTCACCCAGGTCCTGTATTATTGCTGAGTTTCACATTACCCTGACTCCTCTCCTCTGAGCCTTCTCTCATTTCCAGGGTGTACCAGCAGCCCCCCAAGGCACACACACAGTACCACTGCCTTCTGGGCAAGCCAGAAAGGGGAGGGAGGCTGGACAGCTTCCACCCTCTCTCTCATAGAAGGAACTGAGTTATCTTGCTTGAAAAGCCACCTGTATCTGCTTCACCAAAGACACATCCACAATTTGCAACACTACTGAGAGTTTATGGCCCATCACAATGAATAGTTCACACAACCAGAACTCAGTGTGTGTCAGCTGCAGATCCAGAAAGGTGCTCCTGGGTATCAGGTATTGTTCAGTCACATCATGGCTTGGGTCAAAAATATTTTTTCACAGCCCTAAAGGATCCACCTCGGTAAAATAAACTTTTTAGGTTCGTGACTTTCAGACCTTTTAGGGCTATGCCTAATAGTTTGAGTTTTAATCTAGCTGTGTTAGTTACAAAGATGTGAGTCTGAGGGCAGCAGAAATGCCCATTGCTGAATGAACAAGTGAATATGGCCCTGCAGTGGCCAAAGCTTTTGGGCACACCTGGCTGTCACAGGCAAACAACGCTCCAGCTCCGAGCACCTCTGTGAACAGCAGGAACCTGCAGGTGCTTCCTCCACCTCCACCACACCTCTCCCAGTGTCTTTCCTGCTTGCCCCCAGAGGCTGCTGACAGCCCCTCTCTGTCCCAAGGTGGGAAGAGCTCTATGAGGGCAAGCAAGGCTGCCGGACAGGGCCGGCACTGGCGTGGGGAATGCGATTCACCAGCACGGGAATATCAGCGCAGGGGCTCTCCTGGGGAGTACCCCTGCAGGCAACGGCTCTGATCAAACGAGTGGATGTACCCAGCTGCAAAATTCAACAAATATCTATTTACGCTTGAAAGTCAGTAACAGAACAGTCAGGAGAAAGCTCTGTAAAAAAAGTTATTTTGTAACTAAAACTAAAACGCTCAGCAGTTTGGGTTTACCAGTGTCAGAGGCAGGGTGTGCCCTGTAGCAGCTCCAAGCCAGGTGGGAATGCTGTAATTGTGCTCACCCGGGCCTTGAGCAGTGCCAGGCGTGGCTATGAAAGGCTTCTCTCTGTCATTAGCAGTCCCTTGGACTGTGACCCCAGGAAAATCCTGACAAAGCTTAAATTGTACTACTTACAAGGTAGAATGCAAGATGTAGCTCCTTGTTTCCCCTAATTTTATTAGCTACGACAATGGCATATTCTCCTGGTTTGATGACCTCTCAGAACAAGCCTGATTTAGGAAACTGTACTACTCTGCATAAAGGAAGAGAGATTATGTTTCTTCCTCCTGGAGTATGTGTAGGAATTGTAGGAAGGGGGGAAAAAAATTAAAAAAAATAAAGACAAAATAGAGCCATTTAGAGCAGAACAAAATAAATGTAGGCACATTAATATGGCCTGAACAGAAATATTCTTGATCAGCAGCATACAAACACTTGAGCAGAGGGATGCTATGCAGATAAAAATAAATACTGAAATGCAGTTCATTTCTATTTCTAGTATATTCTAATTCTCTTCAGTCAACCACACTGTTCAAGGTGTAGCTATGATGGTTTGAGGCTCTTTCCTCCAGAATGCAAGAAAAAAAGAAGAAACTTATCCAACATGGGAGTCTTAGAAACCAGCAACTGCACACTGAGCCAAGGCACATAAATCCTAACAATTGTTCTTTTCCCACCCACTGGACTGGTTTCCACATTCTGGGTTTCCTTCTCATTCCCACCCTCCTTCATATTTCTTTATGCTATTGTTATTATTCTCTTAAGAGTTAACTCTATTATTCTCTTAACTATTATTCAACTTCTTTGAAAAAGTCTTCTGTATCTTCTCCCTTTGTTTTGATCTCACTTTAGTTAACTCATCCTATCTTTGTGACTTTCATTTACTCGGGTTAATTATTCTTTTTCAGAAAATTTGATTCCACAGTCACAATTTTCTATGGGAAATCTCCCTAGAGTTTATCAGCCATGACATTGCACCAAACCAGTTATTTGTAAGGCCACAGAATTTAATGGGAGAACCTGAGCTCTGCTTTTTATGTGGTTGGATTGTTTGGATATGGTCCTGTTGTTTTCTGGGTTTTTTTAATTGCAGGCTCACAAGGACACAGCAGCCTATTAAATGCTACAGAATGACCTGGAAACCTGTTAAAACATCCACACTGTCTACTAAATCATATAAAGCTGCTTATATTGCCTTCTTTCCTATAATATCTGAGCATATTATAATCAATATTATGGTTGTACTTGCAGCATGGCATAGAGCAACCAAATACCCCTGGTTTACAGCTGGAGGGACACAGCTCCCCGTGCATTAAAGAGGATGGAGCTGCTCTTAGGAGTGCAGGGCAGGCTCTTTGTTGCTCTGGGGTTTGTGGCAGTGGATCAGTGACCCTATTTGCCAGGTCTGTGCCCCCACAGCCTCTTTCCTCCTAGGGCTCCCAAGCCACTGGGACAGGCCCCTGGAGAGCAGCATACAGGGACTGCTGCCCAGGGAAGCTGCCTCACTGAGCAGCCCTTGCCTGGTTTGCTGGGGGAAAGGGGCTACAGGAACCTGCTGGCCCTGTCCTGTTCCCTGCTGCAACTTCTGATAATCATCTCATTTCAACTAAGTTTGTTATGGCAGAATTATAAATCCAAAGAGCATTTCCTGCCAATTTCAGCGGAGTTAGGAAAAGAGGGATGTCATGAGACCTCACTCTGAGAAGGGCTACATCATGGTATCTCCTTATTAGAAAATAGTGATTGCACAGAATCTTTATAAATGCCCAGCTATAAGAAGAATTCACATCTCTCAGACACTAGAGGAAGTGTAAAATATTTGTGCTGGAAAATGTTGGATCATACTCCAGAAGCAATGAGGCTTTACTGATGCCAGTACTCAAATAATTGCATGATTGCAATTGCTGTCTGAACAAGAAAAACCTAAAAAATATTAATTCAGAATAATTCAAAATTAAAATTCTAACTCTTGAGAATATGACAAAATAATAAATTTTGTTTAGGATCAAAGTATTTTGTGTCAAGCTGAAAAGAAATTTTCTTTATTTTAAGACATTTAAGAGAACTCACTTTCTTATTCACATCCGAATTCACAACAAAAGTGGCATTTTGAAATTGTACATTCTTTTGTCTGAAACAACTTGCCTATTTTGACCACAATTCAGTAACTATTCTCCTTGAACTCCCTTTATCAGCAAAATCCCACTGGTCTTTATTTTTCATACAGCTCTGTTTCACAGCATTTGAAAAACATCAGTTCTGAAAAGTGCATTCACTTGCACTTCATTGGTCATTTCATCCTATAGGACTGAGACAAAAAAATATCCCCTGAACAAAGTATGTGGGGGAAAAAGAACTGCCCAGTTCGACCTTCTCCATTACCAAACAGGAAAACAGAATGAGATCTTAGGATGAGCTTTTCAGTGTGCATTCTTCATCCAGTGCTACCAGTGAGGCTTTAGATCACACAGAGGCGGATGTTAAAGCCAGTAAAATCTCTCATCTTTATCTCCTGCCTTGTTTTTCTTCCCTCTGTTCACAATAGCAGCCTCCCCAGTGTGGGATAATTCCTCATAAAGATCTGTCTTGCTCTCTGTGTCCTGGATTGTTTCTCTCTCTTTTCACACCACAAGCATCCCTTGAGTGGAATAATGCCCTGGAAAAGCTTAATAGTGCATGTGCTACATGTGGTTTATTTGTGTTTTAAATGCCTTCCCTAGTGTGGTAAAATATCCAGTAAAAATCTGTCCTATCTTTATGTTTTGTATTGTTGTTTTCTGAAACCAGTGAATTCTGTGACTGAGCAGTGTCAGATTCTTGTGAATGTCAGTGTCATGCAAACCGGTACTAATGCCATGAAAACAGATTCTATCCTGAAATGTTTCTCCCTATTTTCTAGGATAAGAATAGTTGGTATTCTGCATATACCACCACAAATGATAAGGACCTGAACTGGTAGGGGACAGAGAGACAGGTGCACAAGTACTTTGGGGATATATTTTGAAATAGTGTACATATCCAAAGCTCACACCTTCTCTCATCTCAGTTTCTGAAAATGACAATAAGCAAAAACTGAACACCCAGTTATGCTTACTCCACCCAGAGAGCAGGGGAGAAAAGCAGAGGGTTTGATCTGTGGTTTCCATTGCTCTCTCCTCCAGCCTGCTGGTCAGGGAACAGAACCCCTGAGTGGTAGGAAGGTCTGTACACAGATGGCTCTCCCTAATCCAGAGTAGCAGGAAGCCTGGAAAAGGTAGATAATGCAAAAGCATGAGCAATATTGGTGCTGCATTCTGCAGAACATGGTACTGAGACCCCAGACAAGCTCAGGTCCACCAAAGCTGCTTAGCCCCTGCTCAGCCAGTTCTGCTATCATGTCCATTCCACTTTGCCTTGCCCCACTCTCTCTATCAGCACTATGCATGCTTATTTCCTTTTTAGCTAGAAACCTTTCATCACCCACAAGCACAAAAAATGAGTCCCAGCAATACTGCAGCTTGATGATCATTTTCAGTTACATGTTACTACTTTATATATTTTCTGTGGCAAATCAGCATTGATTCAGAAGTAATTTTCTGGTCTAAACTAACAAGCAATGAGTGTGACAAATTCTGCTGTGAGTGATTGTGCATTTTAAGGTAATTTTAGAGTGCATGATCTCTGTGGGAATTGTCAACCACATTTTACTTCTCACATATATATAACTTCAAGTTTCAGTGATAAAGTCCCGTTAAAGATATCCTACCCTCTTGACTGGGGTTTTTATCTTTGCTAATGTATTGCTAGTGGCTCTGATGCAATGTGGATGTCCTTGGATGGATTTAATTGGGCAGAAACCTTTGAAATATGCCACAGGCTAATTCACTTAGAGGGTTAAAACAATGAATCTGTGCAGAAAATAATGTATTAGTGGGCAAAAAGATGAATTAATGGCAATACTGGAATACCATCTCTACAGCAACCAGGATGGCTGAATTAATGATATACTGGGGTTTTTTATGGCTTGAGAATTACAGCTGTGATGACACTATGAGTAGCTTGGCCTCCCCCTTTATTGTACCTTTGTAGGCACAGTAATCCTTCGGCCTCTGGAGAATTTGTTCTCTTGTGATGATCAGGCAAGGTTATTCCATTTCCATGATCATCTCCTCCCTTAACCCTTTTTCTCCCTCCTTTCTTTCTGTCCCTAAGGTTCACACACAGATCATCCACCAAAGTAATACCTGGACATATGCAAATTGGTAGACTGGGATCAAGGGAATAAAGCTCCCATTCTTGGGGGGAAAAAAAAAAAATTGCAATAAATATATTGGCATAAAAAATTCTGTCTAAGAAATACTAAGAAATGAGGGACTGAACTCTCCTATCATGAGCTTGGTAAAAAGCTGGAACAGCTCTCTTTTCAACCAAGTGAAGAATATCAGAATTACAGTGGAGTAACTGTGGAAGGACAGCACTGTGTGTTTTTATTTCTTCAATCTACTGACATTGTTCAACAAAGAGACCTCCTTGTGTGCATCTGACACTGGGATACTTATCTTAATGTACTTTTTTCTGCAGCAAGAATCTCAGGGAAAAAAAAATCCTTCAACTACAGCATTGTTTTCAGTTTCCTAAGTGCTTCCTTGATTGATACAAATGCCATCTTATATCACAGAACCAGGGAGACATTTCTAGCAACATGTCTAGTTCTTGAAAGTGCAGGATGAGGCTGCTGAAGACTACAGATGTCTGCTAATGTTATCTGTCACTTCAGTGAAGAACTTCAGACTGTTTGTTCAATTAATATTGGTTAAAATGCTGAAAAAAACCCCCCAAAAAACCTCAGAAAAATAAAAGGATGTGATTACTTTGAAGGATCAAAGGGGTAAATGTTCATTTACCATACTTTTTAAATCTGGGTTTTTTTCAGTCCTTTGGAGAAGGGAAGGGCTTCGAGTGGGAGTAACAGGACATGAGATTCTAAGCTAGTTTGGTTTGGGGGGTATTTTTCGAATTTGAAAAGGAATTCCTCAGTGTACTCAGGAATTTGTGCAACTGCTTTTGACAGCACAGAATCAAAATCTGAGCTGAACAGAGCTGTAGATGGAATCCCCATTCCACTTCCAGCCCCTGGAAGAAGCTAAAAAGAAAGGAGGAAAAAGACGTGAAAAAAGCAGCAGAGTCAATTGTGGAAGGAAATGAAAGGAGAGGCACCTTCACCCTTAAAGCTGAATTACTTTTTACTACATTCAAACCCTTTCTACCACACATATAATGATGACTTGGCTGTGGATATTTCTATTTCATGCACATTTCCTGTAAATGAGAATTAGGCCATTTCAATCATAACCTGCTCACATAACAACTACTCAGGCAAAAGAGCTATTAAAATCAATGGGAGTGTTTGGCTAGTTTAGAGAATGCAGAACAAAATCTATTATTGTTAGCATTTTCATAAACTTATGTTGTTAGCAGTACTGAAAGGAGTCTTTTACTGTGCAGGGTTTCACAGGGGATAATCTCAAGGGCTGCTGTGTTTGGAACAGAGCAAAATGAGAGGCAAAATACACAAATACCCAAATTTCTCAGGGTGGGAGCTTGGAGCTTGGTCTGGCTGCAGGGTTTTTCAGGTACATTTTTGCTGTCACCAACCTCTCTGCACCTGGATCCTCCTCTGCTTTTTGCAGGGTTTGCCTTCTCCAGGGAGCAACCAGTGTTTGTCTACACTACAAACAGGCATCAGTTTGGAGCATGCATAGACATACCTGAGGCTGCACCTAGAGGAAAAGAAGATCTAGTGTTAATAACAGCAGAAAAAGAGCCATAGAGAAATACAACATCTAGAAATTAGTAACTTAGTCACTTCAGACTAGAACTAAAATGAACTTTCTCTAAATAGAGAATGTAATTAAGTCATTAGAAGACATTACCAGAGGCATGATTTTGTTTCTCAGTCACTTAGGTCTTTGAATTCTTTACATTTGAATTTGTTTCCAGGACTTATCCTCATGTACAATTTTTCTCAGATGCAATATCACTCAGACTGAAGTGGTAATCTTGATTCCAGAATTCCTAATTCTGGTATCCTGACTTACATGTCACATTACCAGTTACACATTAAAGATTCCTCTTACTTCAGAAACTAGGTATTTCCTAATGAATTCCTGAGTGAAGTTTCAGAGAACAAGTGAATCATCTTTGTGGATTGACAGTGCCTGACATTTTGTGTAACTGTTCGAATTCAGGGTGTTTACACTGAAAACCACCTTAGTAAACCTTCTCATCAGTTGCCACATCCCTACAAGGAAATATCCCATTTACCTTTGCAAATAGATGTATGCAAGATTGAAAATCACATTAGAATTGAGAGCAGCAAGGCTCAACAGAGAGAGAATATGAGAAGTGCCACTCATTTGAGATAGGGTAAAAACACCATCCCCTGCTATTATGAATCCTGCCTGTGTCAAAGCAGTGAAATGATATACCTGGAGCAGAAATGTGAGTGGTTGTGGATGTGGCCCAGGTCAGCACACCATGAGCAGCTCATTGTCAGCGCTGTGGGGGGAGCAGGAGCCGGTGATCTGCAGAGATTCCAGGTGAGGGGGGCAGCCCTGCCACTTTAAATGAACAAAATGCCGGGTGTCTTTAGCTCCCAGTTCTTCACAAACACTACCCCACATTCGTTTTCAAGCCGTCATAAATTGGACCCTCAAAACCAGGTTTTCTGTGAGGTCCAGAAGTTATTTTAGTTACTGAGTTATCGGCAGTCCTCGGGGGGAACAGGCTACTAAACCTTTGCATCAGAGTAACCCAGAGGGGTTTGCATGCTGTTTTCAGACCAGCTGGTTCGTCTAATGAATGAGATGTGACGTGAGTTCCTCGGGCTCAGGAGAAAGCTGAGGGAGGATTTCTCCATCTCTCTGAAGCCTTAACCCTGCACAGGCTATTGCATGTCAGTGTGTAGCAAACAGCCAGACACACCAATCCATCACCAAACCTTCTGCAAAGCATTAGGAGCCAAAAGAAAGGGAAAGGGCAGGATGACTCCATTTTGAGTTCCAAGAATCTTTAAAGAAAATAAAGGTTAACACATGAAGCTTTTGCCAGCATAACAGTGTCTGCTGGAGTTCCAAGTGTCTGTGCTGAGAAAAGCCCCATGCAAACACAATGTAAGATGTCCCCAGGGCTATGGCTTGTTTCAGTNCTTTTTTTTTTTTTTTTTTTTTTTTTTTTTGCTGGTATAAAGGAAGTCCAGACTATGTCTGTTTGCCTGTGCAGGCATGCCAGTATTGCTAAAAAACATTGAAGGTGTTTGAAACTATTTTCAAATACCACAGTGTGAAACCTTTGCCACAGCTAGGTCATTGCAGGAACTGAATGAAGACTCAAATTAAAGAAAAAAATAGGTTCTCAGTTGCAAACTGCAAATGCTTTGTCACTTATTTGCATACATAAATGTAGAGCAGAACATGTGGGTGCCACCCTAATATAAATGTTTCTTATAAGCTATAATAACACCATGATTTCCATATGTAATGTCCCATGCATAAGTACTGAGGAGTTTCTCCACAAATTCCCAGGCCTGCCCCTGCCAGCCAAGCCGGGCTCTTTCCTTCTCATGCAAATGCTGTACAAAAAGGGTGTGAGCAGAGCACAGAGCTGCAGTAGAAAGATTCCCCAGGCCAAAATGGAGCTGCACGAACATCTGTGACAAGCCTGGCTTTGTGCCTGCAAAGTCATCCTCTTTGCTATTCAGCTGGAGACTTGCCCTCTGCAAGAGAATGCAGGACCTGCTCTTGGTTCTCTCTCTGGAGCTATTACAATTGACAAGGATGAAGAGTTCTGACAATTCACAGATAACTCAGATGAGGGAAGTCATCAGATGTGGGGAAAGGCTTATTTTTCTAGTAGAACAGAGCAAAAGCAGTCTTTAAAAAATCAGAGAGGTGTAAGCTTTTTGAAGAGAAGAGAGGGAGCCTAAGCTGCCATTAGTGCTGCCTCAGGTATTGTGCTTCCTGCTAATTACCAGAGATATTGTTGTAATCAAATGCCATCAGTCACATTTATGCATTAGATATTTCTACAGGAGTGAGATGCCCCCCTTTCTGGATGGTATAAACCTCAGATTATACCTTCATGATAACAGAAATGTCTAAGATCTCTCCCAAACAGCAGACAGATGACTAAAACCTAACAAAATCATTTCTTATAACAAAGCTCCATCAAAAGCATAGTGTTCAGAGCCAAGAGTGAGCAGCACTTTGAAAAACCATAAGCAACACTGGCTGCATCTGCTCAGAAAGTTCCCAGTACCTCAGATTCACTCGAGGTTCATGTTAGAGGTTTTACTCTGGCTAATAGTTTTAGGATTTAGCGAGTTCCATTCTGGTAGGGAGCTCAAAAAGAAACAAATCACATCACTGTGTGAGCTACTCTGAAACCCAATCCTTCGAGTATTGACCATCATTTGAACTCTCTCACCACATAGCTCTTCAGCAAGCAGCCTTTGTTACTAAAGTCACAGTTAAATAGTTTTCCTATTTGTCATTTACACTTCATAGATATAGAGGAGTATAGATAAAAATCTTTTAGTACTGTATGGCATCCAATCACCATTCACCGGCAGTAATTAAATCCTGCTGTAAACGTGCTACAAATATTTCCCAAAAGCAGGAACAGATGCTTTTTTGCAACCAAGCAATGACGAAAATCTAACAAGCTCCATAAACCAAAGGCATGGGCACTTCAGAGAAAACTTCTTCAATGATTTTGCTACCATGCTGTCTCAATTTGCCAGCAATATTACAGAGATAAAATATGACCATTTTCTAGTATTATTATTCCTGTTTTTAGTAACACAATAAGTGTCAAGGGAACTGTGGAGTAAAAAAAATAATAATCGTAATAATGAGGCACAACACTTGCAAATTTACAGTTCCATTTCCAAACCATAATAAATTAGCACAATCCCTGAGACTTAGTTACGATTCACAAATCACATCCTCATGTGGCTTTTATAAACTATGATTGTCTAATTAATACTGCTACTTATAAACATCTCCTGGTTATTCAGTACCCTTTTATTTTTTTTAAAGGTATTGAAATTCAATTACAGCCCATGAATTGCTCTAAGCAGTGCCCAAGCTGTGAGACAACCTATTTTAGCTGGGGTGAGTGTGTGTGTGGGGGGTGCATTTTGCATTTTCTTGGATTGGGCCTGCTGCAAAGACAACCTTAACCTTTCCTTCCAAATACCTCACTAAGACACCCTGAAGAATTGCTTTACAATGAAGTAAAGTTCCTCTCCAGTTCCAGTGTGTATATCCACGCTGCTGCCATGAGAGGTTGTCAGTGGGGTGAGATGAAGAGGGCTGTTTGATCTGCAAGGATGTAAATTGATGGCAGAGATGTTCTGTTCTATCAAGAGTCACAGCAGCAACTGGAGAGCAAGATCCTCAATGGAGCTGGCTTTAATCCAGTGAAATGCAGTTTAAACGAAAAGGGAGAAGGCAAAGACTGGATTTCTAAGACAGCTCTGCACCCTTCAACAGGGGCAGTATTTTTAAAGCAGTTCAGATCAGAGATAGGCACCTGTAAAAACAAAGGGTTCTGCTTGGTGTCAAGAATTTATGAAAACTGGGCCACTTGGACTAAATGTCTTAACAGCAGCTAAGCTTCCTACAAAACCTGACACATAAATTACCCAGAAAATATAGTGCCTGCATAGGTTCTTTACTGAAAAGCGTGATGACACCAGCTACCACTTATTTAAACTAGTGCATTTCATTATGGCAGGGCAATTGCCACCCTGGTACATATCTTATTAGTGCTTATTTATTATCAGTGTTAAAGAGGTTAACTGCACTGTTATTTCCTCTGCTACTGGGCTTTATTGCATGTCTGAGGCACAGAGTTCTCACTAAGCTCAGTCAGCAAAAGGAAATAGCAGAGGCTTTGGCTTATAAACAAATATCCTCTAAAGATCATAGCAATCAGGTAGTGAAAAAAAAAAGCAAATTTCTTCTGAGGAGTATCAAGAGAGGAAACACAGAGCACCCACTCTGATGGGACCTAGATGAATAACTTACAAAGGTCATTTATCTAAGAAACTGAATCTTATTTTCTGTTGCAGGGTATCTGTGATCTTCACTTGCTTGGCAAATTGCCAGTATTCTTTGATTTATCATTATGGGTTGATTTCTATCTGTTGCTGTGGAAAGTCATTTCTCATTGCACAAGCAACATTAATTAGTTGCTGCCTGGTCAGAAAAGTTACCTTGTACGAGTGCTGATCTGTCACTGCCTGACCTCAAAAGCACTTCCACCATGGATACTCATAGGCAATTGGAACATTCACATGTTTAAAAGCTTTCCCATCGCATCCTCAAACAATTGCCAATGTGATTACAAGGGAAAGTGATACCAATAGGAGGCCATCTTTCAGAAGAAAATTAGACAGAAAAAAGTGATGCACTAGTGTTAGCATTTTCGTGTTATCCATCCACTTAACAGAGCTCTGGTACAATAAATAAGTATAACAATTAAGTTACCTTCACACAAGTAAAGATGCACTAAATAAACATTAGAAAAATAAGGAGAACAACTACAATGTTAAACAAACAGCAAACAAACAGCTGCAATTTTCTTTGCATTTCCAAAGAGTTAAGGGCAAGTGCCACATTTTAAATTCCTTTACATATTGTTGAAATTAGATTAAATCACATAGATTTTTGCAAAAATACAGTCTTGGACAGATAGCACAGTCTCATCATTTCACAAAATAAACCACATGGTCATTAGACAATATGATGCTTTACCCCCTGACACTCTGGAGCAATTCACCTGAGCAGGCTCTTGTGCACACCAAACCAAGCAGAAATCCCTTCCCCAGGCACAGGAGCTCCCACAGTGTGTGAGACAGGAGTCAAACCTGGTGTTTCTTAAGGGAGAGAAAAACCCCGGTTCTAAAGAGGGAAAAGCTTTGCTGCACGTTATGAGACAGAGCTGTGGCAGACCCCTGTGTTTGGTGGGACGTGTGTGTGGCACACAAACAGGGAGAAGCCACCTCAGCTGCTGTGTGTGGCTCCTGGCTACACAGACAATTTCCTGCACAGTGAGACTGGGAAGCACAGGGTGCATTTCAGCCAGCAGTCCATACAATGACTACTTTAGCTGTTGACTTTTACCTAACACAACATTTGGGAATATATTATTGCATTCAATACTACACACTCAGAAAACACTTTTTAGTTGCACTCCTCTCAGCTTGATTCCCTCACATACACAAAAACATATATCCATGGATACATTTTGTATGCAGGTCTGTAAAACAGCTCCTCACTTCCAACAATGCTCTCATCAAATCCTAGGAGCAACAAAAACAGGAGCAGGTCTCCCCAGCCTGAGGAAGAGGTATCCACTGCTGGGAAAGGCTCAGTGGAGGAGAGGGAGACAAGCAGATCCAAAGGTTTTTGGGGGTCCAGTGCTCCTCCATAGCAGTCCATGGACCCACTCAGCAAAAAGAGCTGAAGCAGGGGAAGGAAAGCACCCCCTCTACCTTCAGGCAGCACCCAGGCACTTTGCTGAAGCATTTGACCCCAAGCACTGCCTGTTATTTTGCTGTAGAGCTGCCATTGCACCAATGGGTTCAGCCACAGGAGCACACGTTTGTCCTCCAGGCAGGTTTCTGTTCCTTTTCCTCTCTAAAGACCCTGTTGCACTTTGCTTTCTCTTCCCCTGATGCAGCTCTCAGCAGGGCACTGCATTTGTGCCTTCTGCTCGTTTCCCCTCCAGGTGCCTCCTTTTTTGCCCTTTCCCATTTGGCATCTGCAGGGCTGGTGGACTCAATGTTCCATTGACAGCCAGGCCACCACCCATGCTGGACATCACTACTGCCTTTCTCTTTCATCTGCATAAGCCAGGGGAGATACAGACAAAAAAATATTGCACAGATCATTTGGGCAATCCCTCCAGGAGAGATAAGATTGCTCTCAATTGCAGGTTTATTGGCTCTTTAATTAATACCTATAGGATCAATTTTCAAGAATCCCCCACAGCCTCACTTGGGATGTTATTTGAAAGGCTAAAGGCAGTTCAGAATATTTTTCCTAATATTCAAATTGTTTTTTTTCTTTTTATGTTCATTCTACTGCTCCTAATTATATTGCAGCTTCTATGGTGTGACTGAATCCTTGTTTTTCTTCTATATACATCAATGACATTATTTTGCATTAATTTGCTATTTAGCTGCTATCCTGCTAAGCAAGCAATTTTACCAGAACACCTTATGTTTACCTTCCTACAGCAGTCCTTCCAGACCAATTTATTTCTCTGCAATCAGTATTTTTCAGGTCACTGATACCTTTACAAGACATTCCACACAAAGTACATGAGGATGCATACAGAGCAATCGAGGGCCCAGGATATCACTGTGGAAGACTAAGGGCTGCTAGTCTGGGGAAAAACCCACGGCATTAAACCCCCAAGGAGTTAAAACAAGACCCAGTCTCTGGTTTATTTGCTCCAGGGCATGTTCCAATCAATGCAGCCCCAAACTGTGCTAGCCTTTCTTCCGGTTATATCACATTGCAGATCAAAGCTAATTTTATGGAAGCAATCAATCCCAAGTCTTTTTACTACATCATTTCTTGCTATATCCCTGCCAATTTGCAGCATGCTGTAGAAAGGTTTTTTTCTCATATACCTCACTTTGCATTTTCCCGAGGTATATTACATTTTATTTTCAGCTCAAGAGTTACCTCTACCAGTGGAAAATAACAGCTTTATCTTGATAAATCAGATTTTGACCATAGACAAAAGTAGAGTGGCTGAATAATGCAAAACCACTCAAGAAAGAAAGAAATCTCATAAGAATATTCATTTTAATTTAAACACAAAGATTCTCTGTGGATATGAGTATCTGTGATACCTTTGCTTTCTACGATTACTATGGAAATTGAGTTTTATAAGATTTTCTCTCAATGCTTGGTAAAGCAAATCTTAGCTTTCTATACATAATCATTCCCACAGGGATGTGATTAGTAGGGTTATGTTCATCTAGTTAAGAAGAAAAAATAATACCATCCACTTTGGCAATCTGTGCCATACACCCTTGCAGAGCAGTTGGAAGTCAGTTCCTTTGACTGCAGGACTGATTTTAAAGTGAGCAAACAACCTGATGGAGACTGCTAGGCAGGGGAATAGTTAACTAAAGTGAGAGAAAAATTAATGAAGCATTCAATCAAATAATTTTAAAATACGAATGACATTTAAAAATCATTAGAGGCTGTATATAAACACTGTGGAAAGCAAGAAGGTACTTTGGAAATGCACTTTTCCTGTAATTTTTATATATTTGATTTTGTGGGAGGTTTAGTTGGGCTGCACAGAGTTAAACAACAATTAAGTGAGAAGACTTTTGAGGTATGAAAGTATAAGACTGGGGAATAATAATTTGATCTACTTGATTTGGATGAGAAGCACGAGGTGAAACTCCTACTGAAAGTCTGGAGAGGCAGCCCCACAGGGAGATTTCTAACCACACTGGATGCCCTGTGCCTGGTGCCTTCCTGCCAGGGAGCACAGGGATGCTCAGCAGCTTGCATCACCTCACTGGCATGGCAGGGATCTTGCTACTCTCTCCCTTTGGCTTTGCTTCCTGCCTGGGAGACAGGAGCAGGGCTGGACCCACCCTGCATGAAGGCAGCTCAAACTTGTATCTAAATCCAGAGCCCAAGTTTCCAGTTTTTTCTTTTCAGAGTGCCTGTTCTCTGCTTACCTCTACAAGCTGGTGGACTTCATAGGTTGCTTGCTGCAGTCAGCTGCTATGCAGCAGCTGAAATCCTGCATCACAGCATAAACCACCACCACCACCCCCTCCAAACAAACTGAAATAATGCAATAGAAAAACAAATTTGGAAGCAAATTGTCCTGCTGGATTCAAGGCTTTTCTTTCAACAGGATCAGCCCAGCTGTATCCCAACTCCCAGCCTATGGACAGCGTGATCATATTACCATTTTTCTCATTCGCTTTTCAAGATAGACACTGGATCCAGAGAATGTATCTCTCAAGCCATTATGGATACTATGTGCTGTAATGGAATACTATTCCTGTAACATCTCAAAGGGGACATGAGATATCCCTTGCTTGCCATTCTTAGGTGACCTCTGTTAAATAATATATAGACAAATGGGTGGGTTACCACACAACAGGGAAAATACCTTTTTCTGTGACTTCCAGTGTTACCTCAGTGAAATGCTCATAGACTACATTTATTTACGCCTTTAGAAGGTGTCTGAACTCTCCCATCTAGGAAAGAACGGACCAGTGTCCTCTGGAATAGAAGCTCCCAAACTGGGGTAATATGGTCTTTGATGGTCCTGTGCCTGTGTTCAGGAGGTACCCTGCAATTTTGTGTCTTCCCATCCTCACCAGAGTGCTTTGCATTGCCATGCAGGTGATTCCAGGTTTGATTTTCATTTCCCCTTCCCCACGTCAGATGAAGGTGCCAAATCTGCTTAGAGATAAGAATCAAAACCACATTCTCAGCTCATTCAGCCTTCAAAGAGCAGTGTACCCCACTGTGAGGCCAAATTGGCAGGGGCTGTAGGAAAAGGCCTGGCAGGATGAGAAACACCCTGCTCGTAACAATCCAGACTCTGCCTGTTGCTGTAGCACAAAGAACAGCCCAGGAAAACTGAAGCAGCTCTCTCTGGTTTCATGCCGTGCCTTGCTCTGTGCTATACAGAGCTGAGGAAATCTCTGTTTGGGAGCCCAGTTGATAGCACACAGATTAATCACATGGGTGTGCAAGAAAATAAATAGGTGGATAAAAACTCCAGCTATGCTGTGCATTTCCCATTGCGGACTTCCCTCACTTTAATGCTGACAAGCTCCTGATTTTTTTATTTTTAATTATGAACTGAAATCCCTTTTGCTATCAGTTATAAATATAACAAACAGTCTGCTGTTTAACTTCAAATTCCATATCACTCATGCAAGTTGTAACTTTAGTCAGCTTAGTATCTCTGAAATGAAATATTTGCCGGCAGGAAAATGAAAGGTTATCTCATATTAAATAAACACACAGTGATATGACTTGCTAGTGAAAATTCCAGCCAGATGACTAGTGTTAATCTTGTAATACCATTAAACAAATCTACAGTTAGGAAGAGCTTCTCAGCCTATTTCAAACAGTAAAAATGCAGAAGGAAAGATATCCTTGCCATTAAAGAACAGGTTTGTGGTCCTGAAGATCTGACTTCTGTTCCTGGCTTTGTCACATACTATCTGTGTGACCTTTAATAAAATAACTACCTCTCAGTGAGTCTCAATTCCTACTTTGTAAACTGGGAATAACGAAATATTCCCTTTTTTCTAAATAGGTGAGAGTTTCTCTGGTAGACAAACCGTAACTGACACGTTAAATAATACAAGGGGAGCCTCAAAGAAAGACTGAGATCTTCCAACACATCTTATCAGGACTAACCTATAAAAATAGTAAAAAAAAAATTACTGTTTCCATCTGGGGTGGAGGGGGTGTTAATTGTGGAAGTTAGTAAGCTGCTAAATGACCCTTTTCTCATTTGATGCATTCCCAAATGTCAGTGTCTCAGACAGACAGACCCATCCATTCAGCTGCTGTGGTGTTTGCTCCTGCCCTGCTCTGAGAACCAGCCTTCCTTCTCCTTTCCCTGCCCTCCCCTCAGGTCCTTTACCTCTGTCTCCTTCACTCTATTCTCAAGATTGTCAAGGCTACAAGAGGTTCACGTTTGAGAACATCTGACACACTCAAGTCATAAATAGAGGATGTCTGCCTTCTGCAGAGAAGCAGATAATCTATCACTTTTCTTAGGACAGCAGTTTTATAAGAACTTGCTTTAACACACCTTGTCAGCTACTGGGATCAACAAATCTGTGCAAGGGAAATTCTGTTACCAAAAATATCTTAGAAAACCTGACTGGCATCCTTTATTTTTTTTTAATTTAAGGAGGAGGAACAAAAAACATAGCAAACCCTTTGCTTACTTGACAGACATGCTGAAGGAAAGAAAAAATGTCTCCAAAAATGAAGTTCTGTTGAAAGGCTGTACAACACCTCACAGCTACAGCGAGTGGCAATAGGCAGCATGCAGGAAAACAAGCTTGTCTTGAATTCATGAATTGACAAACTGGTTTCTTATAATAATTATGAATCATCATAAACTTTAAACTTCTAACTCATTATATGTTATTAACTGCTTATTCAGCTCTTCTTTTTCTTGTCTTTTGTCTCTTGCAGAAATGGGAAGGTGTTTCAGTTTCCTTGGAATCTCTGCCTTATGGTTGATTACTCCAGTGCTATTCCCAGGAGCATCTAGTTACCACCTCAAACAGGGCTATTACTCTAATTTAGAAGAGTATTAACAATTCTGTTAATCTGTTTATGCTGAAAAAAAAATAGTCCAGATAGCAACTGCACACACAGATAAGGAAGTTTTTATAGCAGAAATATGCTTTCATATCTATTATTCTATTCTGAGCTTTTGAAGGCAGGGCAAACCATGGCTTTGTTATAGTCTTGAAATAGGAAATATAATATTTACTAAGCAAAGGTAAGCCTTCCTGGGACTACACATTGCTTCTCTGGAATAAGGGTGGGGTTTAATGATTAACAATGTCACAGAGAAGTTTAGGTTCTGTTTTAGTGACAGCAAGGCATGATCAGGGTCAGGAAGCCTCCCAGGGCCTCAGCAACATCCATGATCTAAGCACCCCTGAAGTCAGTAAAGTGTACAAACACAAGTAAAAAAAAAAAAAAAGCTATTATTTTTACTACAAGTGAATGCATTTTCTTTGGAGAATAACTACTTATAAGCTGAAGGTTAAGGAATAGCTACTTACAAGCTGAAGTTAGAGTCTGTAATTTTTGCATTTTAAAAAACTTGTCACAACAGGTATACTCACAAAAAACCATTTCCTGACAGTGAAGTCAAGCAAGTAAAGAAATATTTTCCAGTAATTTCAGAGAAGGCAAGCTAGTCCTAAGAGCTAGATGTTACATCAGTTTAAGCATCTAATTCCAAAAGGGTTGAAATTTGAGTGAGATTCCTGAAAAACATAGAGGCACCCAACAGAAAGGGTTGACAGAATTAGAGAGATATGTTTCTGATGAGATAAACCACTCAGGTTCTTTCACTACCAATATTGCTTTGTCATGTTTTGATAGCATTATTTGTTCTTGATGCAAACCTGATTGGAAGTCCCTTGGAGGATCTGGAAAGAAGTTCTTCAGCTTGATTTCTTTGGATCCTGATTGAAAGAATACAACTCTTGCCAACTGCCTATTTTAAAAAAGTTATAAAACCTAATTACAAGCATTTATCCTGTTCTGTTAAAATGAGCAGCAGCATAAAGTGCTCAACCCACCAACCAAAAAACAACATCAAAAAAACCCACAAAACCTCTTTAGTTCCTGAGGGCCATTTTGCAAAGTAGCACATGAAAATATAAAGAATTATTTGGAGTAGAGAATATAAACTGTTAAATTATAATTGGGGCAGTGTTGTCTGGGCCAATGGCATGAGCATGGCCACCTACCTACAGATCAAGGAATGAAAAGGTGTTTTAAAGGCCCCATGACAGGTAACTTCTATTACATCAAGATGAAGATCAATCTCCTTCATATTGTATTCATTAGGCTGTTCTAATAGTCCATAACAGCAAAAATATTAGCTTCAAGACAGCCTTACTTGTTTAAAAGTGTTAACACAATTAGTCAAACACTTTCAAACCCTGTAACTACTTATCTGAACCTAAATATATCCCAGAGACAAGGTAGCTCCAATGGTATGCAGTGTCAAGTGGAAGCTAGGTGGAAACAGAGAGGAAATGAAGCTCCTTTATCTCATTATCAGCATGTGCTTCAGCTGTATCATGTCACAGCCTTGCCCACCTGTACCAACACTTCTGTAAGTGATTCCTAAAAGTCCTCATGTGCTATGGCTTCCCAGTCCTTTTAAATGTAGATGTGAACTAATGGAAGGGCTGCACATTTCTGAACCAAACTCAGGGAACATATTACTTTCCTATTCAGTGATCTGAATGCTTTTATTCTTTTCCTTAATAGCCTTTATTTTGTTGTGTGTGTGTGTTTTTTTATTTTAATTTAAACAACATGGGCTTTTTCCACACTCTGTAAAAAGAGGAAGGGGGAAAAGAGCTAATTATATCTGAACTGAAGTGTAACCATGGCCCTGTTAAATAGGTAGCAGTTATGGGCTATTGATCGCAGTTCACAGGAAAAGCTTGTCATGTAGTGTCAAGAGGTTAATGTAATTACAAGAGTGGGCAGCAGGATCAGCTGTGTCCTCCAATAGGCGAATAACTAAAAGCTGCTTTAGAGACACATAATGTTGTCAAAGCATAAATAATTCATCCCAGCATTCGAGAAGAAATTACTGCTCTGTTCCAGCGTATTATTCAGCCATTAAAATCCTGCCCTTGTAAAGTCTTTTGATGTAGTCATATTTTCAGTTCTAAGAGCAGTTTTGGAGCATTCAGCTTTTATTAAGCCTTATATTGTGCAGTTTTCAAAGTAGTAAAAAGGATATGAAATAGACTTACAATTTGTTTAATAACTGCATTGCGATTCAGATAAGAGGGAGAGAGCTGTGTGGATTTATGGAGTGCCTGTGCAGCATGAAGAGGAAGCTGTGGTGTGATGTGATGGAATTTTTAACTCCCCTAAGCTGGACAGAATTAAAGTGGTTTCAGCTATTTACCTGCATGGATAGGTGCAGCAGTGTACAGAATTTGGTGACCCATTTCTCGAGAGCCAGCTAAGTAGGAGCTGTGAGAAGAATCTATGTGCCAGGCTATTCTTGCCTCCAGCTCTTTGCTTGTCCTTATTAAAGTCATGGCAATTTGATGTTGAATGGCTTCCAGTCTACATTCTGCATTCTGAACTGTGTTTTTGTTGGATTTGAGTTGCCCATGTTTACTGTTGGGGGCATGCTGCTGATCTATGCTGAATTACAAGACTATCCCCAGCAATGGCTTCTCCACCAGGTTCTAGCAGCCCCCAAGAACAGGGCTAGGTTGGTGGAACAACAGAAGAGAGAGAGGAAGAACAGGGTGTCACAAGCACCTGTGCTCTCCTCAAATCTCCTGCCCCTATCCAAAGTTAATCTGATGCCTACACAGCTCTGGTACACAGGCAAACCCCCCGAAGGGCCCTTCACTAATAACTCCTAAATGAAGTTCCTGGATAAAATTAGCAAGTAAAACACCTTTGAGGTCTCAGCCCATCTATTCATAAACTTAGGGCTGCTGTGACCATGAATGAAAAGGAAAAAAAATTGAGGAATCTAAATATATAATTCTAATCTCTGATTTTTTTTAATTTTCATATTCAAACAGAAAATACAATTGCTTTTTTGAGAACAGACTAAACAGCTAAGAGCTTTAAGGAGAAGGGATGTGGCTTGGCAGAGAATACAGGCCATCATTTCAAGCTGACCAAAAGGAAAGTTGCCCTCTCCACACTCTCAGCCAAGCTCTCCCCTCCATAATTATTCATCCAGCTCTCCTGCTAGATATGTATCCTGTTCTTCCCTGCCCACAAAGGTGTCTAGAGCTGGAAAGCTACAGCTGGAGGCATGAGCCTTACCCTCACCTCTGCTAACAGAACTTCTGCAAGGATGCTGCCAATATCAGGAAGTCCACAGTGAGCTCCCAGATAATGATGGCTGTGCAGCACGGTTCACTTCTCATCAAACACAACAGCAGCCTGCATTTGGTATACAATTACAGAAAACCATCATGGGATGAAATATTGCAGCTCTCAGACACTACAGGCATCGGCAGCAATCTGACCAAGAAAGGAATTGAAAGTCTAGTTACAAAGTCAGTACAGGAACAATGGGAAAATAAGACAGAAACTAAAGGTGATGCTGAGAAGACCACAACTGAGTGGAGTAAAAGCTGAGAAATGATTTCAGGGGAAATGTTCATCAGAAAAGGGAAAAATACAAAGAAAACACCAAGAGGACAAAAAAACTATCCTGTTATCGTTTGTCTTATGAAAGCCCTTAAAACACCACTATTCTGGCATAGCAGTTACCGCTCTGGCTTATCTCCAACACATAAAAACCAAGTGAATTCCTGCCAAAAACTTCTATTCTAATTTTAAATCTACTTTTGAACAGAACATCCCCAAACAGTAGATATTTTGTCAATGCCACCTAAAGAGACCGCATTCCTATGGAAAAAAGGGAGTTCACTTTTAACCAAACACTTCTTTTCAACAACTGAAAAAGAAACAAATTTTCAGGAAAAAGACTCAGAGCAAGCAAGCTGGTCCTCCCCAGGAATATCCTCATCTTTGAGCCATGTATATACTGCTTTTCTGTGCCTGTTTCCCGTGCAGCCCTGCACGGGTGTGTGCTGGGCTCTGAGGGGAGTTTGTCTTGGCTTTGTGTGTATCTGCATGCTGTTGACAGTGGGATTTTGATGTTCCTTGCACTGCTTCAGTCAAGGCTGAGGAACAGAGCCAATTTTATTCCTAAGGGAAGCTGAATTTAGTATCTTAAATTCAGCATACATGAGTAAGATAATTAGGAATGTGTCAATATTCCACATACACAGGTTGCAACTCCACGTAGTTAATTAGGAGGCTAAGCTTGAAACTGCCAAACCAAGTCTGAATAGCAGCCTAAAAGCAGCTTTCTGATGGCTCAATAGTTACAAGGCATGGGAAAAAAAACTCCACAAAATATGCAAAAGGAGAGCTTTATGCTGTTTTTCCATCCCTCAGGGTTTGTGTGGCCTGTGGCACCTCTGAAATCTCAGCAGTGGTGCATAGGGACAGCCAGAGGCCAACCCCACCTTGACTCCATCAGGTAGAGATTTTGTCCAGCCAAGGAACGTGCTTTCTGGTCATTCCTGTCAATAAATCTCATCATCCCCCACCACCTGGCCTGGTTTTACAGTAGTGTTTGGATTCCTTGAATTCACCCTCTGATAAGGCAGGATCAGGCACTGCCTCCCATGGCCACCAGGCAGTGAAAATGAGATCTGTGCATGTGCTCCTGTGTCTGTAACCAGGAGCTCTCAGCTGTCTGCCAGGGCCGTGTGAAAACACAGCGCTCAGGGCTCGAGGCTGGACACAGACCCAAACTCTTCTTAGGAAACAAGCCAAAAGCTGAAGTTTTCACCTGGCTTGGATTTGAAAATTTTGCAGTTCAGCAGTTTTGAATAGTAGCTGTGAAAAAACACCAACTACTAAGGTTAGACAAAGGCTTGTTTGGAAGGTTTTTTCACAGAAAGCTAGTTCCACATTTCTTGTTCCTAAAGCAGTCTGACCCCCACTCCTCCCCCAGGGAAGAGCTGGCTGAGCCCATTTCTTTTGCTGTTAAGAGATTCACTGGGTAACTGAATAAAATAACACACAGGTTACAGTCTTTCTTCTTTTGAAGACAATGATAAAAAATCCCAGTGGGGCTGGGATTTAACTTGAGGATTACAACTGCTGTGAATCAATCCTCTACCAACTTTAGAGGGATTGGACCAATTAACACCAGCCAAGGGCTCAGTCCTTTCACTCTACCCAGAAGGCAATAATATCCATTATTGTTTTCCCCAGCCAGGACTCTGTCATTCTTTTTCATCACAATTTCCCCTCTATCTCCCACCTTTTCTCATTTCCCAGTTCTGACACTTGACTTGCAGAGCCCTCTGAACCCTTAAAAATATTTGCTTTCTAAAAAACAACAGAAGGAAAAATGTTTGGATTTTTGCTTTGTCAGGAATCTGCTTTACTTGTTTCCAATTAAAACAAATGTAAAAAATAATCTCTTCATCTTCAGTGAGGAAGGAGCTGGGGCTTTTAAAATACACAAATCAAGTGAAATAACAGCACAGACTGCCAGCCCCAGATCAGATGTGCATGGAGGAACATATGCAATGCATTACAAACATCCACTCCTCGGGCCACATCCAGGGATGTCTTGGGTTCATTGTCTGTTCTGAACTCCTTAACAGACAACAAACTCTGTGTTCTTAGATTATCTTTTCTTTAGTCACTTAGTAAACATAGTTACATGATTTTAACTCGTCAGAGGAAAGTGAACACAACCTAATCAATGCCTTCATTTTCCATTGTGACAACTCTAAAAATGAGCAAATTCTCCACTTTGAAAAACTTTGTAACATGGTTTTTTCCATGTTTTTGTGTTAGAAGTTTTTCCTCTGCCTTTTTTCTCCTCCTCTTTCCTGACCTCCCTTTTATTTCTCAGCCTGGCTGCAGCTCTGCCCCAGCTGACTGCTACTTTCAGACCAACTTTTCACAGCCTGGAGCCCAGACTGAAGCAGGGACAACCTCCTCACTCATCAGGGCTGCTCAGATTTATACCTGCTTACAATGCTGGGACTGAGCTAAAGTGCTGTAAGACAAACTGCACTAACTCTGTGCTATTTCATGCCAGGAAAATTCCAGCTGACTTCTTAAGGCATCTTTAACACTGTTCCACACTCCTAAAAATCCAGGCCTTAGAATATAAATAGGGTTTTTCAGTTTTGTGTGTTTTTCTTTTGAATTACAGTTTCTCACTGAGAAAGTTTGATTGATTCAGGCAACAGAAAGAAAAAAATCCCATGCAACTCAGTTGCTCAGTCACACACTGAATTTCAAATAGCAATGAATCAAAGAGGACAGCTCATGAGCTGAATGCTTGGCTGTGCTCTTCAGCAAATCCATTAAAACAATGCCATTTAGTTTACAAAATGATACATAAACAAAAAGAGCAGCACCATCGATATGAGATATCATCTACAAATGAGCACACAGCTGAAAGGCAGCTGCTTTAGCTGGGTTCCACTTGAACCAAAGCCCCAGGACACAACACTGGTGGCAAAGAGGAGAGAAAAAGCTGCAAAACGAAACAAATGAAGCAAGGCAGTTCCAATCCCAGCAGTCTGATATTGCCCTTGGTAAATACAGCAGTGCAAGTCACTGCATCTACAGGATGAATGCAGTTCATGCAGTTACCTGTGGGAGAGGCACGGGGATTTTCTGCACAGAGTCAGACTCTACAATGAACACAATTTGTTCACAACTAAGACCTCCAGTTGCTCAATTTAAGATTCCATATGCTGTTCCTGCTGGTAATGAGATATTAAAGATTATGAGATAAACCAACACGGTATTCTGATACCAAAAGGTAAGCTTATAAATCCGTGGAAATCCTTTTTTAATTCGAGCAGAAAGGGCTTAGCATTAGCACAACTTCGTTCAACAATCAATAAAATTAGACCCAATAAGGAAAAGGATGAATGAACAAAAAGATTTCTATTCCAGCAAGAAAATAAGAGTTAAAATTATAAAAATCATCCTGTGACTTTTCTTGTGCTAGGGAGCTGCTTGGATTATGTGAACACTTGGAACTGCCTGGGCAGCCCTGTGTGTGTTGACAATACCACATAATGCTCCTCAGTCACACACGGGGGGCAAATTCCTCCTCAGGACATGAACCACACACAGCAGAACTTGCCTGGTGTTTGACAAATGCTTGGTTGGAGAACAAAGGGAGGAGGCATTCCAGTGCCTGGCAGCACATTGTCTTTATTTCCTTAGTAACTGAAGGAGAGCTGCTTTCCATTTTTCTCCTGGCCTGTATCTGTGTCTGCAGTAGGTGCTGCAGTGATGCCCTCTGCACCAGTGTGCCATTGTGACAGGTACAGGCCCCTCCAGCCCTGAGACTGCTGTGCTGGGGCTGGCCAGGAAATCACAGTGCTTCCAGGTCTTGGGGAAAGGGAAACTCCTCACCTTGGAGATTCAGGGGTGAGGGATGAGGGAGGTTTAATGATGGAAAAAAAAAACACCAAAAAAACAGACATAAGTGGGAGCTGAAGAACAGGAAATATGATTAATTTGGGATGAACATAGTAAGGAAGCAATGAGAAAACCAATAAACCAGGACTTCATGAGACAAAGCTTGACTTGAGGTTGTTCACATCAGAAGTGCATGGAGGGACTGGAGACCCAAGCACAGGTGAAGAAACTCAGTATTAGCACTGCTGGTAACAGTGTGGGGAGTAATTAACAGTTAAGGTAATGAAAACATGCAGGTTTCTGGAGAGAGGAGAATGTCAAACCTGCCAGGTGCACCTACTGACTCTGCTGACAGCCCAGCCCAGGCCCTGGCTTTGTCTGTTGTTCTATCTGGTTTTTTTTGATCAAGGCAACACAAACCAGAGCTCAGGCCCAGAACTGGCTGTGTGTGCTTTTAGAACACAAACAGATCCTGCTCAGCTTTTCTTCCTCCACTGTGAGTAACAAAAGCTTATTTCAGTTGGCTTAGGGTTAGACAACAATTAACTTTGGAGGGAGGGAATGGAGACCATGTAATTTTTCAACAAACTGCAAAACTGTAAGCCAAGAAAAAATATGCCTCCACTTTCTTTTAAAACACATGTACAGACCCTGCATAATTTCACAGGTGTTTCTGATTTAAGCCACACTTGTTTGTTGTTTGCTGCTTTCCACAAAGATCTAGTCCTTATCCACAAGCAAATGCCAAACTAAAGGCTTGCTGTGATACAACACATACCTACCACAAAAGCACCAGGACTGTTGCTCCCCAGCATCTGAGCCCAGGAACATCATCCCTTGGGATGTCCCAGGACACACAGGACTCAGGTGCATCCCTGGCTGAGCCTGGGAGCCCAGTGTGGCCAGCAAGGACTTGAATCAGTCCAGCTCTTAATTCACATGGAAAAAAGCATTGGCATGTCCTGATACCATAACAACTCCCAGACCTGCTACCCAGCCCAAAGAGGGAAAAATGACCTTTTATCCTCAGGGAATTGGCTCCTTGTGGGTTCTTTCTCCCCTTCCAAGAAGCTGCTGGCTGGGGAGCCAAGAGCAGGGTAGCAGTGTAATTGTGGTTTGCAATTAAAAGATGCCCAGGAGCTGGGATACACCTTGGGTAATTTCCACAGCTGGCAAAGGCTAGATCCACATTGACCACTGCTGATTTTATACACCTTGAAAAGGGCATGTTGACGACAATCCCTTGTATTTCCCACAGATGGAAGCAAAAATAATGCAGCTGAAAGTCAGGGTAGCAAAACGATGCAATGTCTGCAGTGTATTTGTCTTTTTCCTTAACCAGACTACCCCATTCACAAGTGAAAAATTTGAAAAGAGAAAGTATTTTACCAACTGAATTTCTTTCATTTTAATACATCATCAGTCCCACCCCAACTCTCAAGCCAAGATCAGGAACAGATCGATGTGACTTACTTACACTGTTTTATTAGACAAGAAATTTAAAATTATTTAGAATTATTAAAATACTCCCAAGGAATTTCTTACTGTTGTTAGAAAAATTAGGTTGACCCAGAAGAAAGTCTGTTCCTCACAGAGGTGATTGCTCCCAGGGACTCTGATTGTTTGTGACTAAAATTCCTGGGTTCAGAAGCATTTTTTAAAAAGTTCTCAATCAACCCACAAGAGCCTTGGCCCCAACCCATCACCAGACACGTCTGAGAGCTGAGGGTGATGACTGAGCCCTGTTCAATGAGGACTTGTACCTTTATTTGGATCTGAGTCACCTTCTGACAGGTTGCTCTGTATCATACCAAAGGCATCCCTGTGTATTATGCACATTCGTTGCCAGCTGGAGTTGTCTTACGGAGTTGAAAATAAAAGAATAATGACATTAATGATTTGCCCTAGAACACATGGCTGGGGAAGCCATACTTCAGGACTTGACAGGTTCATTTTCAGTTGTGTGAGTAAAAGCAGCTGTCAGTAAGGTAAAATACCAGCAAAAATCTGACACTGGAGTTACAAAGCCCACCTGAATGGTGTCCTAAGGGCGGCCCTGGGACAGATAAGCCCACGCACAGTGAGCTCACAGCCACATCCTGCAGAGCAGGCCCTGCACACTCAGTGTGTCAGTGCAGTGTCAAACGTGTCCTCAGCAGGGCAGCTCTGGCACAGAGACACGGGGGAGCTGGGAGCTGAGGGCTCAGAGCTGCACCACCACAGCCAGCCAGAGCAAGGCTCTTTCCGTGCACAGGCATCTGTAAAAGACAGGTACAGGTAGATATTGCGCTGCTTTGTTGGGGTGAAAGGAGCCTCTTTTTGAAAACTCCACTGCTGGATGCTACTAGGCATCTACTAGGAGCTTTTAACTGGGAAAAACTCCTCAAAGTTTTTTCAAAAGATCCATAAACCTACGCCTTCCTCTATTTAATTTGTTATTAAGCAAGAGGAAAAACCCACCCATTAATCCAGCAGAGCTCTTGCACACTCATCTTGGCTTATAATACACAGTGCTGTTGAAGTCAAACACAGGTTTAACACATCACTTACAAGTTATTCCAAGAATTGAAACACTTGTGTGGACTTCCTTGAGTTTCAGAATAGCTCCTTCATAGAAATGCCACAGCCAGTCAATTAAGAAAGCTAAAAGTAATCAGTCACCCAGGGTTGATTGGATTTAGTACTTGGTGAATGCTTTTTTGTTCTTGGATCAACTACACCCACTTTCAAAGCTGATTAAAAATTGTTGATGATCTCTTCCACCTGTTCAGGGTGATAAACTGGCTCCAAAACTAATAATTTCCAAAATCCTGGTTAACTCAAAAGTAGCTCCTAACAGGGTGCAGCCTGGTCTGAAGACAAAAGCAGGTGAAACGTGAGGCAGCGTCTGGGGAAGAAAAGTTTACAGATATCACTTTTTGAATCCACACTAAAGAGAGCAGGGTCCATGGGCCCAGGAAAAGTGGAGTTGCTGCCTGCAAATGCTCAGCAGCTTCCACTGCTTGGGCTCTCCTCCCTGCCTTCCCCAGAGCCACCCTGCAAGTGCACAGTGTGGGACAGTGTCACTGTGGGTGAGTCCCCAAAATTTGAAACAATGCTGCCCTGCTGGTGCTACTGAAAACACAACAGGCTTATTCAGGGCTGCTAAGACCCTGAATCCTGGCTCTGCCCTTCCCAGGGCACCTGCAGGCACATAGATGTCCTGCCTCTTCAGCAGCCACACTGGAACACTTGGAGAGTCTCCAAAAATTACCAAAATGGTCTCCAAGGATGTCATGTTGCAATCTAAACCATTTGGCAAATAAAACCCATCTGCCATCATAACATGAACCTGAAAACAGAAGCTGACAAAACCAGGAGTTGCAGGACTCCACGGAAACCCTCCTGTCTGTTGTTGGATACCATTATTTTGTATTGCTCAACAAGTACTTCAAATATTTGGGTGAGTAAAGGCCAATAGAAAAAAATCAACAGACAAAAAGACCAACCTAAATGTGCTATCCCTGCTTGAGTCATTGCCAAACCACAATTTAAAATATACTTTCTGGTGAAATATACAAACAAAATTACCTAAGTTTCATGTGGCACATAGATAAGGACTAGATCTTTAAGCTGATGCAAGTCAGGGCACTCCCAGTGAAATCGGTTCATACCAGGCTCAGATCAACCCATTTATCCTTATTTCCTTAATTGTCAGTGTCAGCTTTCCTAGGCCATTCATTTATGCTGCTTCAATCAACCCAACAGAGTCTTTAATTTAATCAACATTCAATTTTAACCCTTTTTTTAAGAAGTGTTTTTTTTAAACAGAATTTTAACTGTTTTCCAAAAAGGTGAAAGCAAATGGTCTTTTCTACTTGTCACCCATTGAATCTGCTGGCTGGGTAAGGTCTCAAACACAGGTTAATGTGCTCAACAGAGGAACCAGGCACTCCCTGGGGACTCCTATGCTGAATTCTCACATGTTGAGCTGGCATGTGATTCCATGGGCACACAGCAGTGAGAGGGCACCAGATCTCCACAGCATTCTGAAAATTTGAGGCCAGAATCCTTAAAGGGCTTTAAACCTGGAAAACCTACTGGAAACTGGCACCTCCAACACCCACTCCCCTCCTGCTATTTGCATTTCCAGAGCATGAAGGGTTCGTCCAGCCCCAGCTGCTGAACAGCCCAAACACTGATGCTCTTCCTGAGTGAAGGAGCTTATCCCAGCCCTGCTGGGAGCAGGAGCTCAGAGACCAAATCCTGGGGGCCCCTGTGACACCCTGGACCCTGCTCAGGCCTGGCCAGACCTCGGTGGCTGGTGAGGAGGGGGCAGGACACTGTTGCACCGTGCCAGTGGCATTGCCATGGTGAGGAGGGACTGACACAGGGCACAGGAAGGAAGAAGGGCCTGCAGGAGCAGGACCTGCCTCAGGCAGCTCTGTCTGAGACTGGCTTAGGGCAGGGGTTGCTCTGAGGTATGAGAGGCACTGGGGCAGCACAGCAGGGCCCCCCCTCCCCACAGCTCTCCAGCCCCTCTGAGCTCACCTTGCTGCTCGCTGTGATGGTTGGCTTCCAAAAAAATCCCTCCCCAAGGTGATTAGTGTGGAGTTTGGGGAATTTTTCATCAGCAGGATGTTTAGTGGAAGGCTGAAAATCCAGGTGGGAAGTGGGGGTTCATTACCTGAGCTGCTGCACCTCAGCCAAGCAGCACTGTTGAAAACTGGCAGCTACCTGCACCTGTAAGTGCTTACTGACCCCAGGGGAGGCTGAAATGGGAGGGGACCTGTGTTCCTCATGATGGCTTTGTTCTGCTGATCAGTGGGGTTTTTCTCATTTTAAAAACAGTCTTCAAAAAATGAATGCCTCAAAATGCCTCTGCCCATTTAATTAATTTCAAGATTTTATAGATGAGAACAATGAGTAAGTTCAAGAGCACTATTAAAACAAGGATTTATATCATCTTTTGTTGGTCTGGTCAAAAGCTAATAATCCACAGCAGATTATTGGGATGTAATTGCCCCATATATATAAATACATGTATATGTATGAAAATAAGTTAGTGTAGCATATTCCTGTGGCTACTCTCTCCATCCACCCATGGAGAATACATTTTACTAAATTGATTGTAATGAAATGCTTTAGGTTTTAATTTTACTTTTAAAAGTCTACATATTCATATAACTTTCTTGGAGGCTCCCACAAACAAAGAATTTTGTTCAGGGCCACTGCCAGAAATAAGAAATGTCAGGGATCTGTAACCCATTCAATAGAGGGTCAGTCAATGGCCCAAGGGTACTTCCCTGCAAGGAAAAGGGTAAAATAACTGAGGTCAAGGCCTCAAAGGCAGCTCTAGTTTCAATCATGTTGCTGATTTAGCATATAACATGCCTTTTTTTTTTTTTTTTTTTTTTGCTTTGCAATTGTCAAAAAACATTTTATTTTTCCTGATGTCTACTGTGGCCCGAGTCTGTTTATTGCACTACTCCACACTCAGTTTAAGGACATTGGGATGTTCACCACCAATGAAATGCAAATACATAGGCTTTATGTGGAAAGAGACTCACTTGCCTCATGGTACTGTATAAACGTGTGGAAAGAATGAGGGGCAGGGAGAGAAAAAATGTCTTTTTTGGCCAGGAAATCTTTCAGTAAAATCCATATGCTTGGAATTAAATTAAACCATTGGGGTAAAAAGTTTCTAGATGATGATTTTTTAGATTTGGGAGCTAAAAGGGGGGAAAGAGCAGACAATCTGCAAAAGGAGGGGAAGAACCCAAGTGTACAATCCTCACTGGACATTTTGAAACAGTTGTTTCTTAACAACGACATAAAGGTTCTTCTTTCATGTTCACAATGAAGCTAAACAATTTATAAAACATCTTTGTGCCTGTGAAATGGAATCTATTTCTCCACCCACATCACATTCTCTCTCAATGCCTGACTGGCTGAATCCAGGCACCACAGAAACACCCAGCAGGCTGCTTTCCTCACCCAGCTACAGAAGGTGAACCTGCTTTTAAAGCACAACCACCCAGTGGCTCGCAGCAGGGCTTTTGGGCACCAGCACTGCACAATTCTGTTCTGCTGCTACCACGGGAGTTTCTCCCAATTGGAGTTTGTTTCAAAATCTTCCTCAAATAGCTCAAAAATCCTAGGGAAATTCCACAAGAGTCACTGTTGTTTCTTTGCCTCCCATGAGTGGTGCACATGTGTAATTTGGGTAGTTAAAAGCCTGTGTACCCCAAAGCAAGCAGCAGCCTTGTAGAGGTGATGGCTGAGGCCCCTGCAGCCTCAGCACCCACACGCCACAGCCCACGGCCATTTGTGTGTGCCCCTCACACAGCAACATCCTGTACACAACATCCATCCACGCTCCTGGTTCCTGCCTTGGAGGCCTCCCCAGGGAAACTGTCCCTCTCCATCTTCTGCTGACACCTTTCCCCTTCTCCCTCTGTGGCCATGAGTGTCCATCACGAGCCCACTGACACAGGCAAATGCAGCCCCTGAGCAGGGCAATGCAGGCAGCTGCAAGGCCATGGCTCCACAGGAGAGGGGACACCCTGGCCCAAAGGACACTGTGAAAACTGTAGGATTTCTGCCAAGGATAGCTGACCTTAGGCAAGGTCCAGGCTGGCCAGCAGGGGAGGGACACTATCCCTAGCGGGTCCCAGTCATGAATATGAAAAATTATGGCCCTATGGGTTTTTCTCAGGCACAGTACCCATGGACAACACCTGGTCTCTAAGGAAATGTGATTGATATGATATTAACAAGGTCAGCCTGGCTCCAGCACCCTTCCCACATCACAGGCACCACAGTTCACGACAGCAGCAAGGAACAGCAGTGTGCCTTAAGGTACATGCAGGAGCCACACAGCTCAAATGAACTCTGGGAGTGCATTCCTGTGAAATCTGCTGAAGAGAATAAATCCCTTTGGGGCAAACACCAGCACTGTTACTCTGAATTCTGTATCTGTTGTGGATAAATTCTAAATTAAAAAAACATGCAATAATTAGAAATAGTCCATTTCAGGTTTGTACAGCAACTACTTTATTATTTTCAAATGCAAATGTTTGCATTGTTTGCTATTTTACAATTTTACAAACTAGGTATAAAAGACCATAAATAAATGACATAAGTTATGTGTACCTAAAATTCACGGAGGGAGAAAAAAAATTACAAATTAAAACAAAATAGAAAAATCTATATATCTAACCCAGAGATCATTCAAATGCACGAACCAAGAAATGCTGTTAGATTCTTTCAGTATGAACTAAATTATAATATGCCTCATACATTCTAATTTTAACCACAGTCCTTGCATATTCCAACATACTTGCAGTGATACAAAAAAATAAATGCACTCTCTTTTTATTTGTCTGATTAGTATTTCAGATTTTTTTCTGGTTATGAAAATGTCACATAAAAGAAAAATACTGCTTTTTCAGTCCTGTTTACTGGTTACTTACCAGCTCTTTTTTTGTATTTTATACATATATATTTTTAATACATAAGATCCATCACAAAATTAGCACAGCAAGAAACCCGGACAAACATCAACCAGTGGTGTGTGAGCAGGACAATTGAACACACTCGTGGCAGCAGTGCGTGGCACCCACCTTCCTCTTGCTCCAGCTCCATCTGGAGCAGCCTGTGGTGGCCCAGCCCGTGGCCACCCATGCCAGGCACGTCCTGGTGCCCTGCCATGCCCAGCCTCAGCTGGCAGCACAGCTCCCCTCACTTCCCTGCCAGGCCCTGCTGCTCCTCCTCTTCCAGATCAGGCGGAATCACCAGGGAGGGTCAGCGAGGAGGGAAAACAGGAGCAACTTCAGGACACCAGGACACGGCTCCGGGCAGGGCTGCGTGTCCAGACTGCCCCACGTGTGCTGGAGTGAGCCCCTGTCCCATGGCAGGGAACTGCCCCTGTCCCATGGCAGGGAACCGCCCCTGGGAGCACCTGGGGAGCTCCTCCTCCACCTGTCCCCACCAGGTGCTCGTGGGCCTGCGTCCCCTGGGTGGTGCAAGCACTGAGCTCCACTCCAGCTGCCTCAGGCTACACTACAGTGAATCCTCCAGACACAGAAAGCTCTCCTAGGTAGTATCAGCACGTTGCAGCACTGCTCCCTGGGCCATGGAAGAAAGAGTGTCTTCTACTGCACTTCACCTGCTCTTCACCTGCACAAGGAACAGGACGCACTTCACAACTCTTGCTAACTGTAACTTTACAGGTCTCGTGGCATTTTTGTTCCTTATCTGTGCTGGGAACCAGGGAAGTGTTTTGATTATTACGTTGCACACAGAGCAAGGTGCTTCTGTGAATGGAAGAACTGCATATATTTGTTAGCATTCAACAAGTCTTTAAAATCCTATTTTTGCAGGGAAAAAAAAGGCTGCATAAGAACTCAGTTCAGGATTACCAGTGGATGGAGATGCAGGTGTTGCCTCCATCACCTTGCCACTGAGAAACCAGTTGTTCTTGGTCGTGAGCAGGGCACTAGTAGGAATAAACAACACTTAACAAAAACCCTTAGCACCCTTTAGATACCACCATCCATTTCTCCAAAACTACCTCAAAATTGCCCGTTTCAGGCTGCAGAACTACTCAACAACGTTAGCATGGCAGCTAAAAAATGCACTTACTGATACAGAAATTGCAACATTTTTTAATGTGTGTGTTTCTGCTGCCATTTCAGACATGAGCTATCAGCCTGGTCTCATAGGAGAGGGGACTCCTGTGCTCCCAGGGGTGTTTGGGGCACATTCAGAGGCAGATCTACACACATGGTGACTTGCACGCCAACACACGCACACAAGCACACGTACGCACCTTTCAGAGGAGATAATATTCCATTATCCATTCAAGGAAAAAAAATATATTTATATCACTGCAATGGCACCTTTAGTGTAAAATGTCACTTCAGCAATGTACACAGGCAGCTCACAGGAACTGGGTTCTCTGCTCTGGCACCTGGCCTGGTGTCCATGGTAGGATGTGTAGTGCTCTGTCACCTGCATTTGTCCGGGATGCAGTGGTGACAGCCAGGGGAATGAGGAAAGACAACAACAAAATATATAAATAAAACCAAAGGGTAGCAGAGAAAGCAGAAGAGGAGAAAAAACAAAATCCAGAAGTCTGCAGGGCTTTGACATTCCTCAAGTGACAACTGGGTGCTGAGTCTTAATGAGTCAGTTATCACTTAGTGGAGAAAAACAATGGAGTGGGTGGCCCAGGAAAAAAAAAAAAAAGGAAGTAGAAGTCACAGTCTCTTGGCAGACCAATGACTGTCCAGCATGTGTTTTCCAGAATCAGTGCTATGGAAGACGCAACTGTGGGTCCAGAAGGCTTCATGTCTAGTCTGTGTTCCTCCACGGTCAGTGTGATCAATGGGACGGGCTGCGAGGCCGTGAAAGCAAAATCCATTTCCCTGCATGAAAAGAGAACCCAAATTCAATGTATTAAATCACATGCACCAAGATGGACATTCAGACCTGCCCAAATGGCAGTGCTCAAAGGGTGGGTGGGAACCCTTTGCCTTCCCTGTCCTTCTTCCTCCCCCCACACTATTTCCAGGCCTTGCTTCCATGGCATACCTTACATACAGATATGTAATCAACCAATCAACCAATCTTTCTATCTATATTTACAAGGGCCACCTATTTTTTTCTTCCATCTGCTCTCTTCCAGCTAAAATCACATTCTAGTGGATGCCCCTCATTGGCCATATTTTATCACAGGAAACACAGCCACCAGTGGCAGTACTGAAAATCCAGCATCTGAGCTGCCTTCACAGTTTTCATACTATAGGGACACAGTTTTCCATTTTGTGTGGAAAATACTGCACTGTTTTGAATTACCACTACTAGACTCCAAGACAGCAATTTAACAAACTGGCCAGAAAATTGGGTGTATTTTGGTTTTAGATCAAAAGATGATCTCAACAGAACACAACAGATTTACACAGTAAGGAAACTTTAAGTATCTCTGCACTTCAGAGGCAGAAGAATTCTTCCTGCTGAAAGTACAAATGTCAGGTCTTTAAAATGAGTAACTACTTCTTATGTTGCCTGGCAAAGTGACATTAAAACATGCTGGTTTAAGTAGATTTTTTAAAGAAATCTTAAATTTCTTGAAATGGAAAAGCTTTTATAAGTAATACTGCAGAACAGTTTATACTGAGCTGTCATGACTTGACAGGATCAAAATTTAGCATCTCATATTCAGAACAAGTCGTTCTCTGAGAGAGTTGGGAGTGAGGGAGAATTAGTGGTTAAAATCAGCAAGTTATTGTTAAAACTGACAAAAAAGTGATGTGAGTGACAATACAGTATGTGTGATTTGTCCAACTGAGTGAACAGTTTTGGATTTAGGATAAACTCAATTATTAAAAAAGTTTGACATATAACGCCACCAAATCATTTCTGAATTTGCTGTCAGGTGTGGAGTAGGACCAAAATATTACAGACTAAAGAACCAGTCTTAGTGCCATTAAACTATAAATCTCACCTTTCTGACATTGTGCCTGGCACAGCTGAAAGGCAATGTCAGTTCTAAAGGACATGTCATGAAAATCCTCCTCCTACTCAGCACAGAGTAAGTGGCCCATCTTTTTTCTAAGGTCATCTCATCACTTTGGTCCTCAGAAGGACTTTAAAGGAATCTAACTTACATACTCTGTTCAAAAAGAGTAATAAAAGCTTTACGACAAATAAATTCAAGCCTAAGTGTTTTCAGAGCTTTACTGGATAAAGCTTTATCCTGTGTGACCTGCTGAGGACAACCACATTGCCATAGCAATCTCCTCCACTAAGCAACCCAGGGGATGCCTCCAGTCACTCAGCTTCCATCTATTCCCTAGAGAAGGCAGAGGGCAGCTTTTCCAAGCTCCATCTTGTTGGCCATACCTGCAGAGGGGTGTCAGGCCCCAGCTGTGCAGTCTGCACCTGGCACTCACACCCACAGCTGCCCTGTTAATTCCTGATACCCACCCTACAGAGCTGGTTTCCAACATGGATTTTGGCTCCCACAACTGATACAACTGGATCACATTGCCTGAACTGTTACACTGCTGCATTGCACAGAGCTGCCACCGTGCCTGACACCCAAACTGCACAAAACCCACAAGTCTGCATGCACAATCCCATTTCCTTCTGCTCCCCTTCCCATAAAACCACTGACACCATAATGGAAATGTGTCTTTCTAAAACCCAAATATTGTTTTTACTGCTGTTCATAAGAGTGCATTAAAAGTCTTTGGTTCTTCTTGGTGCATTTATAAGTATTTGTACTTTATGGGATCCATTCAAGTTGAGTTTTTCCAACAGCATAAGGGCATCCCTACTGCTCTCAGTGTGAAGTGGTGTCAAGCTCTCAGCCCTGAGCTGAGCCCCAAACACACCTACACCTCATCTGCACATCCTACCAGGCAACAGATTGAGAACAATTTGAGATAGTGCAATTTTCACTGCCATCAAATAGTGGAAACCATGCAAAAGGCTCAGCAATTGGTCTGGGAAACCAGCACAGATTCTTACAAACCAGTTAAGAACCCCAAATAACACATACCACAGCAGTTTTTATTTTTCCCCAACAGCTTACAAAATAAAGCACCATGAACATGTTAGACACTGTACTTCCACTGACCTTCCATGAGGCAAAGGGAGTAGGTTTCTTGAAAGAGAAAAGAAGTCTGAAAGCTCCACAGCCACGATTGTCACAGCTGACTACTGGCAAGATGGTCACAAAAGTCTTTCAATGGCAGGCTTCAGCATGGCACAACAGCCAAGAACCTCCCCAGAAGTCCAGTTCTGCCCAGTAATCCACAAGGTGGGTCATTTTATGTCTCAAGCCCATAAACGGGTAGGTCACTAATTGGCAGGCACTGATTAGCCACATGATATTCTCACTGAGGTTTCTGCAAGGTGTTAGTTCTGCATCAAGTCTGCAAAGAATATCCTAGGGCAGGTTCTTCATTCCAGTGAAAGGTACACAACGGTGGTTTCACCCACAAATAAAACACTATGGTTGTAATCCTACAGGTCACAGGGAGAAGGAAAGTAATGCTGTTGTTTTTTAAGCACAGTATCTGGCAGCAAACATAGCATCGAAATTTGAATGTGACTTTATATTTATATAGATACACGTATTTTACATATCATTGATCAACAGAGAAGTATGTTCCAAGAAACAATTTGTTCCAGGTCTGGTTTCAAATGACGGCTTGTCATTTCTGGAGGCCCCCCTCCCAGCACACACGCTCGGCTTCCGCAATCTGTACATCAAGCAATGCTGCAGATCTTTATTTCGACGGGCGAGGAGACGAAGTAAAAAAAGTGCAGTTCTTCAATTAAAGTGCATGGATGAGGTAAACTAATTTCAAGAGTTTTGAGTTTATTCAGTGCTGGCTCAGACGGGAACCATCCTGCCGTGCATCTGCTGCATTTGGGTGCGCATCGCTTGGACGCTGCTCAGGATCTTGTTCTGGTGCGCCAGGGCCGTGATCCCGATCCTGGCCAGGTCCCTGTGGAAAGCAAGAGAAGAACAGGGGCTGAGAACCGTGGATCAGATGTTGGTGCAGAAAAAAATATTAAGAGTCAACCGCAAGCGGCATTAGCAAAAGCAAGGCAGATGCACAGAAATGTTTAATTAAATAAGTGGAGGCATTGTGGAGGCATTTTAAAGTTATCCTCCATCCAAATGAAAGGCATTCCATTCCTTTAATGAGTGTAATGATATGCAGCACAAAGCAAAAGAGGCTGATTAAATCCAGATTTACCAGTTTTTTTGTTATATCGCTGAGTACTTACTCCTGGTTCATATGCACCACAGCCTCTAGGGTGGTATAGCCAGCAGCTGTGAAGTTATCCTTGTATCGCTCCATTTTCATGGCTTGGAGCCAGTCACTGACAGAAACAACCGCCGAGAACTCAGGGGAGCTGGGATCCAGCAGGGCTGTGCTAGGTCTGGATGCCAAACAGTGAAAGGACAGAGAAACGGTGTCAGCTGGATCATGAACCACAAACGAAAGTTTGGTCTCTGCAACAATTACCCTCGATGATGAGGGAAGGCAGGGGCAAGAGGCTGTGCCCAACAAAACTGATGGCTCTGCACATCAACTCAGATTCATGCAAGAAACTGAACAAGATGCAAAGTAATAGGCCAACTATTGCTAAGAATGAATTTGACCTGAGGTTTCTATTTTTGGTTTGAGATCTAATTTGAACCACAATATGGCTTACAATTTCCATCTCAGATACAAACAAGTTCATAGAAAATGCTTTTACTCCCCCAAAACAAAGAAGATGGCAATGCTGGAAGGTGTTTGGCCTGCTGGGTCTGAATCTCACAGGCAGCAATGCCAGACCTTGCCAACCCTGCATGTGTCAGACCTCAGCTCAGCAGCTATAGAAACACTACTGAAGTATGTGCAAAGAACTGGGAGATCACACCCTGCCAGACTGGTTTGGAGGGTAAAACTTGGGGCAGGTTCAGATAACTCCTGTTTCTAGCCAGGTCTGCTCAGTGCATTCAATCAAACTCAGGACAGCAGGGAGTTAATCCCCTCTTTAATCAATCCATTCCTGACTGGAGTGTGTGCCAGAAGTGACGGGAATCACACGAGCTTTGATCTTTGTTTGCACTGTGGAATCTGCTTCTCATTTTGCCTTGCACAGTTTTGCCAATAATTATTTTTACAACATTTTCTTCTCTTATTAATATTGCATTTATTATTTCATATATATCATAAGTCACTGTTTCATTAAAGCACTATAAATTACTATTATCTATCTAATCAAAACAACTATCATTTAGCAATTCATTTGAAAATGCACATCATCAAAGACTAGGTGTGCAATAGCATGGTTAGGTCTTGCCTGAGGCATTGAGTACATGCTGGTAATACTTGGTTCAACTCTTTTACTGCATTATCTAACACAAGACCAATGATGGTAACCTATTTATATATAATTATGCTTTATGTACAAAGTAATATATTAATAATGTTATATGGATATTTGAAATTTCTGTTCTGAAGACAAGAAAAATATCTATAAACAGCCATGAACGTGAACTGACCTTGAACAGGCTGTTAACTTACATATACACACATACACAGAATGACCTTGAACAGGTTAGTAACTATTGGAAAACATATATATTTTCAAAGAGCACCTGTAAATTGAAAAGAAAGCAAAATGGAGGAGTTCATACTGTGATTCTTCAATCAAATTATCACAGCAGATCATACTGTGATTCTCACGAAGTAAATTATTTAAGCCTCAAGGGAGAGTAGATTTTTGCCAGGCTCCCAGTGCAATTAGGGCAATCTGGAAGACATGGTGATAGTGGCCTCACAGGGTTAATGATCCCTCTTCTGGTGACATATAACGTAGGCAAGACTCACAAAGGGACATACAAGTTTAACAAAGGATGTTGTTCTGTTGAGACAGAATCTCTGTTACTCCCTTATTGATTTAAGAAACTTAATTTTGCGTTGTCTAATGCATTTTTTTGTACCTTCCCTCCTACTAAAAAACATTCTCCTATTATCCTCCTCATTTCTTTTAAGCTTTTTTCTGTATTTGCTGTAAGCAAATCTACCTGACAAAGCAGAGACATTTGAAAAAAACAGACCAAAGCTGATAGAGATTAGTAACGTTCCTATTACTTCAGCAGTGTTTCACCAGCTTAAACAAACTGCTGATCTGTCCCAACAAAGTTATTTTGGTTTTACCCTACAACTCTGGGAGTTTCCTTCCTGCTGCACGTCTCTTGCACGTACCAGGTACACCATGTTTAGCAAACAAAACAAATGTAATGCGGGATTGGTGGAGACATGAAACTGGCTTTCCACAAAATTAAATTTAAATTCACATAAAAATTAATCCACACCTTCCCAATGCCTGCGAGGCGTTGGCTGTAGCGCTGCAATGCTCATTTGCAAATCCTACACAAATCTAGGGTTTATAAAACTTGATGATGTGCTTTTCCTGCAGAAAACCACATAACTCCTGCTAGCTGCACTGACTGAGGTGACCCTACCCATTGAAGCCCTTTCACTGCGGGGTGGGGGGGAGAAGGGGAAAGAAGCAGCAGATTTTGCCTTCCAACAGAGCTTGCCTGCGTCAGGATGTGCTTAAGGCTCTGCTGGAAACTTGCTCAACGTTGGTGTAGCAGCAGCTTTGCTCACTCCCCTTTGCTCCCGGCAGGGCTGGCAAGCCTGGGTGGCCCGGGTGCCAGAGGGAGCCAGCAGAGCCCTGTGCTCCCCGTGGCTGCTGTGCAGGCTGGCCCTGCCGAGCCGTGTGTCACCTGCTCTGTGCCTGTCACCTCCCCTGGGCTCCCTCGTGCGTCACCGGCACAGAGCACAGCTGACCTGGAGCTCTCGCTGCCCGTCCTCTTCAGGCTGTTGGGGTTGCGGATGAGCTTGTCCAGCATGTTGACGATCTGCCCAAATTTGGGCCGGTCGCTGCGCTCCTTCTGCCAGCAGTCCAACATCAGCTGGTGCAGGGCGATGGGGCAGTCCATGGGCGGGGGCAGCCGGTACCCTTCCTCGATGGCTTTAATCACCTGCAAATGGCACAATCAGGAAGACATGAGGGAACACCAGGCACTGCTCCATCTACCAGCCGAGTACCGTTTATCCTAGGGCCATGCAGACTGTGGTGACAAATCCCCAGTTAAGTGATACAACATGGAAAATAGAACTCGACTCAGGCAGCTGGTGGTCTCAGAACTGTCACTTCTCCCCAGCAATTCAAAACTAAAAGGGTACAGCACCCAGAGCAGACATCAGATACGGCAGGGCAATTTGTCACAAAAAAGCACATGGGATACAGAGATGGCAGAAAAGTCCTGGTTAGAAATAAGCAGCTAGACTCGTTGGACAGAGGGCCAGTTTTGGGTGCAACATGTTGACACCGTATTTTCATTTTTAAGGTACAGCAGATCAATTCCTGCCCCTGTCCTCCTGGGCTAGCTCATCTCTGTCAGTAACAGAGGCCTTGCAGAGAACCTGTTCTCTAACCTGTATGCTCTGAGCCAAGAAATGGGAACCCTTTTGTGCAGCTTTACAAAAGTCCATACTTCAAGTATGTATTTCATATTTAACAGAACCCAGAGAAACTCAGACTGAAGTCACTTCAAACCCTCTAAAAAGCACTACAGAGGCTCTAATGGCTTCTCAGCTCTCTCAGGAGAATGGGACATGACCAGAACTCAATTCCAACACGACAGGGACATGACCCAGGAGCCTTCAGATCTGAATTAATCGATATGACACCGTTGGCAGGACTCACCATGCGACTAGAGACCAGGAGCTCAGAGACTGAGTTGCACTAAATTCCCTCCTTCTGGACTTGTCCAATTAGTGGCTAAAATCCACTGGGAGGACAAGGTGAGGGATATGCTTGCATTATTAGCAGCTATTCAGTGATCACGAAGTGTCTCTCAGTCCTTCAGAAAGTATGAAGATGCCTTTGATTTCTCTTGATTCAACAGGCACTGGGTGTAATTTGAAATACACTTCTGCTTTGTTGTGAGAAGCACTGCTCTTGCCATCATTAAGGAGAAAGAAAAGGCGTGTCTATACTATGGACTCTTTACAGAGTGTGCAGAGACAGTAATATTGGTTTTCCCTGTCTTGTTCAAGCCAGCTTTCCAACATGGCCTAGCAGTGCACAGTCGCAGTGAACACCAGCCTAACATAAACAGCTCTAATAAAAACAGCTCTGTTTGTTGCAGTGAGCTCCACTGTGCTGTGCAGACACGCCTGATATAACTGAGACACATCTGGTGTTTTATTTTCTTGCTAAGTCTTGATGACTTCCTGTTAGCAAAAGGAAGGCAAGATTGGGTGCCAGAAGAGACATTTCACATCAGAAGGAAATTAAAATTACATCCCCCATTTAGATTAAATGCCATCCGCATCTAGACACTCTTTGAAAATGTTCAGCTCTACAGAAGAAAGCAGATGACTTGTAAAATGCCTTAACCACTCCCATGGCTGTATATTCAGATTACTATTTTCTTCTTCCTTTATTTGCTTGTAAATCCCCTGGGAAAAGAATTACGGATAATCTAGGCCTCATTTTCACTGGGATTTTTTTTTTCCATTTAATAAAAATTCTATTAGCAAAAGCTCTTATTAGCATTATTATTAAATACTCTTCTGGAACAGCAGTCATTGTGCACAGTCCCTCTTGGAACACACTGAAGTAGTCCAGATGGTATGGTTAAACAGGACATGCATAATTTAAGAATGGTCATTTACAAAAGCTGCTTTTTAATGCCCTCAGGGGGCAGCTATACCATTGTCACAAGGATGCTCTGACTGATAACCAGAATTGGATTTCCTATGTGTTGATTTAGATATCCTACAAAAAATAAAATCCCCTGGAAGAATTATAAGCATAGTGGAGCTTCACGAATTAACTACCAATAGGAAGCCCAATCAAATTCAAGTGTTTTTCTCTCAAAGACTTTGAGTAAACTCAAGATATAATATGAACATTCAAATCTTCCTTCTCTTGACACTGTCACAATCTGATAGTTTAAATATATTAGTTTCCCCTTCCTCCATTTTTCTTTAATTGCTTTTTTTAAAATTTAAAATACCAAACCAAATAAACCCCATGCACAAGGTGTAGGCCTCAACTTGAGAATCCTCTTTTCCATGACCATAGATGAAGCTTGAAGCACCCAAGGAACTTTGGAGAAAACAGGAGTCTACCACACCCTTGATATCCTTCTAAAAGCCCGGAATAAACATCTTATAGCCATATAGCAATTGCCACAGAAACACATCTAAGGACAAAGATAAAGACATGGAGGGCAAAGGAGAGAAAACGCAGAGGAAGCTCAGAAGGAGACTCACATCTTGGTTGGACATGTCCCAGTAAGGTCTTTCCCCGTAGGACATCACCTCCCACATGACGATGCCGTAGCTCCAGACGTCGCTGGCTGAGGTGAACTTGCGGTAGGCGATGGCCTCGGGAGCCGTCCACCTGATGGGGATCTTGCCACCCTGCCAGCAAGAACAGCAGCCAGGGGCTCGTGAGTCACTGGGGCTCTAGGGTGTGCGCCTGACACCCTTCTACACGTGCAGAATACAAAATGGGTTTCTGTGTGCAACTCCAGAACCCTTCTCAAAAAGGCATCCACTCTCTCTCCTGCTTGCCATAAAGCTGTCAGATCCGACCAGGAGGCACTGCTGCCCATCTGTTTCCTTTAGTCACGAGCAGGCAAACCAGTAAATTGTTAAATGTATTTTTATCAGGCCTCCAAGAGATCTCTGCTTAGGGCTATGCTGAAGCCTGAGAACAAACCAGGGGTTTTACAAAGTATGTATTAGAGATTTAGTTGACAAAACAAATAAGTACATGCTGTTAATTACTATTTCCTTGCTGGCCTGTCTGACCTGTTTGGCCTGTTTCAGAAAAATAGGATTACAAACATTTTGCTTTACAAAAAGGTAAAATAAAGAGAGGATAAACTGGAAAGATTTATGAATACTGTGGTGTTTCCCATGGGCAATATCCCAACTCCTACTAGAGATTTGAGAGGGCAGGCAAGCAAGCCTCTGGACTCTCCCAGATACTGGGGGAGGAGTTCAACACCAAACCAGGGTACAAGGCTGCTTTTGATACCTGTTGGAGAAAGCTGCCTCTTCTTACAATACTTTATTTTAAACAAATAAAAACACTTGGCCATCTGATTTGGGCCACTGAGGTCCTACACTGTTTAAAAAGGAACTCACTCCATCCTGTTTATCTGATTTTGCCTTAGCTGAGTGATCCCAGGCCAGAGATTTCTCCTTTTGTTTATGCTAATATGCAAGGTGTTTTTAATTGAGCTTTTGGTTTCCTGCAGTTCCATCTGGGCAATGACTTTAGCTGAACAAAGGTTTTCAGAGTTTTTTTCATTTGCTTTTATGCTTTTTTGATTAAGTTTATTTTGGTAATTTTTTCCCAGCCATCTCCTAGATAGCTTTTATCCATAACTGAGTGCAGTGTGTGCATACTTAATAATATATTGTTCTACTATATCTCTCAAGTGTTTAATATGGACTGGTTCCAAAGCCAAAGGAAATCAAAAGGGGTCCTTCTCCCAGCTGCTTCAGCCTTTGCATCAGGCCCTTTGTGAACCAGGTTGTGGCAATATGTGCCTTGGTGACTACAGGATGCTCTCACTTTAATGAGTTATTAACAGAGCAGAACGCATTATTATATTTAAAAAAATGTTGCTTTAAAAATTGCATTCTATTGCAGCCTCTCTGGTTATGCAAAAGCTTTATTCCTGCTTTCAGACACAGATGCACCAATATTGTTTATCCATGGTTGTCATTCTAAAATTGTCAATAAGCTCTTTATATTTAGCTGCTTGAGCACAGTGGAGTTAATCCAAGTATTCCTGATCCTTCATTAGTGATACCAAATGAAGACAATGACTGTAAAGCAAATGTCATTGACTCTCTCTAGTTTACTCCTGAGATCCAACAATACCGTATCTCCACCAGCTGAATTCAAAGAGGAGCTTTTCAGTAATTTCTGTCTTGGCCTTGTGTGCTTGTCTAAACTCTGATTTCCCTGAATACAGCTTTTCAGACTTCTGCTTCTTCCACTTGCCACCCTTATGAGTGAGAGATACCAAGGCTGGCCAGCATTTAATACTACAGGAGTCTATCCTTCCCTGTAATGAGCTGTGAATCCATTAAAGGAAGAGTGTTGGGATTAAACGGCAAGATCTGAATGCTGCAAACAAACTCAGCACTAGGGAGAACAGATGGAGAATGGCAGATATTTAAAAACGAAGAAAATAAGCAATTAAAAAAGGAGACTTTATAAACTGACGTTTCTCTCTTTACGTGCACATTGATATCAGAGGTATTGGTACAAAGGCTGGTAATGGCTGGGATGTTGTTTTGTGGCCAGAAGTACTTGCATTAGCCCTATTCCATGTGCAGCATATTAAAATGGCTTTAGCAAGATTACCTAACAGTGGGATGCTGAAATATAGACAAAATGGGCAAGAAACAAAAAATGGGAACGCAGGCCTAACAGTTTTCCCAGTCCAAATCATTTAGGTCAAATTTATGACTGGCTTTATGATGGGCAAAAGCGGATTCATCTCTTTTATTTTTTTGTGTTGTGTCTACACCAGCTGTAGCAAATGTGAGTAGGACCAGCCACTTGGAAACCATGTTTGCAGATATCAGAAGGAACAGAGGTGCAGGATCCAATTTCTGGCATCAGATTCCTGTCACGTGCTGTACCATGATAAAGGAACAAGAGGAATACATGGGTCACATCCTCAGAGAAGAAATACTGCTGTGGCCACTGCTGTAGCAGCAACAGCACATCAATTTATAGGAGCTGTGGAGCCTGGGCCAATGTTTACTTTTAGGTTGTGATTTAGGTTTCCACTTGTGACTGAGACTATTTTAAAACAAACCACCATCACCTCCCACACAGTTAGACAAAACCAACACGTAGGGAACACAGCGTGGCCATTTTCCTTCCCTCCTTACCCGTGTGGTGTAAGCTGCCTCAGGGTCGTCCTCCAGGACCCGGGACATGCCAAAATCAGACACTTTGCACACCAGGTTGCTGTTGACCAGAATGTTGCGAGCAGCGAGATCCCGGTGCACGTAGCTCATGTCAGACAGGTACTTCATCCCTGAGCCAATGCCACGGAGCATCCCCACTAACTGGATGACTGTGAATCTGCCATCATTCTTCTGCATATGGGGAAAGGAGCAAAATCGCAGAGCATTAAGCTAAAAGCTACATTATTGCCACTGCTGAAATTGGCAAAGGGCAGAGCTGCAGATTCCCATCTTCTCTCAAATAAAATGCAATGTTATTTCCTCACTCTCCTCGCCAGTGTCTATAATTCACTAGTAAAGCAAAACCCGAGAGGTTCTGTCACGGCTTTCAGTGATGCAGTATCCCGTTTGCAATGAATCTGATTTTAATGAGTCTACAGCACTGCAATGCTTTCAAAAACGGAGCAAGTCAGAACTGTTCACATTAAACATAGATTATTTAAGATCCTGCTATTTTTAAAACTAATTTATTCTATATTCTTCCACTTCATATTTATTCTGGTTTTCAATAGAAGCAACAGCAGAAAACAGAATTTCCCAAGTACAAACAGAATTTCCCAAGTACAAACAGAATTTCTTTAAAACTGTGCAAGTTTCAGTATCTTTCTGAAAGAAAGAAAGAAAGAAAGAAAGAAACAAAGAAAGAAGGAAAGAAAGAAAGAAAAAGAAAAAAAGACAAACAATGTTTCCCAGTGTAAAGTCTCCTTAGCTTTTGAAGAAATCACCTACCCTGAGGAAGGCATCCAAGGAGCCATTCTCCATGTACTCAGTTATGATCATTACTGGTTTACCTAGAGTGCACAGAAATAAAAACACAATTCCTTGAACACCAATGTTAATGGGATAAAAATGGCTTGCACATGATTTTACTGCCAAGACACCTGGCTTACACAATCTAATTTAATTTGAAAAGCACCAAGCTTATGCCTCAGCTGTGGGGAGCAAGAGATGAAATATTATAGGACAGAAACATTAAGAGGGCCCATCTGGAAGGTTAACCCTTTGGTTGACTCATTGACAAGGTCTTTAACTGAAGTGGCTCCTGTTCTCTAAGGAATATATTAATTGATAATTGAGAACTAAGAAACAAAGATCTGTCAAAACCTGACAAAAATCTTTAATAAATTGCTCGCAGAGCAGAAAATGGAATTTGTGAATGCTTTGGTCTCTCTGTCTTCTCTGAAAGATCAATGCTTTAGGCAAGTCAGAAGCTGCCAGGAGCTACAAGGTATTCCAAGATGACTGGATTAAAGAATGAAAAGCACAGGCTGTTCCTCTCAACCTTCTCTGTCCTGAATTTGTATTCCATGTCACTCGTTATTTATAAATTGAGCCAAAGCCATTTGCCTCCTGAAGTCAGCAAAATGATTCAGTGCCCTGTGTCAAGTGTGGGGCACAGAGCTCAGCAGCACCCAGCTCCCCATGCTGCAACAGGGGCCAAGCTGGGCAACCAGAGGAGAAAAGCAATATGAGTGACAGGTAAATGCTTCTAGGAACTCCCCTACCTAAAACAACTGCAAATACACAAATAATGTTGTCTTTAGGAGTTTTATAAAGGTCATAGAGTGCTGGAACTGAGAACATTCCGGTGCATACAAGGAACACTAATTATTCCATGGAGTGAAATTGTACTGCATATTTGCCATACAGCTATTTGTAGAAATAGGTCTGATAAGATCTCAAAAGTGAGCAATGGCAGAAGTACAGAAATAACTCCTCAAAGGTTGAATGGCAGAAGCCCAGTCCCAAGATGAGCACCTGACAATCAGTGCTGTCTGGCATGGCAAACCTTCCTCTCTCTTATGCTTTACCTACAGGAACCATAGAGTTTTCTTCCTAAACAAAAGATGGTGTCCCAGAGAAACTCAGATTTTATTTCCTGGCACAGGTCTAAATAAGGGAACATTACAGGGAAGGAAGGCTTCAAAGGCCAAGTCATCCAGACTGTAGATAAGCTCAAATGCATCTTGGCATGGGAGGTATCAGAGTTACTTAATTTTTCCTTGCTTCTGTCACCAGCAAGGAATTGCTCCAGAACAGCCATCTCCAAAAATTACCCTACCATGAAATGCTGCAGCATTTAAAACTCCCCTAACAGTTTCTACCTCAGTGCATCTTTCACCAAGTTGCTTTTCTCTTCATTCATCAGGGATCTCTAGTTCTGAAGTAACCTTTTTTAATTAGAAAACCATATGCTACAAGGACAGGCTGTAAAACTATTTTACCACATTTCACTTAGGCCAACATCTATGTGCAATACATAACTTATTTCACCTTTCCAGTCCCAATCTATCCTTTACAGGCCTTTTGTTACCTTGCTTCTACTTCTCTTTCCTGCTGATATCCAAATTCTTACTGTTTTGGTCCCATGCAAGCTGGCATGCCTGTGAAATGCCATTATTGAATGCTGCAGAGAAGCAATGGTATTGCATAAAGCAAACTGCTCTGGATGAAGGGCTGAGTGACCTTGGCTGAGCACATCCTTGAGCAAAAGGGTGTGATAAAGCATCATCCTCCCTCTAATTCACCTTTGAAAGCATTCTTAGGTAGAAAGAGGAAAAACTTCAACCAAATCTGCATATGGCACTGTTTCATTTATCCTTTGCAACTGTGACAGCAACCCTTCCACAGAACAAATACAGCTAAATGAGTATTAATTAACCTTCTTCAATCAAAAGATACTGTGTCAACGTAGAAGGGAAAAAAAGGGAGACTCTTTCAGTGTATTAACATGCAATTTCATTACTCAGGCACTTCTTTAGCAGGGGAGGGGGGATAGAGAGAGGAGGGAGAAGTTACCATCAGAGAGTCAATTATTAAAGTACTTGACTAGCAGCCAATAATTTATTCATGGTTTTTTGCTGCCTCTCTCAACCCCCATCTATACCACTATTTATCTCATATTTTAATTTTCAGTTTATTAAATGCATTCATTTATCACAGCATTCAGAAAACCTATGGAGAAATGGAGATAAATGTGTTCTTAAGTGGCCCTGTTTCCCCAGGAGCCCAGCTGGGAGGTAAGGGAGCATCACTTACTGGGAGCTGGGAATGGAGCACTCCTGGGTCACACTGCCACCTCCTCAGTGAAAATCCCCCATCATTTTCACTCACTGACAACTGCATTATGCAAATGCACACGGTCATTTGTAAGTGCTGGAGCTGTAGCAGCTCAGGGCCTTCCAGCCTCAGTGGGATTTCAACACAAAGATTCCCCTGTTGCCTTTCTCTTACTGAAGTGCTAAAGGAATCACTGTCTGAGGCAAACACTGTGGCCTGATCACAACCCTCCTCCCCTTTGTTATAACAATCACAGAGAGAGACACTCAGACCCTCCAAATTTAAACAGAGTACTGCATTTTAATTCTAGTTTTGAGGGAGGCTCTCAGTAAAGGATGGCCAAAATTTGTCCAAACTGCTCTTTGCCTTTAAAAACAAACTGCCACACACAGTATGAGCCACTTTCAACTGCTGAGAGAAGGCAGATCATGAGACAGCAACACAAACGAGCAGGGATAAGATTTCCAGAAACAAAAGTGGCAGAGTAAGTATGAACTCTCACTGACATTCACGAGGGACAGAGTTTTACAGTGGAACCAATGGTTTTGATAACCCCCTATGAGAGGTACTTTATTCTTCTAGTAATATTTTACTTTTCAACTTTTCAGCCATCTGGAATTTGAATTGCTAGTAATACCCTGCATTCATGTTCCTCACGCTCCAGAAGGTGAGCTTCACAAAGTGCACCCTGACAGCAGCTCACAAGGTCACTGCCTGCTTTCTGTGCTGCCCTGGGCAGGAGCCCTGACATCCAAAGGGTCTCTCAGGGTAAGCAATCCGTGCCAGGCTTTGCCACCACGCTAGCCAGGGCAGTTGGAGCAGAGACAATACCTACACCAAGGCAGAGGCACCTTATCAGGTCAGAGCCAAGCACTGGAGTCTCACAGGTGCATTTTCAGCTCTAGCCTACCGACAGCACCCAGCAAGCACTGTCACTCTCTAAAGCACAGGGAACACCGACAGACTTAAAAACCCCCAAACCAAGCAAACAAAAAGATTGTCCAGGTAGATTCTGCACAGTGAAATTAGCACACCTGTAAATCAGAGCAAACAAATAAGCGAGTTTCACACTAAAATAGCCTGCTTCATTTCAAAGGCTTGCTCCTTACATCTGTGCTTTGTACTTTAAACATATGACTGTGTAGTTTTGTTTTGGTATTTTTCCCCCATCATTTTGAATTCTTCACTCGCCATCTGCTTTTGCCTATCCTGTAACAATCATCTCAGTCTAGCAAAGATGTGAAAGATGCCTGCTTGGCATAGCAAGAAGGGATAAAAAAAAAAAGCCAACCCCTGCAGTATTAATTCCCTCTACAAAATCTTGTACAAGCTGCCTACAGATAGAGTATCAGTTGAAACCGTAAACCCATTTATAGCTGACAACAAGATTAATGACTTGTCCTGCACTGATTTCCTCCTATTAGCTATCAGTGGATCTGTTCCATCTGTCATTTTACGGGAAAGACGGTAAAAAGAAAAAAAAAAAGCCAGCACACACCACACAGACTTAATTTCTCAGTGACTTCCAAATTGGATTTGTCATGAAAATGACCTACTTACATTTAGTAACTACACCTTCCAAGTGGATGATATTGGGGTGGTCAAATTGTCCCATGATACTGGCCTCACTCAGAAAGTCTCTCCTTTGTTTATCAGTGTAACCAGCTTTTAGAGTCTTGATAGCAACACAGATCTCTCTTTTTCCTGGCACTTTGAGACGTCCACTGCACACTTCACCGAACTCCCCTTAAAGAAAAAGGCACAAGAATCCACGGTCATGAGCCTGAAGCATGCACTTGTGTCGTCAAACTGTTATGTCAGTACATTTGGGAGAACTGTCATACAAAAATCATAGGATCACACGTTCCCTAAAAGCAAATTTAAAAGTGTATTTACAGAAAAAAAATGCAAAAGTTCTGGCACTTACCCACACCAATAACTTTTTCAATCTTTATGCAGGAGGCATCAATTTCTTTGGCAAATTCCCTCACAGCTTGGTTTGGATCCTCATATGTAAAAGGATCCACATATGTTCTAACACCTGCAAGGCAGAAATGTTTTATTTGAAGTCACTGATCTACATGCTGCTGAACACAGAACATATGAGACTGAAGCCTTAATGATATACAACAGCAAAGAGAGTATACAATAAAAATGTACTGTAAGCCAGGAATGACTGATGAAGGAAGGAAGGACTTCAGTATTTTTCCCCCAGTGCAATATTTTAAAGTGTAAACATTCAATATTTCCCAATATTGATGTAAGGAATCAGGCTTTTGCCCATTAATGAGCTTCACAAATCACTACCATCACTAGCATGCCAATAGCCTGTCATGGACCTGAGACTAATACAGATCCCTTTTTTCCTATGGGAGCCAGGAAATTCTGAGCTCAGGTCCTGGGTTTTGTACATGGAAGTAACAATAGTATTCAGTGCTGGAAAAAAGGCAGCGAAGTTCACATCCCCTTTCCTGTGGGATTGCCTCTGGCCCATTCAGGAACTGCTTCAGCAGAGTCTTGTGGGGAAAAATCCTGCTTAGAAATCAAGTGGCTAAGAACAGGTGTCTTTAAATGGCAAGGAACAATAGAAAAGTTTGATAAACCCTTCTCCTGTCTGTACCCTCAAAACATTTTACCCACATACTTCTCTTTTCCCTGTTACTAGAGTAAATAGATTTCAAAGCAGGATGTTTGCAAGAGGGGAAACCAGAAACATATTTGCCTCAAGAAAAATGCAATCCCTTATTTCCCGAGCACCGCAACTTGAGCCATATTTTACAACCCAAACCAAAACCCCCAAGCACCAGAGCCTTTTACCTTGGTTCAAGTGTTTCTCCTCATCTGCCTCTTGCTTTGCCTTGCTGTACTTACTGCGCCTGCCAGAACAAAACACAGCGTGGGGGTTCAGAATGAGGATCTCACTCTGAAACCAGCTCAGCTGTCCTGACCTGCAGAGACTTGAGCTGCTGGCACCTGCCACAGCCATGACACAACACACAACCAGGGCAGGAGGATCCTCACGCTCCTCTACCTGTTATTGGCATCAACACAGCATCACAACATCAAAGGAAACACAAATCTATTTGTATCTCAGCATTTAAAGAAAGAAAAAGGAGGTCGTGCTTCAGCTACTTTTTCTTCAAACTTAACTTCCGCAATTGAGGGGCCAAATTGCTTTTTAGCCCTACCACACAGGGATTTAAATGCTACAACAGAGGTGTTTTGGTAGATTGATTTTCAAACATCATTAGGCAAATGCCAACATCAATACATTTATTTAACTGCAAATTTAAAACTGGATACAAGTCTCTTAACACAGAAATCAGGATCTCAGCAGAAAAAAAAAAGAAAAACCACCAACCCTGACCATCAAAAATTAAGATCCCAAGGATTTTGCTTATTCTTTTAATCACTACTTACTTGAAGGGGCTGAAGAACTCCTGATGGCAGAGCTCCTCTACTAACTCTTCAAGCTGGAGGCAATAATGTAGCAGTGTATGTTAATTCTATAGATTACTACTTCTACACCTACACCTGTGATATTGTAATCTAGTTCTGTATTTAATTAGTTCAGCTTTCAGCTTCAATGGACACTACAAGAAGTTAGTCCGTTAGGGAGGATATTTAGGAGTCTGCTCAGCCAAATGTGTAGGAATTTGAAGTTGCCCAGCATCCAGTGGTTTGTAGATGCAAAGAAATTATTTGGGCTTCTATCCATCCATCCTTGAATGTTCAGAATCAAGCACAGAACCAACACAGCTGAAGAGAAGGGCTCACTGTTGCTTACTCCCAGTTTGCCTGTTCCTGGGAAATCCAAGTTTCCCAGTCAGACCCAGGAGAGCCAACTGGCAAGAGGCTGGGGTGGAGAGCAGAGGGAAGGCAGGAGAAGCCAAGCCTGGAGAACAGGAGGCGAGACTGGCACTGCCAGCAATGTGCAGCTGCTGCCTGGAGCAGGGCAGGGGACAACAAGACCTGCCAGGGACACCAGGGTGAGACTGGCTTAATTAATAGGCTGAAAATGGTGAATAAGGAGAAGAGGAAAACGGGAGTGGGTGCAACAAAAACCTGCAAGATGTGAGTTAAAAGGGATCAAAAACCTCACAGATAACAGGGAGAAAAGACATAACCGAGAGCCTCACTCAGAGCAAATCTCCCTGAGTCGTACCATACCTCTCCTGTCAGCAAAACCCCTCTGCCCCTCAGCAAAAAGCATCTCCCTTCCCACTCTGCACCTGCCCTGTGGGGAATGGCAGCTTCCCACTGCTGTCAGCTGGGAGGCCATCTCCCAGTCTTTGCCTCTGCAGTCCTACTGCTGGGTCATACAACACACTATGCCATTAATAAAAGAAATATAAGTTAACCATGAAACAGAAGGAAAAAATCCTGTTTGACATGAGAAGACAACCTGATCTTTGAACCAAGTGTCACAGCTCCCTACATTGACAGGACTTGAGTTGAAACAGAAAAACCAGGTACACATCCAACCATAAACCACTGGGATCTTCTTTTCTTGATGCAAATAACTGAAACACAAATGGCTCCAATCACAAGAAGAGCATTATTAAAACCCACACTGGATCCAAACATCCATTTAAACAATTTATTTGCCCCAGAACCTACAGCAATGGTACAACAGAGCTGAGTGAAATAATGGCATGATATTCTGCTGCTCCCAGCTACCGAACTGAGTAAGAAGGAAGAGGCAGCATAAGTCTCACCCAAGGCCACAAAAGACCAGGTCAGCTAAGGGGACTGCAGAGGTGGTTTCAGGTATTATACAACTTCTTTCAGAAGAAAGAAAATAGGGGAAAAAAAGATTCTGCATTTTAATCAGGACCCTTCAAATTCACTTTATTAATGTTCAGGCACAGATGGGAAATACAAAATGCAAACAGACTTTGCATGAAAGCATTTTAAGTATGAAAAAAAACCTCTCTTTATCTTATTTTTAAAAAGAACAAGCACCCTCACAACAGATTAAAAAATAACCTTCCCCCACTAAAACTCAAAGACATGCAAAAAGCGAAGGGAAACAAAGGGATTACTGTTCAAGCAATGTAATTGTAGCTTATTAAGTTTAAATAATACCTTCTAAACTAACTACCTACTTCCACCTCTCGCCGTGTCACCTGTTGACCTCTCCTGCCTGGCTTTGGGCAGGACACTGCTGTGTGCCATTGTCCTGGAGAGCAGCCCAGGAGCCCCACGCCACGGGGCACACGGGCTGGGGCTGCCTCTGGGGCAGCTCACCTGAGCGGCAGAAGGGAGCCTTTGTCACAGGCCTGAACCCCCTCATTACACGGATTTTGGCAGCGGTGATTAAGTAGCCGGCATTCAGGAAAAGAACACAGAAGCTTTCAGGAACTGCAGGGGTCAGAGACAGGCAGAGCTACAGGTGGGGCTGGTGATGAAGAGGAGTTAACAGCGGGGGGAATTAGCAGGCACTGAGGTGAAACAGCAGGACCTGGTTGCCATGCCCCTGCTCCCGCCTCGTCCTTCCCACACAAAAGAGGGGCTGAGGGGGGGCTCAGGCACCAGGCTGGCAGAGCACCGGCTCCAACACCACTGGCAAAAGGTGGGAAAATGTGTCGGCAGAGCAACGATAAATCCATCTATCAGCTGGAAGAATTTCTGAGAGAAACTTTCAGATGATCAGAGGATTCAGTCAGACCGTCTTACTCCACAAAAGCTCTTTAAGGAGGTGCTTCTCTCTGTTTTACATTTCCCCGAATCCTTTACAACTCAAATTTGAGACGCTGCAATTTCCCTCAGCATGCCTGCAGAGCAGGGTTTAGAAACACCCACACCATGTCCTGCCTGCTGCTCCATGGATGTCCCCAGCCAAACCTCAGGAAGTTTAAATGAACATTAGGCAGCTTGGTTCTCATGTAGCAGGACAGAGCCAGACAGCTTGAGCTGCCTGAAGGCAAAGTCCTTTGACTAATTCTGCTGTAAAGATAAATTTTGGGATTTGGATGTCTTGAAAAAAGTGTGAGGCTAAATTACCAGTAATAACCCAGTGTTCAAAAGTGGGCACCCACAGCATATGCCCAGTTCCCACATTTGGCTCGTGGATGCAGAGAGGCTGTGTCTGCAGGCCAAAGCACAGGTTTGATTGTACAAATATGACTTTTAGGTCATGGTTAGATTACAAAACCTTCTCATGGGGACTGTATGGACAGAAAAGCTTTTTCTCATCTGAAGTAATTTTGGAACAAAATATAATTATTTTGCTATTAACTTCTGCTGGAGTAGGAATATCATGAAATATCCCCAAAGCCCACACCTCTAAATGACATTGTGACAGTGGTTAAAATCATTAGAGTAACAGTGAACGTTAAAGTAGATCCTGTTTATTGAGAGCTACTTCCAGCTACTGGAGAGCTGTGTATTGAGGGCTATTAATTAGCAAGGCACCATGCATTAGTATGCATAGAGTAGTTTCACTGTCCTAGTATTTCATTCATCTTGCTCTGTCCTTCCCCTTCCACGGCCTCCCTGAGAGACACCAGTGCAGAGCCACAGGACAGTCCTGTGAGCCCATGGCCACCAGGAATGCTTTTATCTTCACTGTCACCAGTGCCTGCACCGGGCTTTTGTCCCTGCTGCCCACCTGCTCTGTGGTGCCTTTGTGTGACTGCACACTCGTGGGCAGAGATAAGTGAGCAGACAGCCCTGAGCAGCCCTGTCTGAGCCCAGCAGGTCTGTCAGTACCTGGCTCCGGGCAGCCTCTCCTCTGACAGCTTTATGGCCGATCCTAACGAGAATCAATACGAGGGCAAGGGGTTGACAGTTCATTTTCTAAAGAGTGATCCATTGAGGGCCAATCACCAAGCAGTGTTTATCAGCCTTGGGAAGAGACATTTTTTTATAGGGGGAGAAGGGGAAGGAATCATCTCAAAGCAGCTCGACAGGCTCAATTCTCCAAGGTGGCAACTCATAATTAGAAAACCAATGTATCCTGCTATCAATCCTACCTTAAATAATAAAGTGATCAATAAAAGCAGAGAGGAGATTAAGTCATCAAGCTCAGTGATGCTATTTTCTGTTGCAATGGCTTTTAATAAACCTGTCTCTCCACACCACATTTTCATACGTTCTGCTCCTCTTTCCTCTTGGCAGCATGGAGGCTTTGAGTTGAACACCCACAGAAAGAGATCACAATGCATGTCTACTTTCCCGATATTACAATCACAGTCACTTAACTGCTCTCTAGGCAATTTAAAGAGAGCAAATGAAGAGGAGTTTGAGCACATTTACTGCTGATGCCATTAAACTGACCAACAGAGACTGACAAGATGTGCATCCCTCAGATCGCAGGCTTCAGATGCAGTAATGATACAACCAGTTTTACCTCAAAATTGCACTGAAGCAAGATCATGCTGATCTTTTTAAATGAGATTGAACACAAAGATGAAGACAGAAACACTCACACTGTGTTTCTGCTACACTGTCCTCCCACTCACAGGATTGTTCCTGATGCCTGGGTTGAATCTGGGAGAACAAACAAGCTCTTGGTAGAAGATCATGGTGCTGCGTCGATGAAATAACCATCGATCCAGTTCTGCCGTGTTCCTGCACCTGATGCTGAATGACTGTGGCTTCCATTTCACAGTCATATCCCCTCACACAGGAAGGACTAACCCAAAACACTAGTCCAGACTCTTAGACTAACACAAAAATCACCAGCATAGCAGTCTGATGGCTTAGTTCATAGAAGTGCCATTGTTTATTCCCTGTCTATCAGGAGTCAGTTCAAGAAAATCTACTGTACCCATACCCATTAAACTTAACTTCAAATTACACTAACCACAAATCTCTAGCTGGCTTGCTTCTCAATGCCAGTTATTGGAATCAGCTTTGCATCTGAAGGGCAAATAGAGCTGGAACTATTGCCATTACATCACATGCTGCTTGGTACTAATGTCGAGAAGATCAAAGCTACATGGGAGAAGGCTTGTAATGCAAATGTACTGTTTATGATGCTAATCAAAGAATTTAGCTTTGTTTGGAGGAGACAGAAAGCTCCCTGATGAAAGAGAGAGAGAGAGAGAAAAGCTTAAGTTCTTACCTCCTGCTGATGACAAAGGCTGCAATGAGAATGACCACAAGAACAACACTGCCAGCCACTGAAACAAGAAGCACTGTGGGATTGGTACCATCGCCAATGATGGGGGAAGGAACTGAAAACAGAAAAGGGAGTATTAGTGTCAGACAACCTCAAAAAATCAACCTAGGTAGCACTCAATGAACTTTCTAGCTTGGGAAGACAGTTTAGAGTAGCACTCAAATCTACTTTCAGGCCTTTACTATATAGTCATTTGACACAATTTTCCAACAGGGTGCTAATGAGCTGAAGACATGATGTTTGATAATGATTTGGGGAACTTCAGTTCACCGGGAATAAGGACTCCCACTCCTTCTCCCGTCCAGTGCTGCTCAGAGGGTATAATGACTATTTTTTTTTGCCTTTCTCATTGCTTTCCACACATCTTTCTCCCTCCCTTTTCTCTCAGGGAGGCCAGATGATCACTCCCCAACTGACAGTAGGAGAGTAAGTTATTTTAAAATGTCTACTCTCCTCCTGATGGATTGTTTTCAGTTGTTAACATCCTCAATGATATTGTCACTAACTGGCATGACCTTAACTTGATTTAAGGAGACCTGTATGTCCAAAATAAAATAGGCTTGGTCACAGTGTCTTTCTGCCCTGAAAAGCAAACATTTTGGGGGCTAAATTTGCATGTTTCCTTGAGCAAAGTGAAAAGCCCTACTGACAATGTAGTTTGAACATTCATGTCTTTATGTAACTGTCTAAGGAAAAGTGCAATTATGGGAGCTGATGTAGGCCACCTCATTGATCTATGTCAATAGCTTGTAAAGGGGAGTAACAGGGTTCTATTCTCCTTGAAGTAAGATATTCCAGAAACGTGCAAATGTCTACTTTTACAGAAAACAAAATCTTTCAAGCGCCAATGGCTTCCAAGTGTTTATGGGGTGCCTGTTTCCTTATGGCACAGTGAAGCATTGTCATTGTTAGAATCTAGAATGCAGCATATCCAAATAGAAGTCCCAGGTCAGCTTCACGGCATCACTAACAGCCATGGGGCCATGGAGGAACAACTTCTCAGGGCAGATACAGCACAGTCCAAGCACTCAATGTTACACCTGCACTCTCTGCTGGAGGAGAAGCAGAAAAATTCAGTGGGAATGTCAGTACCTGTGTTAGTGGTGAACTCGAAGGGCCCGCTGAAGTCTCCATACCCTGCTGCTGTCCTGGCCCGCACGTGGAACACGTAGGAGGTCAGGGGGTTGAGGCCTTTGATGTCGGTGTTCCTGGAGGCCGTTTTCACGATGCGATAGCTGCGCTCGTTCTGGTCCTGCCAACGCCAGAACACAGTGGTGACCGAGTGAAAACGCCTCCCTGCATCGCTCACCTGGAACCCCACTGCCTTGCCAAAACTGGCCCGATGAAAGACGATGAGTAACAGCAATGGAATTCTCAAAATGCATCCTGAGGGCTCCTGCTGCTGGCCTTGCTCAATCCCCCTAGCACTGTGTGCTGCGTGAGGCTCTGAGCAAGCCAAAAAAGGAGGATGAGGCAGTAGGTATGATGCTCATATATCACTGATTATTTAAGAAATCACACAATGAAAACCTTTGGAAAACAGCCAAGCATTCAAATAGGATCCTCTTGATGAACAAGCACATTTTACTCACACATGCTGGCACCTTCTTTTTTCTCTTACCAGCCAGAAGCCATATTAAAAAAATGATAAAATATTTTAAGAAAAAAAAAGACTTAGAAAATGTCTTCCAGAAAGTCCATTATTAAAAACTGTTCTATTTTTGGCTAGAAAATCCATCAGAAAATGTAAAAATCTAGCTTCCCTGCAAATCAGATGCCTTTTTCTGTATGTGGAAAGCAAGCAAATGATTTTCTTTATAAAAAAAATTAGAAGTATGCGTGTGCATGTGAAAGCGCACACAAGCAAGAGCAGGTAATTGTTCATTTTTGCAGAGAGCCTTCAAAGAAAATAGCTCATTTCATAATTCCCTACTTGAGAAGTTATTTGAAGGAATAACATCTCCCTCTAACTTGGAAAGTATGAAGAATCTAATTTTCTCTCCTTATTCTCTATTAAAAGCAAGCCAATCCACACTACCACTCTAAGCAGAAGCTGTCGGCAAACAGAACTTATTATTATGACTCTGTTATATACCTCATTATTATACTTCTGTCTATGAAGTAAAGCTAATGTCTCACTTCTGCCCAACATTATTGACTCTTATTATAAATATGATTGCTGTAAAAGCTCAGTTTCTAGGTAGGAAAGAAATAACAAAATAAACTCATACCATACAGCAGGAAGAGCCTATGAGTCTTACTATTTCACCATTCAAGTGCATGAAATCCTTAATTGGATTTTATTAAACTGAACCTATTTGGTTTCAAATGATGGAATCCTATCTGGAAATAAACTGCAGGGGGATGAAGTAAAAAAGCTCTGCCCAAGGCCAAAGGGAACTACTCCTTGCTTGTACATTTTTGAGCAGTACCTTTTCATAGTATTTGACCTCGTACTCCAGGATGACTCCATTTGGCCTGTCAGGCTCCAGCCAAGCCAAGGCAACACTGTGCCTTGTTATCTCCTTAGCCTGGATCAGTGCAATGGGGGACGGAGCTGCCAGGAGAAAAAAAGAAAAAAAACCCCAACATTATAAGCAATAATTTACTTTTAATGAGGAACATGTATTTTTAATTGTAACTTTCACAACATGAGCATTTTCAGAATCCATGTTTTTCTTGGGGGTGAGGATAAGGGGAAATCAGAAGCACTAAGAATTTTTCCCGTTTTCTCTACCAAAATTAGATTTAATCATCTCTAAGAAAGACTGGGTTTGGATGCTGGACTATATAGGTGGGTTTTGAAATAACAACACAGTTGTCTAAACACTGCAATGTTCATGATGCCCAGGTAAAAACCTTCATAAGACTTCATGGTACTAAAAGGATCTCTTATTTTTGTCCTGTGTCATTTTGGTCCACAGTCGTTTTCTTCTTCCATCTCCTAAAATTAACTAATGTTATTCCATTAGCTATTTACTTTAAAGGAACTATGAAGTTCCTGAGGTTCCAATCTGGTTTTCTCTAAAATTGAAAAAATATTGCCACTGAATTAAGTAAGGCCAGAGCAAAGCAGAATACATATGAATGTTGGGCCTCCCATTAAAACCACGAAACTTGTATTTCAAGAGTCTGAGCCAATCTGTGCCTCGTAACTTGCCCTGCTTACACCCAAATCTGTGAGCAGCCCCTGGAAAATGGCCAATGGCCACATTCTGGCTTTGGTAGCTCCTTCCCAGCCAGAAGATACCAGAGACTGGTCCAGTGTGTGCCGAAATGGCATCGCCTGGCCCTCTCCAGGCAGTGCTGTATTGATGCCACGAATAGAAAGAGCAGGATTGCACCACCAAGGGTAAGGGCTGCAGCATTTTTGGAAAAACTCTTCCTAGCAACAAGCTAAACTCCAAGACCCTTTAAACTGTATCTGTGTCAGTAATAAAAGGCTGCAATGAAGAAGATAATGGAAAACATCTCTTTGTGCACCATGCACCGTCTAAAGAGCCCCTGCTAAAGCTGAAGTTCAGGTTTCTGACTGGCTGGAGGACAATGCCTTCTCCCTTTGCCTGTGATAGCAGCAGATTCATGGCTGCTCTGGGGAACGGGTTTTCTGAAGATTTATGAACCCGGCTGCCCCTTTCTTGCTGTTGTGTTGCTGTGTGGTCACGTCTCTAGCCAGCTGTTATCAAGCTCTTTTGATGCTGACAATAGCTGGTATAAATGGCGGAGTCTCCAGGGATAAAAAGGGACATTCATGAAATTTTTAATCTTATCTAACAAAGCTGTCCTGTATAACCAGAGATTAGAGGTCTTCCTAAATTGAATATATTTCTTCTTTTGTCCCCTGATGCAGTAAGGTGCTCTTTTTTTCCCCATTTCCCTTTCTTTTTGTTTCTTTTTCTACCTTTAACTTTGGGATGACAATCCATGAAAATGTTATAAAGTTAAAAGTATCCTTGAAACAGGTATCCTTGAAAACTACCAAGAAAGGCAAATACATAAAACAGTCACTATAAATGAAAGGAAAATCGAATGTTGAAAGCCTCAAACCTACTTGACCATATCAGACAGTTCTGATGGAAGTGAAAATAACCGGTAGATGCTGCAGTCACAAAAGGGTGTCTCCTCTTGATGTGAAACCATCAGGGAACTGCTTCCCGATTTACTATTTGACAGTTTGGCATCTCTGTTAGAAATGCCTCCAAAACCTTTATCTCTTTTTTCCCTGTCTGTCTCTCACAGGCAAAGGCAAATACTGAATGACAGAGAAGACTATAAACACAGCCAACAGGGAGGATCCAGGTGCGTTCCATCCAATTATATCTGTGGCACGACTGCAAACCTGCTTAATAACCTCACACTTCCTCAAGAGAGAATCAAACCTTTTTTAATTCCCCTCTGCAATAAGAATACTGCTCAGCTAATAAATTAGAAATCGGATTTGTTACCCTAAAACACACATGCACATGCCATTACTGATAAAGCAAGCAGAGAGAAATCTGCTTAGTTAATCGCTGCCTCATGCAGGGCAGACAAGCAATTCTTTTTACTGAGAATCTGTCACCTATTCTGATCTGACCTCAAGAATTGTAGAGAGAAAGTTCACTTTCTTTCCTTTATCCTCTCTTTAACCTCCTTGGTTTCCCATTTCATTTTGGCAGGCATCTATATTGGAATTTAGTGAGTCCTTCAATATTGGGCTGGTAAGTGCTGTATGAAAACACATTTCTCCTCTGTTGTAAAATGGCTATTTGCAGCAAAAGAATTTATATTAACTAAAGCCTTCTTGTGAAAGAACTCAGCTTTATATAGCTTAACAAGTGCTTTCTCTCATCTCCCAAAAATGGACAGCTGATCTTAGGCACTACACCATATTGGAATAAACAATATGTTCCTGGCCTCCAGGACACAAAAAGGACTTGTACATCAATTCCTTCATTACTTCTTACAATTTTAGGAATAGCCCTACTTTTTCCTTCCTGCCCTTTATATGCAAATTCATCCTCCTTAACTTCTAGTATCTTCTTTTGTCCTGGATTCTGCAGATGAACCATTTGTTCCTGACTTTCTTTTGACTGCACATTCTGCCCCTCCATATATAATCCTAAGAATGCCAAAGTCCAACTACAGAACTGCAAGAAGCTCTTCAGGAGTGACATCCCTGCAGCACAGACCTACAATGGCCTATGCAATAGGATGGTGAGTTGAAACTCTGAGGACCTTGAGGAACTGGACCCAGTACCCACAGGGTACCACAGTTATCCCACTGCACGGATACAATCCTCAGTTACCAATTCCCTCTTATTTCTGCAAGTAGCCCTACAAATCAGGTTTGTTTTTTTTCCCTTGTTTTTTCAGGATCCACCATCTGACCTGAAAGACTGGACTCCTGGAACAACAACAGTTTCTCCTTGCACACGTATTACCAAAGGGCACAGGAGTCTGATAAATATTGTGCAAGACAAAGAGGATATCAGCACTGCCAGCTCAACGTGGCACTCCAGGCAGCAGACACAGCCTTATGAGTGAGGTTTGTGCAAAATATTTGCTTTCTTTGCTCTTCTGCCTTTTGCCTTTAAATTGCCTCTTAGGGATGATGTGAAGATAAACATATAACAAACAGGTTGTAAAATGATGCTTTGATCACAAGCAGAATAAAAGACAGAATATTCTCTTCTATGTGCATGGGCTAACTGTTCATTAGATGCACACGTTCCTACATGAAATACATTGAGGACAGCTTTACCAAAAAGAATAACGTACACAACTAAGATATTCACATTAAGATCCCATGAAATGTATGGAAGGGAGCAGGAGATCACACTTTCTTTCACTTTTTGCACTTTTCTCCACCCGGCTCCCTTATGTTTGGAAAGGAGCAGAAAACAATGACTTGTTTCTCAACCAACTCTGCTCACAACAGCAACTTTCTGCCACACGTGCACAGACTGCACATACCGAGCCCCAATTCTACCAGAACAGCCCATTTCACAGAATGAGGTATTTTGGTGTCTAAAAAGGGGTCTCCCCTTGAACAAAAGCACCAAGTGTAACTTTCTTGAGTTCAAAGCTCAGCAGTTTCTCTCCCTTAAGAACCCCACTCCCTACTGATGTGAATGTTGCAATTTTCTTTCATCTACTTCCTCAATAACCTGCCATTAAACACCTACTAGTAGTTTTATTACCTCAGTTCTGAGCTTGCAGCCTACAGAGAGAGAAAGAGCACAGATGTACTACAAAAACTTCACCCAAATGCCATAAAGCCATATCCCAAGGCTAGCAAGTACTGAATTGTAGCAGTTTTGAGGCACTTGAAAGGNGTGGGAGGGGGGTGGAATGGAAAGAGGAAAAAAACAGGAAATAAATAGATGCTATAAAGTCTCTGGCATGTAGGCATCCATGAGTGAAAACAGTCCTTTATAAAACTACAGCACACGAGGACTCAGATATCAAAGATACACAATGCCCAGTGTTTTATTGAAGATGCCTTCTTACCCACAGCAGGGTTTACTTTCCACTCCCCATGATTTGAATTTAAATGGATCATGTTTACTCAAGGGGTCTTTCACTGACTGAAAAATATACCCGCAGTTTGTACATTATCTCAGCTAAATTCAAATAAGATATTTAAATTTAATTACTTGAAGCTTAGGGGTTTTCATGCTTTTCTTTATTCCCTCAATTGCACACAACACTTATTTGTTCTTATCAATGGCTATGTGCTTTGTCAAGCATCAAAATTAAATGCTTGAAAGCACTAATGATGTTACTGTGATTAAGGGTTTTTACCTTCCAGGGTAGATACTAAAAGCCTGCTCCATTATTAATTACTTAAAAAAAAAAAAAAAAAAAGAAAAAAAAAATTAGAAAATATTTTTGAGAACCCAACACTGAAGAGAAGTCCTCTTAGAAATCAAAACAAGAAAATAAAGTATCTTCCATTTAAAAAACTTCTCTTGATTAGGACACAACATATTTAAGGGAACCTGGCACATTTCAGGTTTTCTCTTTGACTGCTTACCTTGTAACACCATGGGGGTTTAGATGAGATTTTGTAAATAATATTAGTAAATAATCTCACAGCAGGAAAAGCATATACAAAGAATTAAACATAGTTTTAAACACTTCTAAAGGCCCATGCTCTGGGCCAGATTCTGATCATTTTATTCATGTAAGAGGCCATCTTAATTGACTAGCTGTCACACTGACTTCAAATCGAGGGAAGACAGAAGTGTCCAACCCTCCTAAGTTACATGTACCAGAATAAATTAAAAAGAAGGCGGTTCTCTTTCACAGAATCACAGAATTGCTAGGGTTGGAAGGGTCCTCTGGAGATCATCCAGTCCTATCCCATGCCAAGGCAGGGTCACCTGGGCAGGTTACAGAGAAATGCATCCAAATGGGCTTGGAATGTCCCCAGAAGGGGCGACTCCATGACCTCCCTGGGCAGCTGTTTCAGTGCTGTTCTTCCTCATGCTGAGGAACTTCTTATGTTTTAGTTTATGGCCATTGCTCCTTGTCCCATCACTGGGCACCATTGAAAAGAGCCTGGCACCGTCCTCTTGGCACCCCTTTGAGATCTCATTATGGCATTAATGAGATCTCCTCATTAACGTTCTCTTCTCCAGACTAACCAGGCCCAGCTCCCGCAGTCTCTCCTCATAAGGGAGATGCTCCAGACCCCTCATCATCTCTGTGGCAACCACTGGACTCCTTCCAGTAGCTCCTTTTCATTTCCGTACTGCGGAGCCCTGAACTGGACACAGCACTCGAGATGTGGCCTCACTGGGACCAGAAAACATTTTAGTATGACCACAGTTCCAAACATATGCAAAGCGTATGTACAAACCATGTATGTCCGTCAGGATAAGCACAGGAAAGGCTCCTGCACATGTGAGGGGATGTGCACTCCCAGATCAGATGTCTGTGCACCTCTGAAGAGCCGAGCTGGAGTCTGGCATTCCCGTTCCTCACTGTCAGCATGACAGCTACGCCTTCTCCGAGGGACCTGCCAGAGTCTGTGGGCTGCCTGTGCGCTTTAAAAACTAACCACATGCATATTTGGGGTTTTTTTCATTATTCCCTCTGTAAAAGTGGAGCAAACACTTCTACTAGTGATGATTGGACCAGGTTAGGACTTGGACAAGGATCCAGAGGCCTGATTGCTCAACCGAGGCCTTGGAAGCTTCCCAAGACATTCCCGAGTCCTCCGTCTTCCCACCGTCTGCCTCTCCTTCCCCCAGGAATGACGGCTGGCGAGGAACACCTCCCAACTGGGAGAGTGAGACACGCCAAGATTCAGGCCAGCATTCTCAAGCTTTTAGCATTTAAAGCAAAGACTTTAAATCCCTGCCTGTGGAGTAAAGCGCCCAAGGTTATCCACCCACACGTGAAAATCCTGGCCGGCGCAGTGAGAAGCAGCGTGACAGCTGAGCTTGGCCTCCTTCTCCCAATCCCTTTAACCAGCCCTAATGCTGCTGAACTGAACTTTCCCTCCTCGGTGCTAGAAATTACACTGCTGAGGGAAAGCACCAACCTGGCCACAGGGTATTCTCACAGTACACCTTCATCCCAAAATAGCAGGCACAAGGGATCTTCCCTTACTTTCCAGGCTCTGCAACCCAGTCACAGACCTCTGAGAAAAACAAGTGACAGGCTCTCAAACCTCGGAACCAGCTCACATCAGTTGTTTGTAATGATGTGTTCATAAAGAAAGGGTCTAGAGAATGAGACCTTAAAGACTGTTAACACAGTATTATTATGTTTTAAACATTTCCTCTTTTTTAAGGTTTTCATTTCTTGCCTCTCCCAAAAGAATCTGTGCTGCAAATCCTGCCAAACCACAAAAGCTGGCTCTGACTTGCATCAAATCAAAAGCTTGAAGGAAAACCCAGGCTCTTAGCAGCAACAAATAGTAGTAGTTGAGGATTATTAGAGTGCTCTACTTTTACCACCTCAATCCAGCATCATTTCTTGGCGACTTGCAGTGGCTGCTGAGGGTCCACAAAGAGCCTGTGTGTTTTCTGGGCTGCACATCCAGTTCTCTGTCACTTTTAGCACAGACTACTTCAGCATACCAGAACTGCCCTAATTTAGATCAAAACTATTATAGGAACTAGGATGTGACCACAGTTCCCTGTGGTTTACATCAGAAATGAAAGGAGGATGAAGAAGATTTTGCATGCCCAGGAGGTGGCTCGTTCTGGTGATCAGAGGGCCAGCTCTTGACAGCAATACATTATTTTCAGGTATTGGCCCCTCCAATTGTGAAGGCCAAATAATGATGTCAGCTCATGCAATGCAGGCCTGGAATTACTCCAAAGATCTGAATCTGCAACCTACAATCCCAAAGACTGTCTTAAACCCAAAGTTTATAGAATCTACATAGCATTTAGCAAGAGATTTGTATTACATCTCAAGCATGGGGTCTGTTTCATCTGAAAACTGCTTGTTTTCTTTCTGCTAGCTTGCTAAGAAATCCTGTTGGCATGTTCTGACAAGGATAACTTAATAGTTGCCAACAGAAACATGGCAGAATACCGTGTATTTCCTGTATGTATGAATGCCAGTTTTAAACAAACAGGAAAACAAGCCTTTCAGTTGGAAGGGAATTTATAAAAATCTATCTGAACAACACAACCACTTAAAAACCCCAGCAGTGAAACATTTCTGAATGGTAGAATGATTAAGATGGAAGGGTGAACATACTTAGAGCTGTAAGTTGCTCTAGAAACTCTAGAGCTATAAGTAATTTGTTAAGATGGGGAATTAGTCAGCAGCTGTCTGACCCAAGCAGGTTTGGAGCCCCTGGTCACAAAGCAGGTCACGTTGCAGTTACTCTTCCCTTTAGTTGAGCTTGGAATCTGACCCAGTATAAACAACAATAAATTTTGTAGCCTAAAGAAGCCAACACTGATGTTCCATTGCATTATATGGGTTTGAGAGAAGCAGAAAAAATGGGCCAGGCAGTCCAGACAAAGAGACTGCTGAGGGCCAGAGCTGCCACACTTAGAAGCAGGACCCCAGGACCCGAATTTGGGTGGGACACTTGTGGGAAGCACGTGCTGTAAACATCCTCTTACTTCTCAGATGCTGGTCCAGGTAAGCACAGACCACCAGAAACCCCTGATGCTGTGACACTCCTGAAGTCAATGGCTCTGGGGGAGCTGAAAGGAGGAATTAGAGACTGTAACTCCTAGTTATTAAAGCAGATGATAATGTTGGAAATGGAGCATTTCCCAACAGTGCAAAATAAGTAATCTGGAGCAAAAAGCCCCACTTAGCATTGTTCCCTCAGGGGAACTCTGCCTCAACCACACGTCCTGCTGTTCCTCCCAGGAAGCCAGAAGTAGCCACCAGAGTGAATTCCTCCCCAGAAATAGCCCATCCTTCCCCCTTGCACTGCTGCACAGGAGGAGGACCTGCTGAACTGCCTTTTCTAAACAAATTCCACTCCCCCCAGCCCCTTCCACCAGGAAATCAAAGCTACCCTTAAAGAAACACCAGTTGCCCTCAAATGAGACCCCTATCCCATTCTCTAAGTCCTTCCTCAAGTCAAACAACCATCCAGCTGCTCCTCCTTCACTCTGCCATCCTCCTGCCCACAGCCAGAGCAGTTAAGATGTTCACACGCATGTCATGAGTCAGCACACAAGAGAGGAAGAGCTGTTCTTAAATTGTACAGAATCAATGAAATAACTTACTGTATCTGTGCCCTGCAAACCACTTGTTGTGTGCAGCTTTCAGAGCTCTTACAACAGTGTTTCAAAAACAACACAAAATATGCTGACACTGCTGATGTAAAAGCCCAAAGGGGCAACCCTTTGTCTCACAGGGCCCAGGACAGCCCTCACCTGATGCTCCATGCCTGTATCTATTAACAGAAAGCTTCATTTCTGCTCCCTGGTCCTTTCTTATACTTACCACCAAGTCACCTGAACATGTAGTTACCCCAACAGTTATGGCATAAAGCTTCATCCATTGGCATGGGGCAACTGTGTGGTTTGGCACCCAAGGCAACACATCACTTAACGCTGTTCTCCTTGCTTCTCACACAGTTACTTTTCATTTACTTGAAACATGGATGTCTAGATGATGTATATACATGAGCTAAATAACGTCCTTTGTCACCTACTTTCAGCATTAGGAATATTCGATTTTGTAAAAAGCGCTGCTTAAAAGCCTTTTTAAAATCCAGACAAACAGAAGCCTCTGCCCTATTTGCCACTTAGATGCCTTGGAAATACTGAAGCATCTTCTAAATAAATAAATAAATGGCATGAGTCATTTTGCTAAAGCAGCCTTCACTATTTTAATAAATAGATTTGGCCACATTGCCTCATCCTGGCTTCTGAAGTGCTTCAGTAATAGAAGACAATTAGACTTTGCCATTTGGGTTTCTCAGATCAATCATCTAAAGTGAGAAATGGCAAGATTCTTGGGGGAAGAAGAAGTAAGAAAATTATAAACATTTTACTTCCACTGTGACCCATAGCTCCAACAGCAACTGCAGGCTGGGTCTCAACCATGCCCTCCTGAGCCTGCAGCACCCAACAGAATCCAAACCCAGGACTCGCTCAACAACAAAAATCACAATTCTTATCTTAACACTTGAGAGCATAAATTGTTTCAAAGTCACCAAAAGTAAGGAACTTCAGCCATATTTAGTTTCAGCTCCATCACACAGAAGAGGCTGGTGCAGAAGGTTTGCATTTACGTATTTACATTTCAGCTGAACAAGCTATAAATTTTAATTACAGTTGATATTCAGAGCATTCAGTTGGAACTCCAGTGAAGAACCTTCTGTACAAAGGTTAGGTGGATTTGACATGATACAATCTCTGTCTCTGTGCTGTTAAGAAATGCTTGAGATTAAATCAAGGTTTGGGTTTTCTGGGCTCAGGTTAGTAGCACTTTGTGAAGGACACTGGTCTGACAACCCTTGGAGATCCTCATTGTTCCAGGATGCTGCAAGACATTCTGCCCTACTCCCCCATCAACATTTCTCTTCTCCAGGGAACAAAGATACTCTGTGCCTTTGGAAGAACTGGACATGATTCAGACTGCAGCACACTTAACTCACACTTGGAGCTCTCCCACCAGGTCCTTCCACTGGAACTGAATTAAACCGCCATTCCTTCACCCACAGCGGCCAGATTTGTTCAGGAAATTAAAAATCATTAATCTTAACGATGAGAGAAAAAAAAACCCCTGCACAGTGTTGCTGCAAAAAGCAAAATTACCTATGTTTGCCATTCATTTAAAAAAAAAAGTGATGAGGTACAAACTGGGGAAGAGTCCTAAGCTTCCTGAAACACATAAACCTTAAAATTAAAATCTTAGTTCATGATGTCACTAGCCAATTACATCATAGGTGGCACATAATTAAACTTATAAAGGGGTTTCATTATTTTGGTTTTATGCTGGATACTGAAAACCAGTGCATTATTTGTTTTAAAATTGTGTCAATTGAAAAAAACCCAAGGGGAATCAGCAATTAAATATTAAAGGTGACTGCCTCAGTGTAAAACACTCCAAAGAATAATTGGTTTCCTGTGCAATGCAAGTGCCATTACAAAGTCTGAAAAATTTCAATCCTAAAAATAAATAAATAAAAAAACTGTAAAAAATTAGCCTTGGGAGGTTATGAGGATTTTGAGCTGTACAAAGACCAGCCAGATTTATGTCCTGGAGGAGTACTGAGCTACAATCTGGGCAAATATAAGCCCATGGAAACAATAATTTGCCCAGCAGTTGCACAGACTGTCTGTATTCTGAGTTTGGACCTTTGTTTCCAGTCCCATATTCCAGCAGATAGGATGACACTGAGAGGACCCCATCCCAGCTCCTGAGATGATTTCTCCAGATCAGGCCTTTCCTCCCCACTGAGGCCAGGGTTCTTAAGGGTACTGGAGGGTGGAACTGAGACCTGCACAGGATGTGAATTGAAAGTTCAAACAATCTTCCTTCAAAACCTGCAATTCAAAAATAATTTCTTCTTGTAACAGCACACAAAGCATTTTTTAGTAGAATTTCTCTCCTCCCTAAAAGGTTCACTGTAACGGTTTTAGTTCATTTTTGTCATCAAGGTCCAAAACTTGCATCCCCTTTTTTTAACCCAGGTGAAGATTGTACCTTCCATTTAAGGATCACTCAGACCAAAAATAAGTTAAGGAAGCCCTGTGCTACAGAGCCCTTCTAACCTGCTGCTTGTCAGTGCAACAAATACGAATGAAAATATTTTCTGGTTAAAGCAAAATGCCGCTTGTGCAAGCAGTGCTGAGAAGTCTCATTTTGAGCCAATCCACCCTTTTCACACTGTTTTTTTCCCAGTCCTTCCACATCTGCAGCTTTAACCTTCAGCACAGGCAGCAGTGAAAGCAAGAGACTCTCGCAAAGGCACCGCTGGGGCTGCACCCCCTCTCTGGGGTGCCACGGGGAGCTCTCAAATCCCTGCAGCTCCTCCAGGACTCCCCTTGGCCGCCCCATCCCTGAGCGCCCAGGGAGCTTGGAAAACATGGGATTTAACACTCAGCCACTTACATATTCCAGTCACTTTCTGCCTTATTTATGTGCATGCACAATATCCTGATAAACTGTGAGGGAGGCTGCGGCTACTCCATCTGCATTCCCTTTTATGCTCGAAAGATAAATTGGGGCTGATTCAGAGGACAGATTTAAAGAACGCAGTCTGTTACTGAGACAAGCACAATCTTCCCAGGGAGCCCTTGTAGAGGGTTGTCTCCAGATCATGCCTTGATTTGTTTGCTCAAATAAATGGGACAGCACACAAAACTCAATTCATATACGAGACACCTCTTCCAGCCCACTATACTTTCCTATTTTGCTTAGTCAAAGCTGTCTTTTTCTATTATCTCTCGATAAGACCACTTAATGGCAACATAGAAAATTAAAAATAATAAAAAGCTAATTAAAAATTTCAGTGCTTTCCTTTTAGCCTTTGGTAATCTACGGAATTGGAAGACATTTATATCCAAAGCACATTACAGTTTCAGGGTTTTTCTGACTGTAATAATCCATGGATACTTTCAATGGATTTTAATACAGACAAAACCAAAGATATTTTATGGAGCAGTAGAAGAATTTAATAAAAAAATCAGAATCAGTCAATTGCCTTTTTAAGACTAGGTGATAGAATTCGATAGCAGGGATAAAAGTCCTAATAAACTCTGCAGGAACAGTTCAGAAGGCTGAGACAAAAGCTATCATTTCCTTTTAAATTAACAGTAGGATTTTTCCATAAGGGATGGTTTGAAATACAAATGACCACAGGAATAAAATACAAATGCTTGAGCTTCCTACGTCTCTCTTGACTGCATCTAAAAAAAATAAATACAAAACCACGGTCAACTTTTGTTACCATCAGTTTCCAAACCACAACTTTCAGAGCCCCTGCGTCCTTTCTCGGCGTGCACTCAAAGTTCTGGGGCTCTGGTTCTTGAATTTAGTAATGAAGGCAGATTACCTTAATCTAAGGAGACGCCATGAAATCCTTCAAGTGGATGCAGAGAGAGGCTACGCCTTTGCCCACTTTGTTTGGGAGGGGAAGCCCACTGGAGCTCTGCCACGATAATAAAGCGCTCCCTGCACACCAGTTCACACGTGGGGCTAAATCTGAAGTGACATTTCTCAATGAAAGAAGCAGTATTCATTCGTGTGCTCAGCATTTTGATGTCCACCAGAATCTGGCAAAGGTGATTATAGGGAGCCAGCAGGAATGCCACAGCTCTATTTAGCCCTCACGGTTTAGCGCAGTGCTATGCAACATATAAATAAAATATAACGGGCTGCCTCGGGATGGCACTCTGGGAGTGGGGTTTCATGCATATGGATGGACTTGACACACATTTCACAAGGATGAAATGTCTGAACCAGAGGGGGCTGCTTCACTCATACTTCGGGGTCAGTTCAGCATCCTGCCCTCCAAACTATGAGCCAATGCAGAAACTTTTGGGCTTCAGGGACTAGTGATGTTTATTTGTGCTACTCTGCATGGCATTTTAATTAGTAACTGTGTGGATTTAAAAAACTGTGAATGGACACACAGGGGCAGTTGTGCAGCCTGGCTTTTGTGGTTCTACTCTCTCAAAAAAATCCTATTTGAGGACATCAGCAGGGGGTTAATGGAAGCTTTGATAAAGTTCTCCAAAGCCTTTTATTGTTGCTGAACTACAGACTGGACTCTGCTGTCTCTCTGGCTGCTTTCCAATTTATTTGTCAGCTGCAAAAACAATTAGAGAATTCAGAAGCCCATCTAAACATTTAGTAGCCACAAACATTCTTGGGCAAATTCTCCTTCCACATGAAAATATTTCTGTGCCAGTTGTTTAAGGGAAGTGCTCACACCCATCGTCAAGCTCCACGAATGGGAAATGTCAGTGTGCTGCCAGGGAAAGTGAGCACACAGTTAAATAGTCCAGAGCAAATAAAAGCTGCAGGACTGCATCTCCATCTCTGTCAGTTAGGTAACTATTCATCTGTACCAGCATCACTGAGACCAGAATTTTATGCCTCCTTAAAGTAAATTTACATGACTTAAACATGATCAACTCTACCCAATGCTGAAATTAAACATCTCTTACCCTAGAAGGATGTTTAACTACCCCCGTTTTCCATAGCAAACCACGAGATCTTTTAAAAAATGTGATCAAACTTTTATTTAAATGCTGCAATTACATCTTGGCTCTATCTGACATGCAGCTTGTCTAAGCTGTTTGCTGAACCCTGAAGCTGATTATTTACTAAGGATCTTTAGAAAGCACTTTTTTTTTTTCCTTCCGACCAAGACTTGTAACCCCCACCTTGAATACAAATTCATGGAAATGGGTGGTGCAGGCAGCTTTGCCAGAAAGCAGGCAGTTGTTATTTTAATTATTATTTCTTTGCGGAATGCTGCAGTTACCTTAAAATAATAATTTAATCACTCTCAACAATAGTTTTCCCAATTTTGTTTTTAAGATGGGAGCACGTATGCCTATAACTACACATTTATTACAGACCATCAGTTAAAGCCTCTGCAAGAACACAGAGTTAAGAAGAAACTCCCACTTGCATCTGCCAGCTTGGAGAAGCTCCTTGCTCAGACACTTAAACTTACACACGTAATTAAACGTGCAGCAGAAGAAACCTGAGGCAGTCAACACATGACACCTTCAAGTCTCTGAGAAATCCCAGGCTCAATACTGAAATTTGCCCATTCAAAAGTACTCCCCACTGCTCAGTTCCACACAATTCCCAAATTTCTAGCACTAGGATCACTTTTCTTTCTGGATCTCCCACTGCATTAATATTTGAAAGATTTGTGGTTTCCCAAAAACACCATTTGGTTTTGCTTGAGAAGTTTTCACAGTAACTCCTTTCAGTGTAAATCTTCAGATGTCCAAAGCCAAAACACAAGTCCCTTTGAAAACCAAAGCAGGGGCAGAAAAGGCAGGTGGCTGTCCTGCACAGCCTGGTGGGTCACCCACTGATCAGGGCAGGTGAAACCCTACAACAGCAGACAGCTTGTCCCAACCCTCCTGCTTGAACAAGTGTGTGCAGGGGGGATTGCTGCTCATGTCTAGCAGAAAAATGTGAAGCCTTAGAAACCCCACTGATTTAGATCCAAAATGAGAAAGTTGCATATAATTAGCCTGGAATTCTGCAAGATGTTGTAAGGAATCACTCTGAGTGTCACGCTTGGGGATCAGCCCTTTTTCAAGTCCTTGCTTACTAGTTCTGATCTTCTTTCCTACTGAATTCAGGCTTGACACAGCCCCGTTTGGGGAATAAGGAGACTGCTGGTACATCATCCTTGATAAAAACACCTTAAAGCAAAGTAAGAACACCCCTTTGCAACTCTCCCATTACCCTGACATTTTACAGAAAGAAGAATGCAGCCAGTAGTATCACACTTCCCATGCCCTGGACAGCTGGCATGCATCCAGATGTTTGCCAAGAGATTATTTTAAATCAGGTTTGTGGGGAACTGGGTGGCCAGGGTGCTGTGACTGTTTATACATACCCAGCTACGTGCATGAGTTTCCTCACGGGTTTGTGTGCCTGAAAAAGGAGGCTGGAACAGGCTATTTGTATCCTTTGGCTGCTGGGAACAAGTAACTGGAAAGGGTGGGACTGTGCTGGTAGCAAGTACTTAGAATAAAAATAAAAAACTAGATTGACTCTTGGATGGCTCTGAAGGCTACAACCAGGCCAGCTGTGGCCAGCATCTGGAGTGCCACTCGTTCCTCTGCTTGGGCAGAGACATGAACTCACTCACCCTCCTGCACCCCTCCCAGGCTGGGCCATCCTCGACACTCTCCAAAGGGCCCAAACCCTCCTGAGGAACTGCCTGGCCCAGCACCTTACCCCTTCCCTCCACCAAGCCCTAAAGCCTGGCAGCACAGCCCCATGCCCATGCCCATGCCCACACCAGCCAGGGAAGCAGGCAGGAGCAGGCTGCAGAGCCCAGCTGCTGTGGAAGGGCACCTGACATGCACAAGCATCCCAACAGCCCCACCAGGCACTAGGGAAGGGGGATGCCAGCACAGAAAATTACTTATTTTGCCAGCTTACACTATTTCATAGGGTCTGTGGAACTGTGACATGAGTGCATGATGAATTCTGCCTTCATATCCACAGAGCTCCTTTGCTGGCTTCCTTGGGGTTATAGGGCCCTTCAAAAATTATGTTTCAACTCAACAATAAACAGCTCCTCATTGGGACTGCATTAAAAAAAGGAACATTTTTTGCAAGAGCTGAGCAAAAAAAGCACTCTGAATGACTGCAGACCTTGTGATTTTTAAAATCAAAAGTAACTTCCTTTAGCACCTCCCTATCAATGAGATTCTTAATATGCACATAAATATCACCACACAAAATCAAAAAATGTTATGTTCACTCTCAGAAAACAGAAATTATTTACTATCACTTATACTGAAAGCAGGACTATACTCAAAGAACATGAGGGAGCTTAGAGAATCAGATGGATCGATCAACCTTCTGAGTAACTGTTAATTTTGTTTTCCAGTAGCAGTTAAAGGGTGTTCATGCAGTCACCTAAAGAAAGCTCTGTGACTGAAATCTACTTAGCAATGTCTTTTGATGTTTCACTACAGAGCAATTCTTTATAGGTAAGTTATAAATATCCAGAAAAATAGCACATTAAAAAGAAAATACTAAAATCCTTAGCTTTCCTGGCCTTGGCATGCATTGCTTTTGATCTGCCTGAGCAACTATTATTTTTTTGACACGAGAGTGCACACTGACCAAGGGCAATGTATGTCCATGAATTTTTACTGACTGCAAATGTAGCTCAGCACAGGCTAAACCACACTGGCATAATGTAAGACCTTATATGCATTTTCTGTGCTGATCTGTAGGACACGTGAGGAATGCTAATCAGCATTTGAAAGGAAATGTGGGCTTTCAAAGAAGACCCACCAAAATGCAAAATGGGAATATATATTCCCCTATCAAAAAGTCCAGTAGAACTTACGAGTCATAACTCTCACTTCTTTCCTCCCTACCCCTGCCATTTCTGACTTAAAACACCATCGTCCTCAAAGGATTGGGATCTTTCAGGTTGGGCATCTTCTTTTCCTTATAGTAAAGGAATTAAGAACATAAACAACAAACAAACCTAAAGGCTAAATAAAACTGAATAACAGCTGACATTTCCCTTCCCTGCTCTGAAAGTCAGTATTTTGGGTTCACCACAACTGCAGCCTGTCCCAGAAGAATACTCAATCCACACGGATCTTTCTCGGGGGTGCTGAAATCCCAGTGGCACAGTGACCCACTTTAGCTCCTGGCTGGGGATGGATGTGAAGCACTGCAGGGTCTGAGCTCACACCAGAGAGGGAAGGACTGCAGCACCTCCAGCCACCCCGCTCTGCCCAGGGGGAGCACACAGCTGCACAGACAAAGGGGCTGGGCACAGCAGTGACAACAGGAGGAGGAATAACCGGGACACAGAGCCTGAGATTTTCTTAAGAAAGATCATTTCTTGATCCTGAGCACAGGCAGCTTGAAAACATCCAATGTGATGCAATGGCAGAAAGAGTAAGTTCATTTATTCATACTGTATTTTCATCCTAATTGGCACGTCCTGCATCCATCTGGCTCTGCCGGTCCACTTAAGGAAACACGGAGCCCAGGGTAACCTAACAAGGTAACAAATCACCAGGCAGTCTGTTTACTCCAGAAATATCAACTGCTTTCACTCCAACAAGCCAAGGAGTGAGCAGGACACCCATCCCTCATAAAATGCACACCAAACAAAGGGAGCCAGGCAAGCAGGATAGTAAGTTTGGATTTTAAATCTCATTTAAGCTTGTGTAGGCTCTGCCCCCCTGCCTTAGGAATGCCTTTGGCAGCCATGCAAAACCCTTGTCCCTGTTGCAGTGCCCCCTCGGACAGGCACACAGAGGGTCAGGGCAGGGAACCTGCCTCTCAGCCTGGAGACCCACCAGCTCAGCTGTTTAATCCCTTTAATCCTTAATAAAAATATAAACTGCTCAGCGCCTCTTCAAAAAAAAACCCACACAAGCTTCCTGCATACTGTGAACAAGATCTCTTTATTGAGAGCTTTACTTTTAATTTTGAACAGCTTCGCAGCATTATCCTTAGGAAAAAAAAAAAAACCAAAAAAACAACCAACCAACAAGCCCAGAGATTTCTGAGCTACTCAGTCAATAGCCTGATAGAGCTCCTCACTGAAATTAGCTTCTCCTAGCAGCATCACATAAGAATTGCTGGTCTGCATCTCTTGCACAAATCATTTCACAATTTTTTAAAAGATGGACAAAGTGCTGATTTAATTTCCTTGAAAACTGAAAGCCCAAAAAGCCACCACTGCTGGTGGTGAGACCCTCCATATCAGCACTTACAGTACTCATTGTGCTAAGGACATTGGCTCCAAGTTTCAGCAGCTCAGTGTTCCATCCTTGCTTTTTCCATTTTTTTTTTTATCTCATATGGGAAAAGAGTAATGAATTTAATTTAAAAAAAAAAAACCAACCAAAAAAAAATCCTAAACATACAGAACAATGAGCTAATTCATTCAAAATTCTTAAAATGTCATAACACTAAGGTATTTCACTAGGAGACATAAATTCTTCCTTGATTCAAAGCCTGAAATTTAGCAAATTTTTTTTGGAAAAAAAAGCAAGCTATAAAAACCAATACGTTTTCCAATGAAGTAGAAAAAATACTTTTTTAAACTATTTTTGATCCTACTTTGAATGGCAAATCTTATTTTCATTTAAACACTTTTCTATAGTATTGGAAACTGAAACGAGTTTCTAAACAGAGTGGAAAGTAAACTGCCTCAATTTCATTATCTCCAGGAGTAAAACGACAAAAGCAAACAAAAACCCACCTGTGCCTTTCAACTGCACCCTTTATGTCACTGCAATGAGTTCCATCAATTTTGTGCTAAATATGCCACAAGTGATTTCTCATTGCTTTCTGCCTGTCTCCAAAGGCCCACTTTCCACAGGGGCTGGCACCAAGGTGAGCAAACACACAGACACCCAGATTCCTGATTCTCACATCAAAAACTGCTTCGAAAATCTCTGCATACTTTCTTCAAGTTATACAGTTGCATATTTGGAAGGTCAAGTTGTTATGAGGAAAAATTCCCAGGTCTCTTGTGTACTTATCATTTCTATTGAATTTAATTCAGAGATGCACCCCTTGCAAAGAGTTCTAGCAAATTGTCCAGAATACAACCCAAAAGCACTACTCAAATGTAAAGAACTAAAAAAACCACCCCATATTGACAACATTTTTTTTCCCATCAAGTGTTGGGAAGCACAAGTATAGAGAGCACAACCAATGAAGTAATTTACAAATTTTCAGTGTTGGTGGTTTCATTTTTATTAGTAAAACAGGGAAGAACTGCTGTTAAGGGAGGAGCTTGGCTTTAATCTGAATTTAGAATTGCCTTGAAGAAACCAATGCAGCTTTACATTAGTGTAAGAAAGGTGCAAGATCAAAACCAAGCCTGTGGCAGTGCTCCATCATGACATGATTTCTTTAGAATGAAATATAGTGAAAGAAAATTAGTGGCACAAGGATTTTAATGCACCCCAGACACACATTTACAATGATTAAACAGATCAGTACTTGTAAAACCCAAGGGTCTAACTTTACAAACCTTTACTCAAGCAAGTAGTTTCACCAAAATCAATGGGATTATTTGCATATGTAAGGCTATTTATCTCAGCTGGGATCTGTAGGTTTAGGCCACACATTTCTATTTAGATCTTCTATGCAGCAGAAACCCCAAAGTTGTATGAAGAATGGGAGAACACTGCACCTTGGAGTTAATTTTCATTTATACCAGTATAATTTTCTCCATCCCTCTGATGCATTTGATAAACTGGGCATGTTTTGAAATTGGAAATGTTGGCAAAAATACAAATTTCCTGATGGGAAGAATACTACTCATGGATAATAAACAAAATCAATTCTTATTTACATATTCAATCAGATTTTGGTTTGCATATAAAAGCATAAGATGGTAGAATTTTCACACGGTAGATAGATCATGCTCAATTATTCATGCATATATGCATCCACTAATCCTTACACATGCCAAAATCAGTCAGAAATACTCTCTTTGCTAGGCATTCATAGCACAAAAACACTGTCCCTGCTGCTGTTCTCAACCTTCTCTTCTCGTACAGCGTATGACAGCACTCTCCCACGGCTTTCTCCCAAGACTCCCTAATAGCCCCTGCTCTCTGTTAGTATCCTTTTCACTAGGCAAAGTGGTCGTTTGAATTTCTGAATCATAATTTAAAAGGGATGCTGTCAGCTGCATATGAAGAACAAAAAACACTGGACCAGATTTTCAAAGGCGCTTCAGCACGGACTTGACAATTTCGCTTGTAGCTGTCACTGCAAAATTGAATGTATCTCTCGCTGGTAATACTGACGTGTCCTGGACTACAGCTAAGATTTGCAGATTTAGACTATGCCTACCTATTTTTCACACACACCTACTAGGAAACGGAATTCAAAATATTTATATGTTCTGGTACTATCAAAATATGCGATATTAATATTGTCTTGTACACTGTAAGCCTGGTGATAAATGATACCCTGTAAGCGACGCTCCGAGGTGCTGAATGCCTGAAACATCTGTGGCACCTGAAGGCAATCAGCACTCTGAGCCATCAGATAACAGGTCTGACGGTCTTGTAGCCAGTCTGACAGTCTGGATATCTCATCTGCATTTAAAAGAGTGTCATATTCAAATGTATATAATTTTGTGCATTAAATTAAAAATTCAACTAGAACCCTGTGCGCTAAACCCGAGCTAGCTGCAAACTAAGAAACTTTTTCATGTAATTAAAGAAAAAGATCAAACAAATTAGCATCAAAACGAAATGGCAATCTGCTGTGGCAGCCTTTGCCCTTACTAGGTCAAGCATGGGGTACCAAAAAAGCAGAGCTGCCCAGGGTATCTGAAATAATCTCGTATACACAGAAATAGTATTTCACTCTCCCAGATGAATGAAACGCAAAAATCAGTCAGCATGAAGTTGAAAGCTCATATAGGATTTCTACAGCAATGCCAGCTCTGATCAATCAAAACATTGTCAGCAGCAGGTTAAGGAGGTATTTATTTAACAAGGGGACAGAATCTAATTGACTTTCCAGGAGAGCAGAGCGAGCAGGCAGGCAAGCGGGCGCCCACTCGTTCCGCTCGTTGAATCTTACACAGCCCTTTTTCAAGGGGGGCAGGAGCACAACCTTGTGCTCCCCGAGCACGTATTTTGCCCTCTGCAGACACCAAGGACATCCCTGTGTCCCCCTGCAAAGAGCAGAGCTGCTGGTGGGCCAGGGGGAAATAGGGCAGCCGTGCTTTTGTGCTTCTGCAGGTGCCTCCCAGCGTCCTGCCCGCCCGCTGCAGCACAGCCTGCTCCCAGACACGGAACCCAAACCCTCCTCTCTCTCCCTGCCTCTGAAGCATTTCAGCTACCCATATAAATCACCAGAAAATAAGGGTTTGACCCAGTTACACATCATACGGCTCCTCACATTCATTTGCTAACGCCAAATGCAATGGAAATCACAGCTTCCCTAAAAAGCAGGCAGCAGAGAGCGGAAGGGAATTGCCACTGGTACTCCTACCTGCTTGGTTAGTTGTCACAGTCACTGACACAGCCTGGTCCTGGCTGGGGTTTTGCTTGGACACTCCATTCACCGCCCAGACTTCAAAGGTGTAGTTGGTGTGTGCCAGGAGGTCAGTGATGGAGACCTTGGTGGTTTTCAGGCCGTTCTGCTGGGGGCTGAAGTGCACCCCGCTGCCGCAGGAACGGCAGCGGCCGAGCTCGCCGGCCCCGCACCTCTTGCACACCACGTTGTAGGAGATGTCCTCCCGGCCGCCTTTGTTCTGCGGGGGGCTCCACTCCAGGTTCACTGAGGTCTCATTGACGTTGGAAATCAGGTGCTGGGGAGCAGATGGAGGGCCTAAAAAGACAAAGTCCACATGTTTTTATTAAAAAAAAAAAAAAAAAAAAAAAAAAGCTTACATAGTAGTAACATCAGAGTTAAGGGTCCTAGATGCTGTGCATCTTCCTTTTAAGTTAAGGACAGCAGAGGCCAAACAGAATTTTACTTTTCTGTGCTCATAATGAAGGCAAAAAAAATTAACTGGTAAGTCAAACTCTGATCTCTTCATCTGATGAACTAGCGGCATTTTCCAGCTCTAAATGAGCCTGAAAGCTCAGTACTGCAATTAAACAGGACTGGGACTTTTTCCCTTTCACTGTTTGTACTTGTTATGAAAAATGTTAAATTTACATATCTTACACTCATTTTTTCCCATGATCTCCTAAGCAAAGCAACAAATGTACAAACTACTGCTTCACTTGAGATTTTCAAGGTCCCCCATTACCTACAGGCAGACTCTCATTGAAATTGTTACAGAAATATCTCCTGATATATTTTTCTGAAAAATACAAGTGCAATATTTCCAGATAAGTTGATGTCAAATCAATTCAATGAACACTGAAGCCCATCAAGCAGGGACCTGAACATGACACTTCGGCATGCAGGATGGAGATTTGAGTAGAAAGCAGGACACAGAACCAACGCTTTGAAGGATAGGGAATAAAGTTTACAACAGGGGAGTGCTGGAGAAAGTGAAAGAACTGGAGACGAAAATATGGCAAGTATCTGAAGGAGGAGCTGATAAAAGAAACCTGGTCAGAAGCAAGAGGCCAGATGGAAAGCTTGGCAATAAGGCTGGATCTGAGACACAAGGTCAGCTTTTCCACCACAGGGACAGGAGACTTCAAGGCTCATAAACACGCTGCCAGAGAGCTCCAGGCTGGTTCCAGGGCAGGGACCCTGGGATCAGAGCACAGAGCCGAAGGCAGCCTGGGCAGGACCTCCCTGGGCAGGAGAGGGCAGAGCCCAGAGGCAGCAGCCCCTCCTGCACCTCTCCAGAGGAGCCGTGGCCGGCCCTGCCCGAGCGGACGAGCTGCCACCAGCACCAACACACGGGCACAAATCCCATTGATCTGCTTAAATCCCCACAGGCAAACTGAAAACGCAGAAGAGCTAATCCTGCAACTCCTAATCTAATTTCAATACAGCTGAGACACACTCTTTGTACCCTTAAATTTGAGACGGGTGATTCAGAGCAAACCCATGAAAGAGATGGGTGTTTTAACCATCCCAAAAAGCTCCCCTGACCACCAGGCAGGCTGCTCTGGGACAGAGCACACAGCTACGCTGACACACAGTGCTTTGGGACAGGGCTGCAGCTGAGCACTGCATCCAACAGAAATGAAACAGAGCGAGTGAGAAGGCTGCAAAACGTAACAATCCAAACCAGAACACAGTAAAAATAGATGTGCTTAGTACACTAATGATAGTCAGAGCTTTACATACAAATATTATTAGCAGAAAAATATTGTAAATAATGTTGTAGGAAGTCATAAATTGAAGACACAAGAAAGCTCATGAAAGCTTCTTAGATTTCATCAAAATACATTTGATGGTTGCAATTCAAAAGAAGTTCAACTAGATCTCGCAGAAGAGGAGGAAAAGGAGAAAGTTCTGGCAAATTTGTCAAACATTATGAAACTATGAACCTGGCAAAAAAGAAACAGCCAGCACCAACAGTTTCATTAAGTGTATAAATAAATAAGTCATAATCTCTCATATGCCAAAGGTACAAAAACAGTCATAATGGTAAGAACAGGAACCAAATATATTGAAAATGTGAAATTCTACTGAAATTACAAAGTGACTCCTTAAGTGTTACAGCAAAGAGGTTCAGCTGTTAAGGGATGGCTATGGGGAAGATTAACTGTGGCTCCCCTCTCCACTCATCAGGTTCATCTCAAAGGAAGCCTGAGACCTGAGCAGGCTGCACAGGACAAGGTTTTGAGGGCTGCATCACCTCCTTGGGTCTGTGCTTGAAGCCACCAGGATGTAACACAAGCTCAACAGGAGACAGGACTTTTATTCTGAGAGAGGTAGGTAGGTTAAAAGTGTTAAATGACACAGAAGTCAAATGGGTCTTCAGTACCTAAATGAAAGGTCTCTGCTGCAGAAGTAGCTAAGCAAGGATTGTTTGTCTGTGCTCACTTCAGAAATACAAAATTAATATATTTATTTTGAAAGGAGGAAAATCCTCCCTTCTTGCCAAACCTTTGAAACAGTCTCTGAGTTAATCGGGGTTGACAGGTAGAATTAGTGCAAGAAGAGAGAGCTGAGTCCAGCCCCTGAGCCAGGGAGGCCTCCTGCCTGCTGCACCACCAGGCTGCCATTCATGGCTTTTATTTATTCACTGGCAGCATTTAGGACTCCTAAGGACAAAACCCTTTTACTCAAAGATCAGTTACTGAACACAGTAAGAGACTTTTCCTGATCCAAAAACTAGACGAGAAAGAAAAAGGAAAGAAACTGGTTTTAATCTCTATTCATCATGTGGAAATGGAGACAGAGAGAGATGTGGTGACACAAGGGCACACAAAACGTGCTTTGCACATCTGGGCAGTGGTCAAAACTGTCCCAAATCCCAGCCCAATGCCACTGTCCCATTATCAGCTCTCCTTCTCCCAAAAGCTGGCTTTGCCTGCTCCCCTGGATACGAGGAAGTGGTCTCTGCTTAGCCTGCAAATCCACGAGCTTTCTTTTCAAAAACAAACTCTGAGTGCAATGAGGTGGAAGACACTCCTGAAATCATGAACTCAAGCAGCAGCGCAGGAACTGCTGAGCAGGAACTGAACCAAATTCCCTTCACCCCAGACTTCCCCAAACTGCCTCACACCTGGGCTCACTCTTCAGGGCAGGCAGGTGCACAGGGTGACAACACCTGTCCCTCCACACTGTCAAGGGAACAGGAAAACCAACAAAAGCCTCTGGGGGGAACAGCAGCCTCAGCAGGCTGCAAGCCCAGGTGCACATTGCACAGCAAAGGCCTGCCCTGGCCAGAGCAGCAGCCAGAGCCACTGGGAGCTGATGTTCTATGTCCTCCCAGAGACTGGTCAGGACCTGGCAGAAGCAAGCTGTGCATAGAAACTGCTCCTGTGGGAAACATCAAGAGCCTTATAGCAAGAAAAAACAAAAGGTATTTTCTTACAGAGCATTCACTCACTGCACTGACTCTGAGCACAGCCAGGAGAGCCGAGATAAGGTGGTGCCAGAGCAACCACCTTCTTCCCTAAGCAGCACCAGCTCTGCCAGGGCTGAGAATATCCCCATTTCAGGGGGTATTCCTGAAGCAAATACCTCCATGGGAGGAGGGTACATACTGCCACAGCTGTGGTCTGAAAGATGTGCCTCTTAGCTCAGATACAGCAGCCAGTTTGGGGTTAAACTCTGACTTAGTTTGGTGTCCATTAAGATATTTTCCAAGGCTCTAGGTCCAGTTTCACATGGGAAAATGTGCCAGAATGAATCAAGCTCCTCAGAAGCAAAAAGTCAGTAATTAGTATGTGGGACAGGGCACTGCAGTGTCTAAACAGGGATGCGACGAAGCGGAAAAGCAGGGAAGCAGATGCTTGCAGGTCACAGAGATGAGTGCACCACCTCCAGCGTGGAAAGGAAGATGCAGGGGAGTCTCCAAATGGTGGGCTGACATTACAGTGAGGGGAAAAGCAGTTTCTTTTCTTCCTGGAGCATAGTCATCAATAGAGCTGCTGGCACAGTGAGTGGGGAATAGCTTCAGATTGATGGGCCTGGTTTCAGATGTTGAAACACTGGGCGTATCTGCTCCTTCAATGGTGATCAGGATTTACTTTGTTTCTGACAACAGAGCTGCTGCCATAGATGAGACAAACCCTTTCAGGGCTGTGGCAGGCTGCAAGGGCCAGGATAGTTCCTGAATGAACCCAGCTAGCAGGATCCCACAGAAAAAGCATCCTGACAGCCAGACCATCGTCCTCCCACAAACCTGTGTCCTCTGGCAGAAAAATCTAGCTATGGGGCAGATGAGAGAGGAGACAGGGACCTGTGCCTCTGAATCACCACCACCATCTGTAATTTTGTCATATGTTCCATGATCTACAGCATTTTTTATACATCTCCTGCCAATGGAAGCATGCTATTGCAAGGGCTATTTGGCACTCTGGAAGAATTGAACTAATACTACCACACTGCCTGGAACAACTTAAAAATGTGACAGTTCCTACAGAAAATAGAATTTAAACCTAAACATTCTAATTCTGAAAACCAGCTAATTTTAAAATTCATTTTATGATGTTAGGAAGGCAGCTGCTGTTGTTTTCCCTGCACAAGACAACAGAATCTGAAGGATGGATCTGCGGAGTCACTCAGTCTTCTCACGTCAGCGACTGCAATGGGGACACAGTTTGATCATGGGGCCTGAAAGCCAGATCCCTCTCCAGCCCCTTTAACCAGCACCCTGAACAGACAGGGGGACTGCTCTGTGGGAACACAGGGAACGGAAGTTTTCAATTTTATTCCTTCCTGGGGCTCCATAAATCTCACTTCACAATAAACCCATCAAAATCAAGTGAGCCATGAAGCAAATGGGAAGGCCCTGGGTGGAGCAGTTCATTGTGTGTGTCAGGGCTGAGGGAAACACTGAAGAGTCTGTTTAGCAACAACTAATCTTCATCAAGCTAATCTTGCTATCTTCCTCAACCCTCTTATTAGATTTCCTTAAATGTATTGGGCAATGCAGATTGTTTGGCTTTCTCTTGCTGCAAGAAGCTATAGCCATTACAGCTATCTGTCTTTCATCCACAGATAGAGAGATCTGTCTGTCTTAAGGACAACGTAGTACCCTATGCCAAACAAACATTCACGGAAACAAGAGTTTTTAAGGTGTTAATAGCATAAGCACTCCTTGTATTAAAAAGACTGATGTATTTTAGCACTCTTTCTACCACTTCAGGCAGTATTTTAACTTTTCATCCATCAATATTTCTCTCTTCCCTTCCTACACTCAAGTCTCTCTCCAGTCAGATGCCTCCCACACGCGCCTGTACGACCAACAAGGACCTGGTGAAAACCATGGCAAGGGCACGTACAACACCTGCTCCTGTCTCCTTCCTTCCAGACCACAGAGGATGCCCGGGTGCCAGCTCTCTGTGGATGACAGGTCTCTGTGGGCACACTCAAGGAGCCTTGATGCTGCTGTATACCAGGGCTGAAGCCTGGTCCAAGCACTGGAGGGACTCACACGCAGCTTCCACAGTGAAGACCCAGTAATGAACTTGCTCTCCAGGAGTGAAGGAGCACCTGTGGGGTGCAGATGGCAAGGGGACACAGCTGGGAGCAAACCAGGCTGCAGACTAACACTGGGCATAACGACACCTCAGTAAGCTGTTTATTTGCAAGGAGTACAATGTCTTCCATTTAAATCAGCTGCCCTAAAGACTAAGGGGCATCAGGGATAGTTGAGTCAAACATCAACATGTTGTTTGAGTGTTGTTTGGATGCCATCCAGCTGAGAACGTTATCCCAAAGCCCCTTTCTTCGGGTCCCCAAGGGACAGCAGCAGAAATGTAGGAGGTTCAGCCTCGTGAATCTGGCAAAGTCATTCTGCCAAGGAGAAGGAATGTCTACCCCAACGCAATGAATGATTTCAGAGACAGATAGCACAAGGGGGATTAGCTGCAACTGAGTGAATATTCCTGCTGCCCTGAGGGATCAGTGCACCCAGCCCTCCATGGGAAGCACAGACCCCAGGACTGCAGCGTGCCCAAGGACAGGGTCTAACCAGGGTGTGCCAGGACTTTAAGTGCAGCACCACCACACAGGTACAAGTGGGGAGGAGAGAGCCTCTCACCTGACAAATGCCATACACCACAAACCCATACAAAGCCATGGCAGAGGTCATGCTGTAGCTGGGCTCCTGAAGCTGGAGGGACTAGAGGGAGACAGGCAGGTGGGCACAGTTGGTTGGGTGTGCAGGAAGGCTCCAACCAAGTCAGTCCTCCCTTCCTCCCTACAGCTACAAACACAACAGATCCACCTAACCAAAAAACATCCCTGAAAACTAACCCTGGGATTTGAAGGTAGACTTGTAAGTGCACTCTGCTGGGGAACTGTATCTAAATGGTTAGGAGAGAGATTTTAATATCCCTGGTTTTACATCTTCCTTTTTTATTACTGATCTGCCCAGCAAGGTGTTTCTCTAAAAGTCTCCGTGGGTGTATGCAGTAAATTCAATTACAGTTTTCTACAAGGAGACCAGACAGACTTGTTTGACATAAAGAATACTGCCTTCACTAAACCAGTTAATTTAGTTCAGCAACAGTGTATGGTTAGGAGGCGTGGATTAAAAGCACAGAGAACAGAGATGAGAAAGAAATGATTCCCAGCAAAACAGCTCCCAAATGACCTTGTTGTCCCATAAAATGACAAGAAATAAGAAGGACCCTGCAGCTTGGTTCTCTGCTGCTCCAGATTAGCAGGATTCCAGAATCCCACTTCTAGACAACAACTTTTGTTCACCAAAGGTAGATGCAAGTGAAAAAAAAAAAGCTTTTTCCTTTTTTCAGAGGTCCCTTGGCCACAGGACGGAAGGTAAGGTTGTGGGCTTTGGTTTAGCTAACTTTATCAGACACAAGTAGCCTTTATATACTATTTTCTTACGTTGAAAAACAAAAACATCACAAAACAAGGCAAAAAGCACTTCAGGGTTCTGATACTTAATTCCTTTAAAGTGAATTTAGCACTTCCAAGAAACCCACTCTGGTGGCACCCAAAATAAAGCTCTCTTAGCCACAAATAGCTGCCTGTCTGCACGTTTCTGTCACAGCCTGGCAGAGGGCTCCTTCAGGAGTTCCCTTTTTTATGCCAGTTTAGTCTTCAGCCACCAACAGTGGTAGTGAATTATTCTGGCAGCAACATTACCCATTAAGGACTGAACTGATATTATCAGTATTAGGACTGTAACCACATCTGTTTACTACTAGCCAATGGTATAGTTAAGATTTATTACCTTGAAAGATCTGGCTGTGGGAAGAGATCTATTAAAAACGTAAACTGAAACCCACACTCTCCATGGAAGTGCTAATGGAGATATTTCAAATATATACCCTCAAGAAGGCAAATCTTAGTTAGGAGCAGCCTGCCAGTCACCAGCTGGGTGCATTTAAAATGTACCTCCTTTAAAAGAAAGATGCTTTCTAAAGATATGTATGTGACTAAGTAACTAGTAGGATGAAACTTTTGAGCCCTGGAAGGAGAAAATGATTTAAAAAATAATTTACTCCATCTGCGTGGGCACATGTGCAAAAGCACATTTCTCCAGCAGGTAACGGATGTCTCTGCAGCCAGGGCAGTGGATAATTATTTTCAAGTGGGTTGTCACACAGCATTCAGCCTGCATTCGCCTGGCAGTGTGAAATCAGAAGGAAGCTTCATTGGCAATTCCCACCAGACATCAGAAAACCTCGAGCATCTAGAAAAGACTTTAATCTTCTTTAACCATTCCCGCACTCTCCTTGAAGAAAATATCACTTCTTTTTCGAGGCAGAAAAAGCAGACCTTAGCTTCATAAGGATTCGAAATTATTTTAGCAAACAAAAAAAAATATTAAAGTACTGTATTAAGAATAATACAATGACCTGCTACAGTTCGAAGCTTTCTAACTTCACCCTAAAACTGTGAAAGCCCTACAAAAATACTGTTAAATGCAGCTGTGTGCCAGCTCTGGGTGTTTGCTAATCAAAGTCAATCAGGCAGACCAGCAGGGCTCAATGGGCTTTGGACCAGGACTGACAAAAGGATCCTCTTTACAAGCCTGCTCCAGGGACGCTGACCCTCTTCATCTGCCGTGATTTCAAAGGCAACTCAGGGCATTCAGAAATCTTGAGCTAATTTGCTACATAATAAACAAGATTCATACAACAGGGAAGGTTGCTATGACTCACCGTCGTTTAAAAGGAGCCTAGGATGAACTGGCCTGCTTTGAATCGGCAGCTTGGCCTTGGCTGCAGAACAGAGGAGCTGCAAAGTCTTTGATAAGTTAAAGGAGCAGCAGGCACCTGGGAGCAAGCATCCGACTGCCTAATAGCAAGAAAACCTACACTAGAAATGCACTATCAGAAGCAGGGAAAAGTTCAGCACATCTGCTACGCAGGATCTGAGAGCCAGCTTTTGTGTGTAACACGGCAAGAGTAAAGAGACCAAATAAAGAGGTGCACGGAAGAAAAAGATCCATACAATGACCGTTTCCAGAGGCCTTTGGAGCATATCTGCAGAGAGCAGTGGAAGGCCAATGGAAGCACATCAGGTGCCTTTGAAGGGGCTGGCTCAGGCACACAGAGGCAGCACTGGGGCTCTGCTGAGGCTGTGGGTCATGTTGGCAGCCTCACCCCCGGGGTCACACTGCTGCTCTCTCAGCAAGGCCTCACCACGCTGGCATTGTATGGATGGCCTTAACAACTCTATAATCAATGCTCTTTAACTTGATCATGATCCTAGAATCGTCTCCCTGGGGGCTGGGCTGAGCGTGAAATAGAGCTTACTATTTTCAGAGAGGATGCAAAGAACGTAATTATTTTTAAAAAAATCAATGTCTTTAAACTCCTTAAGTTCACTGACTAAAATGTCTGGCAAAGCGGTGCCAGGCACAGTGTTCAAGAGGAAGCACTTTGGCCTCCTCTTTCCATCTCATAAGGCTTCATTGAACCTGTACAACAGTGGAGCTGTCAATGATGTTTCAGCATGGGAGCTGTGATGCCCTTCAGATATGCCTTTGTTGTTGATCTCTAACCATCTGAAAGAAAAGTTCTAAGGCAGAGTAAATACCTGGGCCGTGTACATTTAAGCTTGCAAATACACAACTGTGACGGGAAAGCGTGGGCTTTATGTTGCTGCCACTAATTGCTTCTTTCAGCAGTTGTGGACAGGTCCCCTGTTGTTGTGGGTTAATTTACACAAGGAAAGGCAGCTCGGACAACCCTCACTTCTTGTCTGCCTAGCTATTCCTGACCATTTATCATTATAGATTATGTGTTTTACAACTGGCAAGACCAAAGCCAGCAGGCCACAAGATGCAGCAGCCACTGAAAATACCAGTCATCTGCTCCACTTCCACCCCCTCTCCTCACTCTGCATAGTTAGCTTTACAACTGGGCTATAATAAGGCAAATGATTTGGTAAACAATTCCTCATCTGTTTACTTAGGCAAGGTTCCTTTGACTTCAGCAGGAGTTCTGCCAAGACAGGGATCCTGGACCAGTGCCAGTGATAAAATGCCCATTTCACTGGAATGTACGATTTCCTATTTACTTGCCAAAAGTACCCTGGTTACCAGCTTCACAATAGGCTTTGTTCCTTTCACCCAGAGAACAATCCAATTAATAGCTCCTCTCCTAAAGAGGATAAAGAAGTTAAGCAAAGAGATCCAGTTACCACTGGTGGAGGTGTGGGAAAACTGATGCTTGCAGGTACCACTCCTTTGGGCTCTGGGCTTCTCTTCTGAGAAGTGCCATGTGAGAATATTTTGCATTGTCATGTATGCTAAGACATGTTATCACATCTACCCTAATGCACTGTGCTGCAGACAATACCACCTGTGTTCACTCACTGTTTCAAGATAAAAAGAATTCCACTGCGGAGACCAGGAAGTTATCTGACAGTCTGACAGGAAAGAAATCCAACCAGAAAAAAAAAGTTGTTCTGTAATTGGCCCAATGGCTGAATTTCTTATTCTGTTTGCCCTCTAATTTACTTCAACAACTCTACAGAACTAGGTCCTGACTAACCAAATCAAAGCCCCCACTTAATTGAGTAAATGTCTCTGTTAATTTAAGGCTCTGGCCAGAAAATCAGAAGACAGCTAATAAACAGTTGCTGTACATAAAGGAGTGATGATTTCAAGTCTACTGATTATAAACACACACTGTCAAATTATTCCCGTCTCTTCTCTTCAAGCCATAACCACTCCCCTTCTTATTCAATTCCTTCAGCCCATCACCACACACAAGGGGAGACAGCTTTCTCCTTTGAGATTCCCATCACTCACAGTCCCTTTCTCTCAGTCTGGCAGCGATGCACCGATGGATGGTCTATTTTCCCAGCCCACGTGGAAAAGAAAAATCATTCTCTCCTTACAGCCTAGCCACTGTTTCCTCTGCTCTTGCAACTGCTGTACTACAGCTTAAAAGGCATCCTGGTGTACTGTTTACATAATGAACAATATCATAGGATATTTTAAGAACAAAACCATTTACTGAAGATGGGGACATATATATATATAAAGATTTGGAAGAGTTATTATGTCATAAATTTAAATTCTGAAGATCAGAGGCTCTACTGGCATATCCCTCATGCTACAGAGAACAGGCTCCAACAGCAGAGGACTGCAGCAGTGCCAGCACAAATGTGGAAGTGTGGCAAAGCCAGTGCAAAGCCACCTACAGTGCAGTAGCCAGCACAACTGTGTGGTGTATCCTGCTTTCTTTTTTCCTAAGAGCCACAGTGGTGATAATCCATATCCAACTGGAAACTTAGAAAAAGAACAAGCTAAGTTGAAGGAAAAAGAGCACATTTGCTTATTTATATTGTTTATAGTCTAAGCAGTCATTATAAACATGTGCTCAAATAATCAGCTCCTATGTAATTACTCAATTGCAGCCACAGTTATTAGGTAGGTAAATTCACTCTTTTTTGAAAATGCAGGTCAAATATTTATCTCTGAGATACGTAAAACGTAACACAAGATTGCATTAAGGGTATATATTAGACTGCAACATTTACAAAATCAAAGTGCTTAGACCTTTCAGACCTTTTTTAAAGCCTTGACCTTGGAAACAAATAAGGACAGCGTTATTTTAATGTGCATTCAAATTTTAACAACACAGTCACACAGCTCTAGTGGAATTCACATTGAGTTTCCACTGTAGATTGCTCATCATTTCATTATGGTTCATTATGCTGATAACTGTCAGAAAGCATTAGAAGCAGGAGCCTTGAGTAATAGCACTGAAATGGTAATTTAAAAACAATATACTTTCTGAAGGAAATACAGCAGTGCACTAAATTCAATTAGAAGAGGGGAATGTAAAGACAAGTAAGTGATGTTTTCTGTTTGAAGTCAGGCTGTTCAGTTTCTTGATGACTGGAGAAGGTCCTTTCAAAGCAGGCACTCTTCTCTTGCATCTCACTAAATCCACTCTTATTATCTTCTAGTTTCTCCGCTATAAACTGTCTTAAATGCAACCGTTTTTGAAATATTTCAGGCCATGACAAAATATCAATCAATCCATCAGCCCTTGTTTGGGTGACACAACTGACTAAATTATTCAGGGTCATTTAGTGAGGCAGATTTCAAGCTGGACAGTCCATGATGGTAATCTCTCTTTTGTAAAAGGCTCCCAATTAAAAATCATTAATAATTTGAATCAAACAGACAATATAAACAATAAAAAACCGTCCCGTTCTCACTCATAATGTGAGCATTGTTTGGTAAGAGTTAGAGAACCCGAGTCATTAATGGAGGGGACGCAGGAGTAACTCCCATTAACTTGGGTGGGAACTGCACCTGCCTGCACCAGGCTGCAGTTCACAGGATATCTCCTTCCAGAGGAGGGAATTCAGGGACAAGGGCCATGATTGAGACTGATTTGTTGTCCTGCCCCATGGATTCATGTGTAGGTAAGGCAATTTATTCTGCATTACATTACTAACCTTATGAAAGACCCTTCCTCTCTGCAAGTACTGAAACATAATGAAGGTCTGTAGAGTTGCCTTGACACTACTTTTGCAATGCTTCCAAAAGGGAAAGGCGTCCATGTTTTCCATGGTTTGGGCTCAGGTGTGTTACAAGTCAATCACCACATCTCCCTGCCCAAGCACACAGCTGACAAACCCACTGTGCTTCAGAGCTCAAAGGCTGAATTCCCAACTTTGGCCAAAGAGGCAGATCCAGGGTGGCTCTGCCCCTCTGTGTGGTGGTGACAGACAGGCTGATGATCATCCCCAGGGGGCAAGTCTGAGGGAAAGATGCACCAGGAAACACAGGAGTGTCAGGGTGTCTGCCTGGCCTTCAACACAGCCCACTCTGCTCTCTCTACACCAACACTGCCTCATTCTGCTCTTACCTGCACAAACTTTACACCAGGCATGACTACTCATGTTATCAGAGCTGAAATAGAGCAGAATACTAAAACCAGAGTTTGAGTTCCTTGTTTAGGAGCCTGATGTCTGGCTCACCTGAGGTTAGGCACCGTTTTTACAGCTCAACAAGGGATGGCAATGTCAGAGAGTGGTGTTATGGAAGGGTAAAACTCTGGAGCACCTCTCCTGGCCAGCACAGCAGAAAGTAGCTACTGCTTTTATTACTTATCATGGGAATTGCAAGAAAGGAAAAGGAAGGGGAATTCTCTAATTCCCTTTTATCCACTAGCACAATCATGATAATGGAAAGTCCTAACAGTCTTCCTCCCCCAGCCAAGGAGGCGAGATAAGTGACAAGGCCAGCCAGTTTACTACTAAAGGAAATCAATAGTGAAGGGTCAAAGCTTTATGAAAACACATCTTAAGAAGGCTGAAGTTCTTAATCTTAAAAAGTATTTAGGAATAATAAAGAAGGGATCAACCCACAGTCCATTTCAGGTGTTCTTTCCAAATTATCCAATGTTACTTTTATTCACCTGGTCTAATAGTTCTCCAAGTGAACAGAAACCTGATTTTACAAGCCAGTGGAGCAGAGTCTATCTTTTTGCTAGAAGAATGGCTCTCAGATACTGTGTTTTATTTCTTCATTAGTGTGCCGTCACACTGAGCGATTACTAAATGCAGGCCTGAATGAGAATACCAGAGTTAAAGAGAACATAATGAACAAAGAAGGTGCCTGATTATTATGGCTGTCAGCACAAGGGAATTGGGTTTGTCACCTGGTTTAACCAACTGGTAAGAACTGATTACAGTCTGAATCTGCCTGAAAGCACCTTTGATGTTTATGCTCCCTTCTGTCTACACATCTTGTCAGGAAAGCCAGACAAACCCAGACCTTCTTCTGGAAGGGTCTTCCTTCAGCAGAGGCCCTTTGAATGCTGTCACTTGCCTCAAGCACATGGGCAGAAGGCCACTCAGAAGGGAGCATGGCAAAGGAAGAGTCCCCCAGAGCCCCCCGCACAGCCCCGCAGGCAGGGCTGCATTTTGTGCCTTCCAGCACAGCTAGGGCAGGGCTCAGCAGGACTGGGGGAGCACAGCTGCCCCACAGGCCAGCTCAGAAACAACTCCTGCATCACCCTTCACCTTGGATCACAGAAACAGAAGCCCTTCAGCTACAGGAAAATTCAAAGCTATGAAACAGGACCTCCAGAGCCAGGCCTGTTTTCCAAGAGCAGATGTCCATAGGACTGTGGTGTTGGCTTGCCTCTGCATGCACAGTCCTCCCAGGCTGCTGCAGAGATGAAGACCGTGGCCAGCACCACAGCCTTTGCCTTTTCTCCTTCCCTCTTTGTATTTTCAGGGTAAAAGACCAAGATGAGGAGCTTCATCTTTGTCTGACCTCCCAAGACAGGAATGGGGAAGAGTGCCAGCAGCAGGCCCAAGACTTCACAAAAAAGGGCTAAGCTTGCAGGGGTACATTTTGCAATACCAGCAAACATATATATCATTTGCTTACCATTTCCCCATCTGGAAATGTTTTGCCCTCTCCTCATACTTCACTAACAGCACATGCCTATTTAAATTCAACCAGTTGATTACTAATTTGATTTCAATTTGGTCAAGGTATCACTCACAAGGACCAGGGCTTTGAAAAACTTTTGTTGGGATAATGTTATTTAGGGTGTACATTCCAAACAATAGTTTTGTTGTTGCAGAAAGATATTTTTCCTATTAAACTGGTCACGTTTTAAATCTAGTAGTGTAAATTATATTACAGAAAGCATGTTCCTGCCCATTTAGGCAAGATTTCACAATACAGTTAGACTCCATTCCCAGTCAATACTTGGCAAGGGATATATGCACCACTCTGCTTCCTACTAAGCAAAAGCAGCTGCTCTTGGCTATGCCCTGGCCTCCTCAACCACCACCCAGCAACTGCTGAAAAGAAGGAAATCACTGGAGAACAGCTGGAATCAAGGGGGTGGTGGGGAAGGGATGAGTGCTAACTTAGTTATGGACATACACTGTTTCTGCCTTGTAAGGGAGAAATTAAGGTTTAAATAAATGTGAGTCATCTCTCAGAAAATTAATTCTCAATATATTAAAATGTTACAAAAGAAATATCTCGGCCTTCCCTCACTCACACACACTCTACACAAATATACAGCTGAACTCCAAAAATCTGGAAACACTTCCAATAGCTTTCAGGGAAAGCCACACATGGATATCCCCTGGTAAAATGCAGCCCTTTCACTTATTGTTTCAAACTGCTCTGCTCCTAAGAAAGTGAAAACCAAAGAACTAGATGATCACAATTTAACACCAGGACATGCCTGGAATCCCAGGTCTTTGACTGCATGAGTCATTAACCAACACATAGGACATGGAGTTTTCCCAGCAACCCTGGGTCTGTGCTCAATGCACCTCTCCTTCTCCCTGATAAAGGCATTTTGGTGGAATTAAAGCAAATTCCATTTGCTGCAGATGATGTATTTACCTACACAGGATAAAATAAACCACGCATTGGGCGGTTGTTTCATTAAAGTTTAAGATTTATTATTACCACCCCCTTCAGATGAACACTTAGGTTCCCCAAGGGTCACCAGTTATATTTCAAGCAAATTAGAAATAAAATGAGATTATAAATATTACCTGTTTACCCGAGGTCATACAATTACAAGGAAAGCTTTCACAATTTCTACAAATATTCATATTTACAGAGATGAAAGTGATGTGATCTACTGGCCAGGTGCTCAGACTGGAACTGAGGCCTGTATTTTACTTCAACTAAGGTATGCTTACTAAGGTGTGCTAGTCCCTCTTTTGTAACTGTGTCTCCTGATTTATTTATACTGCAAGCCCACAAGGCTCAGCACAACCACGCCACCGTTGAGGGCTGAGAACGAACACTGTCACTCAAAAGAGCGAGCCAAAACACAAACTGCATCTGCAGCGGGGCATAAGAGCTACTGAACGCTGCTGTCAGAAGCAGGATGCTTTTCAGAGACACAGAGAAGAAGTAGGTGATAAAAGGGGCAAGAGATTCTTCAAAGAGCAACTTACGAGTGCAGGGCATGGAGGCAGCGTCGTTTTCTGCTCGGAAAAAGCCGCGGTCGCAGGTGCAGGAGGTAGAGCCTTCCCAGATGGAGTAGCTGTGAGGCGGGCATTTGGCACAGCCAACATCTGTCGAGAGAGCCTTGTAGTATCCGATTTTGCAAGCTAGATGGAGGAACAGGAAGGGAGAGTGTTACTGGCCCGAGATGTGATCATAAATTGCTAGCTTACTCATTCAAAATCAAGCCAGGAGACATTTCAAAGAGATCTAATGATGTCCTCTTAGCCCCAGGTGAAGAATTAACCATCATCACACTCTTAATGAGTATTCCTGTGTCAGGGGATACTGGTTTCTAATTCCAACAAGAGCCGTTTTAAAAGCTGGCTTANAAAAAAAAAAAAGATCCTCTTCTGTTGACACTGCCAGAAAATCAACTGCCTCACTGTGCTTACTGTGGAGTTGCATGGGGCTTAACCCATGTCCACCTGCACCCTGTACACACACACAGAGCACGACAAAAGGGGTGCAATTGGTTTATTCTATGACCACTTAAGGAATGGCAGCTGACAGTCAGACACTGCCAATTTTTAAGAGGGAGTGGGACAGGAATCCAACATGCCCGGAAATGGCACATCTCCCTCCAGGCAAGGCAGAATTCATTTGGCTCTCTCTCCCCAAGGGAGGAGATCAGCAATGCTCTCTCCCCCTGCTCAAAGCTGGAGCACAGCAGTAACTGCACTGCTGCCACCCGGGGCCCACGTGCAGTTGGCAAGCTTTTGGTGACATCATCTTCATAAATGCAGGGCTTACACAAATGGCTACTTTTACATCACTTGGAAAAAACTCATTAGCATCATTAACAACACATTTTCATGGTGGCTAACAGGTATGTCATCCTAGAAATCTCTCCCTTGGCTAGAGAAAAAAGCCCACCATCACCACTGGCTTTTAACTCTCTGGAGAAGAGAGAAAATTCCGAGGCATGCAAACCAGTAAAAGAGAAAGGTTGTTCTCAGTATTTACTGTGTGACTCACTCCCACATCTTGTCATTTATCACCTACACTACCTTCAGGGTTCCCCTGCTATACACAGGCTCCTGTTGGGAGGGCAGAAGCCCCCACAAAACCAGGGCTCGCTCTTGCTGTTCCAACCTTCCCTTAGTCCCCCCCACTCTTTCCCTGCTTCTCTTATGAAGCCCCCCAGTGGGAAACAGAGAGGGATATTAGTAACATATTTATAAAAGAGCAAGTTACTTCATTCTTACTAGCCAAAGCCATTTATGAAACGTCCTTAACAAGTCCTGACTTTACGATGTGCCGCGCACCATCTGTGAGAGCGCTGGGAGAGCAGCCCGGTGCCACTCACTGGGGCTGTCACAGGACCAGAGGAGCTTGTGGAAATATACTGCTCAGGTGACTGAGATTTACACTTCCAGAGTTCACATGCATCGTGGTATTAGATAAGGTTCAGCTTGCAAGGTGTGTTTTGGCCACGCTTCAAAACAGCCTTGGGGTTTCAATTAAAATCGGCAGCCACAGCTCTGGCAGGGAGAATCGCAGGGATCAAACCCAGCCTGGCCATGTCAGAAACTATTTTAGTCCCTGAACACAAATACAAACCCACCATGTCTGCCCCATCAGCCAGGCACCAGCAGGATGCAAAGGCAACTCCTGGAAAACAGCTTATTCTGCCTGGGATGGGAATTGCCCAGCAAAACAAACAAACAACCAACCATGGAAAATAACCCTTCATTTTTTTAATATGATTTGCACTATCTGGTGAGCAAGTTGCTATATCACTACACGTCCTGGGTTTAACAACAGCAGCAGTCAAGTGGCAGATGCTGGTCTTAGATATTAGTCCTGGTTTCACTGTCACAGCTCAGATGAGAAATAGGCCTAAGTCTATACATGACCAGGACAGACACCCACAGGAAGGATCTTGCTGCCAGATATAAAGAGAAGGCAATGAAAAACAGAATACAAGAGGAAACCAAGCTGACTGCTTTCATCCACAATATTATTTCTATTTTTCATGGTTTTAAAAACTAAACATGTAAATTTTAGTATTACTCTTACTATGAACATCACAATCCACAGAAATCATTAAACAGTGAGCCATCTTCATATTCAGGGTATTAAAATACTTATATATTCAACAATCTAGCTCAAGACTGAAAATCCTATTTGGGCTATAACATGCTTCTAGAAAGACAAGAAAATGTCAGAGGTAAAGATTTTTGTGACCATTCCTCCCTGTTTTTTCATACTCTGGTTTAAAAGGGAATAGATGTATTCAGTGGGTACTGCAAGGTCAACACTCTGTAACTCAAGGATTTTTTTTCCTTCTCGTTTCATGCACTGTATTTTGTTTTCTACTATATTAAGCCAAGATCATTAATATTTCAAGACCTGAAGAAAGCTCTCCAAACACGGTGGCTGCTCCTAAAGCACACACAGCCATTTTGCTTCAAAAATCAACTACTCCTGAAGACTGTTTTCTTCATTTTAGTGTGCTCAGAGATTCACCACATTTCATAGGAGACATAAAAGGGCATTAAAGAATGTATTGCATTAAACCAGGAGTCCTTTGCCCCCGAGAGCTCCATGGTACTGCCAGTTAAAAACTCAAACCTAATCCTGTAAGAGCTGTTCTTAGCATGAAGCGCTGCTGACACACCTATTACAACTATGGATGGGCTTTTTTTTTGAAAGGCAATGATTTAGTAGGCAAACAAGAAGCTTGCACAGAACCCTTCCCCTGGAAGTCTTTATTGCTTGCTCATGATAAATCTTCACGCAGCTGCTTTTCTAGGAAGGATTTGCTGGGTGAGACCCAGCATGAATGGGGTTCTTACACAGTTTTCGAGAGATGCCTTTGTAAAAAGATTAGTTCACATGTGCAATGCAAACTTTGAGTTCAATTTCTTAGCTTTGCCTTAATTAGTTCTTTCTGTTAGGCTTTTTTTTTTTTTTTTTTTTAAAGGAGAGAAACCTTTTCTCACGTTCAGGTCACCCAGAAATGTAACACAGTTACAAATCAACTGCAACACATTCAAGGGAAATTCTCAAACAAAAATAGTTTCAGTTCACAGCTTTCCCTCAGAACAAATCACATTAATTTCAATGGACATCAGCTTGAAATAATTATGCTGATGTCTTTAAGTTACAGTGTTAAAATGTATTTGATTTCTATTTCTCTTAAAGCAAGACAAGATCTGGCAAATATTGCTGGTCATTGCTACATGCCTTTTTCCTTCTTTTTTCCAAATATATCAGAGTGATACATATCAAAACTGCAAAAATTGCTCTGAAGAATTATGGAACTTCAGTCAATCTAGATGTAAATTTTCTCAAGCTGTTTTTCAAACTCGGTTTTCACATTAAAACCTGATTCTCAGACTTAAAATTTCCTCAGGAAAAAAAAAAAAAAAGAAAGAATATGTGTGTGGGATGCAAAGTCTGCTTGCTTGGTCTTTCCAAATGCTGAATTTTCTACTAGAAAATTTCAGACAGCAATTTCAGAATTTAAAAACTCATCTCATAGTGGATGGGGCTCTAATCACATTCTTTTTAAACGCAGCTCCAACAATATACATGTATTAAATTTGTTTTAACTATTTTTAAATAAGCTATGTTGTTGGGGTCTTTTATTTGGGGGTGGGGAAAATATCAAAGAAAAATATTCTTTCAAATTTAGAGTTGTTTAAAAAAAATCCCCTCGTACTTGCTCTTAAACTGTTCCTTTATCCTTGTGAAAATGGCAATGATTCTTTCCATCTGAGTTTGGAAAAGGCTTGACATACCTAATAGTCCTTTAAAAAAAATAAAAATCCTGTAATGTTTTGTAAAGGGTTGGATAAAGAAATCATCCCAACCTCTTTGCCGACAAGTTCCTAAACCATTAAAAATGCAGTGCATATCTTCATCTCTCAGGGAGCTATGAAGGCTCTGGCAGTGCCTGGAGGCTGAGCAGGACTGAGGCAGGGATGGGAGACAGCCCTGAGCCTGGCTGGGATCTGAGCAGTGGTGGGATGGGGAAGGCCCAAGAGGGCCCCGAGCTGAAAACTGCTGGGCAGGAGCTCTGGCAGCCCTGGACACCAGGGACCAAGGCTGGGAGAAATCCTGCTTGAGCCTCAGCCTCTGCTGAAGAGGAGGACTTGTAACCGAGAAAATACTGATTTCTGATTAGGACCTAATAAAGTGAGTAGGGAGAAAAGCAAGCACAGAAACGTGGTTTTGCTCAAGTACATCTGGTTAAGTCAATAAACTGGTATTAGAAGCCAAGTGTGACAGAGATGTTCTGAAGTGCAGATTCACAGAAGGCCAGTGGGATGCAGTCCTGCACAGGCCAGCAGCACTGGCTGCAGAGCCTTGGCCACCAGACCCCTGTGCCAAGGGCTGAGCTCTCCACACACGTACCACGAGGTAAGGGCCCCCAGGCAGGGCAGGACCACCACCAAACCATGCTCCCCCTCCTGCCCAAAGGAACCCTCTGTACCCTCAAGAACGTTTATTATCTCAGGCAAGTGAGTAATGCCACTGAAACCAGTGGAGTCAGCTGAATTGTCAGCAGCTACGCAATACAGTTTTTTGAGGCAGAAAAATGTATTAGCTGCATACTCAAGAAAACTTCAGAATTCCTTGAGAAGCAATTTTGAATCAAGTCTCCCTCCATACACAACAGAAGGGGGGAAGCAACTTTTAAGTCAATGATTGTAGCCAACTATAAAGAAAGACTCCAAAACAGTACTCTTGGTGAAATGAAGGACAAGGCAAATCATTTAGTAAGAGATATTTCAATGTCACATTTATATATAGGAATGAGAAAAGAAATTTGTGTTTAAAGACTTGAAAAAATACTTTGATAACACATTTGATGTGTTTCATCACTGGCCACTTTTTCTACAGCTCTTCTCTCTGGTAATATTTTAAGCTCATGTTTTAACTGCACCCTTAGGAACAAAAAGTTACTTTTACTTTTCCCCTTGAATGTTGTTCTTAGTCTTCAAGAGGATGGATTTCCTCTCTCGCATTGTAACAAAACTACATCTGCTACATAAGACAGCAGCATCTCCTCAGCTTTCTTTTACTGTTATTACCATTTCTGAACAGATTTTTGTGTGTTAATTATAGAACTCAACTGTTTGGATAGTCTCTTTTGATGAGCTTTCTGCCCCGCACCATGAACCCCTCTGTTATTGTACAGCTGTTTAGCTTCCAAATGCTCATCAGGGTTTTCTAATTGTCAAGCTGTCCCAGTAACCAGTTCTTTTGACCTGAAAGTCAAAGAAAGGGAGTCACCCTTGTCTCCCCGACATGAATACCACAGCAGTCCCAGTGGGCCCCTCCAATACCTACGAGACAATGCCTTTCCAGATCATTGCCACTACAAGCATAATTGGGTTTTGGGTGAAATGAGAAGATTTAAAATAGGATGAATTAATGAGTTTCTTGTAAAATTAAGTCGTTCTCCTGGTCCAATCTAATTACTCACTGTAATGCCCCTGAGGGTGATAAATAAGGATCCTTAAAAGCCAAGTGGGAGGGGAAAAAAAAAAAAAAAAAAAAAAGCCTTCTCTTGAGCATTTCTTAAAAGTCAAGTTGTAGAATGTGATGTGTTGTACCAAATGCTCTTTCCAAATAACATCGGATTCGTTTGATGTTCACATTGTAAGATCTTTGCCTCCTAATAATGACTGTACTATTGCTACACATAAAAAGGAGCTCCCCATCTTTAACTCATATCTCTGATGAGAAAACCAGTATTTCTACACACTAAGCATGTATTTTTGATGTGTGAGTGACACAAGGAAACATAAACACAATCCCACTGGGGAAGAGTCTAGACTGCAGAGCACTTTTACTCCATGATTGGGTAAAAACTCAGGAAGTTCAAAACAGAAATAAAGAGACCTTGGAACATAAATGTGGTATGATTTGAAATCCAAACTCTGAGTATCCAAGCCACTGGACCTGTACATGCACATACCCTGGCAGGTTAAGCACTCAGACCTCCTTTGCAAAGCTGCAGTATATACCAAGTGGAGGGGCTTTTCACACACCCAATCTGAACGATCATAAAAAAAAAATAAATTAAGAATCTTTGGTTATTTTTTCACCAGTATAGCTTCCTTAGCTACAGTCTGCTGCTAGTGCTGTGGTTTGCTGATTTAAGGCTGGGGACTGATCCCAGGGTGTCAGTCACAGCAGGACTCAAAAATCTTTGGCAAATCTGAGAGTACCTTGCCTGATGTGTACCCATGGAGAAGTGATGATCACCTTGTTGATAGGGGGCCAGATTTTTATTCAGCTCATGGGATGCTAGAAAGTCAATTTCATACTTCAGTTTAAGAAGTTAAAAGAAGTGAGGAGCTAGAGTGATCTGTGGTGTGGAAACAAATCACCATCACCACCCAAGGTCTCTTCTGGAATCCTCAGGAAGGAAAGGGATGAGGCACTCACTGCAAGGTGCTCATTGCCACAGCCTGTCAAAGACATCAGGGAATGCCAGTGCATTGACATCAGCCAAATCCTTCTGCACCATCAGGCACGTCCCATCAGGTCCACTTCACTTCAGTTGCTCTGTACTCAGCCCTCTTTCTGTAACACTTCACTTTCACAGACTCTGGTGCACCTGGAGGGCCAGACAACCAACCCTACCAGAGAAAGCCAAGACAAAAAGGCATTCAGTACCTCTGCCATGTCCTTGGTCACTGGGTCACCCCCACTGAGCACTGGGACCATGTTTTCCTCAGCCCTCCTTATTGTGCCTGCTGGAGCAGGTGTCCTTCACATCCCACACCAGACAAACTCCAGCCAAGCTTTGGCTTTCCTAACACCTCCTCTGCATCCTCAGGCAATGGCTAGACCTCCTGGGTGCTTCTTTAGCGTCTGTGCCAAGGGCTCCCTGCACATCCACCTTGGCCTTCTGCAACACCCCCTTCACCTTCTGCAGCTGCTGTGCATGTGCTTGCAGCAGCTTGTCCTTTAAAACCCACCAGCCCACGTGGGCTTCTTCACTGCCCTCTGATAAAATTCCTGAACAAGCCAAAATCTTCTGACCTGAATTCCAGAGCTTTATTTTTTTTAATATACATGAAATCCAGGGAAACAAACCACGAGAAAGTCTCCAGCTCAGCAGAGGGCACAAGCACCACAGGACAGGACATCTGATATTGCAATCTGTCTGAGAGAGAGTTACAGGCACTAACAAAACTCCCAGCTGTATGATACAGGAACCAGAATGGCCTATTAATCCCAGCCAAGGAGGTCCTGCTCACCTGGGTATCACTTTCTTTGCACAGCCTTCAGAGCAAATTGCCAGATGTTTCTGCCATGCGCTTGGGCACAGACCCACAGCACCACTGGCATGGCCACACTGCCAAATCCTCTCTGCAGGGACAGGGTTTGTGGGTTTGGAGTGCCACTCCTAAGCAGCATCAGTTCTCCTTTGTTTTACACGGAGAAATGCTTTGCTTGTCTTCTACCAAAATATTTCAAACCAACTTGCACCTCATGCAAAAGAAATATAATTATGCTGATAGCGCAATCATTTCAAAAGCTGAAACCTGCTTTATCAGTCCCCTTTTTCTAAAGAAACTAGTCCAAATCATAAACCAGAAAATTAAATACACACACAATTAATATATTAATTGGTACATACATAGAAAAATAAAATATGAAAAATTAGCTTTTACTATTTAAAATAAGAATTATTCTGAACTTTGCTACATAGCTGATAGGTCACAACAGCTAAAAAAAAAACTCTTCTTAAAAATACACAAATTTGAAAATCTCACATTTCTATGTATTAATAAAAATAATAATAGTTTATCTATACAACCCTCCTCTCTGCTACAGCTCTGGTAGTCAGGGGGAATAGTTGGGGATAAGCCTGACATTTCCCACATCATGTTCACTCCTGGTCTTTGACAGTGCCCTGATCTCACGTTAGCTCTGTCAGCCCTGCCAGCACACAGAGCTTCCAGCCCTGCACCAAGACAGGGGAACAGCTGGAAAATCAGACCCTGGACAGAACATTTGCTGCATTGGGCTTTTGTCTGAAATTAAAATAAAAATAGAAAGCTAAAAATTCAAGGACTAGGTGAAAAAAATTGTGACTGAAAATAACCACCAAAAAGAAAAAAAAAAACAGAAAAGAAAATAAAATAAAAGAAAAAAATAGTTTCTCAGTGAGAAGTCAGCACTTTCCACGAGGAATGAAAATCCCAACCTGCTCTGCTCTCTACAGGAAGATATTTGCTAGGACTGGCAGTGGCAAGCAAAGCTGCCGACGGCCACCAGCAGGAAGCACTGGGGACACTGTGCCTGCACAGTGACATCCCTCCCTTCCAGGCAGCAGAGCACTAAAAGCACACACAACTTCACATTTCAGTGCTTTAATGAAGAGCAATGTGCAGCTGAACTGGGGGCTTGGCAGGTCACTGCTTGCACTTTTACTTTTAAAAAAGTATTTAAACAATAAACAGATGATATGTTGACCATATGGTATGATAAAGGTCCCTCTGCTCAGAACCAGCTCTGGAGCAGCCTGTCCTTTTTGGGAGCAGAGCACCAGCACTGCCAGCACAGCGACCCAAGTGCTGAGGGCATCTTTAAAACACTGCTGCTGCCTGAGCCAAGTGTTCAGATGTTCTGCTCTTCAGAGTACTCAGGCTGTCACTCTGCTCTATCACAGACTTCATCTAACTTGGAAAGTTTAATCACCTTTATACTAGCTGTGAGATTTAAGGGATGAGTCAACTAATCAGTTTCAGATAATTACTCAATTAGAAAAACAAGTTGATGGAGTCCCTTGAACAGAAGCAGCACAAGGAGAATCACAAAACTGACAGATTTTCAAGCAACTCTAAGATATTAAGGTGGGTTTTTTTATTTAAAAAAAAAACAACAGAAAATTACGATTTTTGTTCTTTAGCAACTACATTTTACAGGAAAAAAAAATCCCTACTTAAGTTTTATGATATACTCCAGTGAAAGCTGATTAATTGGCCTGAATCTCCACATTAACAAGCCCTAATCCTCCTGTCAGGAGACCTGCTTACAAGCTTCTCTCCCCAGTGGTGTAAAAGCACTGATGAGAACAGAGATCTGTATCTCAAAAGCACTGTCCAGCCAGCCTGGGATTATCTCTCATCTCCTAAATCTTAACAGCTCTGTAGAAAGGCAATTAAACCTCCAAAGTTAGATAAGCCTGTGATAGAGCACAGTATCAGCTTGAGCACTTTAGGACAGAAAGGCCCAACACAGAGCTCTGACATAACTGTTTAAAATGTCTATTTGCTCCTAACACCAGCATCAGCTCAGGGTCCTGGACTTTGCAAAGAGTGCACTCATAATGCATTATAGAGCATCTAACACGATACTCCCAGTTATTTGAAAGGTGCTTGTATTTTATACAGGCTAATGAAACATTGCAAGTTGGCTGAAGTAATTATTACATTAATACCCCTTGACAAATTGTCTGTTAAGAATTTGAGGATTGATCCTGCATTTAAATCCTTTAATGCTGTCTCTTTTGTGCAAGTGGAATTTCACTCCACAGCAGAAGTCTGCATAGCTGTAATGCTTTCTGCTACTGTTTGAACTTGTATCATGAGTGTGATGGAGCTACACCATGCCAGCAAACTAAAAACTACAGTGTTTTCCTGGGTTTTTTAAATTCTTGCTTTCACTGTGAGCAGCCTGGAACACAATTAAACCTCCTATCTCCAGAGCTACAGCAAGATGTCTTAATATGGTTTAATCATCACATCCTCTCTAGATGGCTGTACAACATTATACATAAACAATTATTTTTAAAAAAAGCTATTTTGGTCTCCCCAGAGAATTGCTTGACACAAAGGTTTTGGAAGATGCCTAAATATAGACAGTTCTGGTGAGATCCGGGTCTATGCAAGATAACAACTCTGCGCTATTTTTGACTTTTTAACAAAGATGCTGGGAATACAATGACTTCAAAAAACCACTGCTTTGGCTCTCTCTCTCTTTGGAGCACTAAAGAAAATAGACAAGGTGCTTACAGAGTCATTTAGTTTGGAAAAAAACCGAGTGCAACTGCTAACTGCACTGCCAAGTCCACCACCAAACCACGTCCCTAAGTGCCACATCTACACATCTTTTAAATACCTTTGCTTCGGAGAGACTCCCATCAACACCACTGTAAAAAACTATCAAACCTCTACTAAGTAGTACATCAATCAAAATAGTGGCATGAAAATCATGATCCATTAAGTTCTTCACACTTGATTACCCACGACACTTTAGAGAGGGCCATACATTGACAAGTTGCTTCTCTCTTCTTTGCCCTTTGCTATTTGGAGCACATGAACACTTTTAGTTCATTACCAATGCAAAATTTAGCACAAAGCTCAACTTCAGCAAGAGGAAAAGAGCAGCTCAATTATTTGTTCTTCTCTCCCTAAATCTGCTCAAGCTGTATGTGTCTCTATTCTACACAGATCCCAACTTTTCAGAAGTGTTGGACTTGAGGCACCTGCAGGTGCACCCTTGTTTAAATCTGGCATTTGCTACCAAAGAGGTTCTGAAAGAGGAAGACTCAAACCACCCAGGATTTCCCTAGATGCCTTCCCCTCACCCCCCCCTCCAAACTCTCTCCTAGATGTGAAAATCAAGCTGAAGTTTCTCAGAGCGGGTAAGGTTGGAAGGGACCACTGGAGGTTCTCTACTCCAACCTCTCTGCCCAAGCAGGGTCCCACACAGAACATTGCTCAGGACTGTGCCCAGGCCACTTCTGAGTGACTGCAGGGAAGGAGATTTGCCCCTCGCTGGGCTGCCCTACAAAGCCCCATCTGGAAGCTATTTGTTCAGGTTTGTTCTCCCCTACAGCCTGAAGCTTCACAGCGAGGTGCAATCTCACAGCTACAGGGGAGACCGAGGCAGGTGGAATTCCTGGCTCTGCCACAGAGGCTGAGAACAGCTTGCCTGACCTGCCTCTGGCATTCATGGACACAACAGTGTGGGTCACAGTCCTCGAGAGGAAAAATCCTTCATTTTCCTCCCAGCTGGTCCGGCCTCACCTTCTGCTCACTGACTTCCAGCTCATCTCCCTAGAGATCATGGGAGATTCCCATGTTATGGATAACCCTCTCCCAGGAGTTAACGGCATGAAAGAAGCAGGGAGCAGAGGAAGCGAAAGCAGGGCTGTTCCTTTGGGCCCCCTAAACTGAAGAGTCTACACAGACAACCAGAGTATACACTTCAATAACCCCTGCCTCAGTTTATCCACTTAGAAAGTGGCAATAGGATTCACAACAGATACACCTAAAAGCTGTTGTGAGGTTTAATTAAACAATTCAGCACTTGGAGATCTCTAGATAACAAGATGCCCATAAAACAAGAGGAGGTGATTATTTCTGATGAAACAAATAATGGCAACAATCTGGCTCAGCAGGGAATACTCAGGGCTGTCTCAACTCTCCTTTTACAGCCTTGATGGAGGAAGCTTGTAGAGATTGTTCACCTGCCCTTTTGCATCTCAGGCTTTGGCAGGACATTCAAGAGGATGCAGCAAAATGCTTGCATGGGCTGCAGGCTCAGAGATGTGAAATGCAGCCCCAATTTAAAAATCAAAGAGCTGGGAATCTTCTCCTGTCAATAAGCCTTCCAACAGAGAAGAATAATTTAGCAAGAATAGCTGAAATCTCCCACCTTGGGGTGATCTGGGTGGCTGTGAGGAGAAACGCGTTTTGGCAGTTCCCACATTCTTTTGTCAAACTTCTGTTGTCTGGGAAAGAGCAGAGTGCCAGAAGCCCTTGCAGGTGAATACCTTGGCTGTTTCATGCTCATTTGATTCAGAGCAATAGCGTGTTTATCTAGATGTTTGGAAAGTTATTAATGAGATCAGCAAATCCTTTCCATGTATAAACTGTAAATCACCTTCAGCAATGCCATGTAAATTATTGAGTCAAGTGAGAACATGCCTATTTATCTGTGATAGTCTTTTATCACCAATAAATAAAAGCAAGACAGGGAAATACCTCAGGAGAAAATAGCCCTGAAGCAGAGTCTGTTAGGTCACCAACAGAAACACCAGCACAGCAGAATCCCTGTAAAGCAGTGTATCATGACATTCTGAAGGATATGCCAGGAGTGGCACTGCACCAATCCAGAAGGAGAAGGAAAGCAGCTCTCACTGCTGACCCCATTCAGGTGCACTCAGAATGCTTTCCACAATTCTGGTTCATCAGCACTTGCTCTGCAGGGAGCAGATGTCTCCCCCAAGCCTGCACTCAGTGGCTCTTTTCATGCTTGCACATCCCTGCAGAGTGAGGGAAAGGCACTTGATGTACAGAGGCTGGTTTGGAGGACCTGCTCTCACAGCCTCAGCCAGCAAGAGTTTCAGAAAAAGAATAGCCAAAGAGAGACCAGTTTTATGAATGACTGCTGGAGGTTCTGGATAAGAAGAAATACAATTTGAGCTGGACTCAGCTTTTAAATTCTCTACTATCCTGGATTCATAAGATGTATGGTATCTTTAAATCAGGGCTCTGCCCATCTATCTTCCAGGTCCAGGCAACCCAGAGATTTACAACACAGCTGCTGCTCCAGGCGTGCAGGATTGGGCCCAGTTGTGCAATGGGCATGTCACCTGGTAAAACTTTAAAGTAGGGCTTTTTACAGAGGCAGACATTTAATGAATGCCTGAAGAACTCTTCAAGGGTCCTGCAGAAAGTCTCCCTTTTTATGAGAATGTAAATTAAAGTCCTGGGGAAAAGAAGCCGATGTCAGGCATGACCAAAACCAGTTGAGATGGGCCTCTTCTCTCCCAGCTTAGTGTTTGCCAGACAGCTCCTGGGAGGCTCTCAGCAGACACACCAGGGAGCAGTGGAAATAATCAGATACAAGAGGATGGCAGGGCCCTCTGACTTGCTGCAGGGGAAGCATCCAGAGTGTGAATCCACCTGTACCAGAGCAAAGCCAGAGTGGCTGAAAGCCTACATGGTGGAGGTGCCTGTTGCTCCTGGGGGAGATGAGGCTCACACTCTGGGCACTGCAGGAGGAACAAACCATGGCATGATAACACAGTTTCACAACCAGCACAAGGAATGAGCCCACAGCTGAGCCAACTGCTAAGGCAAATGAAGACTTCTCAGGTGGCTGGGTTAATGCCAGCAAGTGCTGATGAACAAATGAAGGGGTTTTTTTCCCCCCCTCATCGTGCAGATGCCAGGATGCCAACCCCATCCTCAGCACGAGCCATTCCCAGTGGGGCTTTGTCACATTGCCCCGAGCCTCCTGCAGCCCTGGTCACCAGAGCAGGTACCCAGAGGGCACACAGAGTCCCCAGGCTGGGGTACAGCCAGGACCCAGCACAGCCCACAGAGCCTTCATTTCAGCAATGGTGACACACTAGAAGGAAAGTTTCCCTTCCAATTCCTGCTGCATGTCGTGCAGCTGCTAATCAGGAGAAAGTGACAAAACAAACACAGTTTTGCTTCTAGTCTGGAAGAGTATCTGTCTCCACCAAAACTACTGGCAAATAAACCCAACAATAAGATTCCATTTTGGCTCAGAGGCCCCTATGGTTGACACAATAGAGCTATTTATTTAAATATCTACGTGATACATAAATTAGTGCAAGACAATAAAGAAATTACTTGTGGTAACCATGGAGCTATTTAGAAATGGCCAAAAGCACCACTGACTTCAGTCCAGACCACAAAAAATTTACTCCAGCAAAGAAATCCGTGGCAAGGCTGGAGCTGGCGCGTGACTCACGTCCGCCCTGATCACTTCGTGCTCTTCCTGATATGATAAGTTATCAGCTCAGAGTTCTTATAAGCACTACTTTATCTACTCTCACTAAACCATATCAAGACTTAATTTTGCCTCAACAATTAACAGAATGCTATCACCAACACCCCAATTGTATCTAAGAGCTTAGGAGAGCGAGGTTTTAAAATGCTGTTGACATGGTGATCTTACAAAAGTTAAACAAATCTGCTTGGGTATGCAAGACAATCTCTTTTCAGCATCTATTTCTCACTTTTCAAGAGGTCTCAAAGTCATACAGAGTAACCTCCACTCCCACCTTCAGCCAAAACAGAAGACCTGAGGCAGAAATGGATTTTTTTTCCCCCCTTTTTCTCTCTGCCTCTGTCAACTACCAGTAGGTTCTTCCCAAAATAGAAAAAAATATCTTGCAAAACTTCACTGTCTTCCTGGTATTCCTCTGACTGATGAGTTTCATACAGTGAGGCACCTTAAAACTACATATGGATAATCCTCTAGAGCAGCCCCAGTGTCCACCTATGGCCACCAGAGCCTTTTCCCCTGTGCCCACCCCACAGAAGGGTTGCTTGCACTCTGCCTTAACCACCAAAACTGAGTTCCCAGCAGATTTGTTAGGTTGATTCAGCAAGGAGTTCTTCAGGGACCACCATCTGCTTGCATTTACAAGCACTTCGTCACTCGTTTTACCAAAATTTTTATTAGACTATTAAAAAAAAAACCATAGGAGAGCCTGTACTTTCAAAAACTAATGCTCAGCTCAGCATAGCAGTTTTCCATGTTCCTCACTTGTAATTACTTAGTGCTTCCTCTTGCATGTATTCATTAAGAAATATAAATTTAAATAAACAAACCCCGGATTTTCTAGCAGAACCAAACCATTAAATTTGTACATAATCAAAACTTGAGGCAGTTAAGCAGAACAGGAGGAAATGTGCTGGCTGCAATGAATTAGTTATGGCATGTCTGATGTGCCAAGTTTATTTTCTAGACATATTTTTCCTATGTGAAGGTGCAGCCAAACAGCAGCCACTAATGGATCAGTAAATCTGCACTGTGCCAGGCAGAGCCCCAAATACATGAGATCAGCAACCAACTGGGGGAAGAGAGGAGATGGTTTTTTGGCTGTATTTTATTCTTATGCATTTGCTTATGTTTTGTGAATGTGACACTTAGAGCTATTTTTGCAGTTGTACCCAACTCATCATGGGAGATAAGCAATCTTTTGTAAGACCCATATGAATCATTTTTGCCAACATGAAGTGGATTTTGGTATTGCAAATACTTAGTGACTTTATTCAGGCATGCACCAAAGAAGCCAAGGCCAGAAGACAGAGCAGCTGCTCTGGTACATGTAAAGGTTTCCCCGAAATGCTGTGAAGGAGCAGCCTCAGCATCCAGACACTCGAGTGGTTCCTGAACACTCACAGAGCTGCTGCTGACTCATTACCCAATTGCACTGGAAATTCTGCAACTGGGGAGCACGGGGCTGCCTCAGAGCTCCTCCACCTTGTTACGCACACAGAGCCCGTGACAAAGAGCATTTGCAAGTCAAAGCACTCACAGATTCAAGGTCAGAGTTTCCAAGTTTCAAGAATTCTCCATAAATGCAAAGTCTAAAGCACGGATACCAACAGATTGATGTTCCTAGCGCCTACCTGAAGAAAGCAAGGAAGAAGGCTATCATTAGTTCAGCTTCTTGAGGGGGACTTCCCTGTCAGTGTGTGTTAGTGACTCGCTGAACAAAATGTTTAGCAGTAAATCACATGGAAACGTGAACTCAGCAAATGCCAGAGGCAATGACAGGCGGATATGAATGGCAATCAGAAAGGCGTGTCCGGATGCTTGAGGTATGAGCCATGATAAAGTGCTTGTGAAATTCCACCTGCCCGGACTGGGACAAGAGGTTGTGGCCCTCAGAAGAAAAAGAACAAAAAGGAAACCCCCACCCCCCAAAAAAAACCCCCAAAAATAAAAACAAAACAAAACAAAACAAAAAAAAAAAAAAAAAAAAAAAAAAAAAAAAAAAAAAAAAAAAAAAAAAAAACAAAAAAACAAAAAAAACCAAAACAAACAAACCCACACTTGATGTGCTAATTAGAAAGTAAAGTCTGTGTCTGAACAGACATCCAAATATTCCAGCCTCAGCAGGGAATAAAACCTAGAGATTGTGGGAATTAGTCTGAATCAGATCTCACTAAATGGTCATGGCAAGGTTGGAGGAAGACAGTGCAAGCCAACAGTTACTGCAAGCACCTCTTCAGTCAGAGGGAAGACTGAATTCTTTTCACATAATCATTCATTTGTACCCATAGGCTTCTAAAATAGATTCAGCAGACCTCTGTTCATATTCTGTGAGCTGCTTTTGACTTCTTAGAAAATACACGGAGCTGATAACAATCCTTCCAAATTTTAAGAAAAGCAGACAGACACATACCTGTGCTGATTAAATGTTGAACATTAACAACATCCACTACCATCACCAGCAGCTAGAGATGACTAACAAGGAGGAACATGAAATCACATTACTGCATTCAGCAAACCTTCAGAAAATGCTATTTTTCACAGTCAAAAATAGCATACCTTACCAGCCCAGATTTCATCAGCCCATTCTGTCAGCAGTAAAAGCTGTTTTCTAGGCCACAGCGTTTTCCATTAATGCAATCTGATTTGCCATTGCACTTTAAGAAAGCTAAGGTGAATGTGTGATACTGAGAGTTCAGCCAGTAATCCAGAAATGAAAGCCTCAAACTCCTCATGTAGGGCAAGGTCAAAGAAACAGCTGCCCGTGGAAACCCTGGCACTGAGAGACTTGCACACCACCTTCTAACTGGTATTCCCAGGAGCTTTGTACTAAGGGTGTTTTAAATAAACAGCAGCATACATCTCAACAAATGATTTAAAAAATGTGGAGATAATGACTTCTCATATGGCTTTACTACTGCTTGCACTCACAAATGCGTCACCTGGGTAGTTTTATCTCCCACATTAGTTGATATTTAAGAAGTTCTGATTATTACTCACACTGTTCTGAGTGTTATAGCTGTTCCTAGCAACTGAGAGAGGAAAACAAGCCAAAATAAAACAATGGTATTTTTGAAGCCACAGTGTAATAGCTACCTGGGATAAACTCCTGCCTGAGTGTTTCTAAGAATTGTGGTACCATAGAGAAGTAGTGATGAAAGAGCTGGTGGAAGTTTTTGATAAAGACAACTACCTCTCATAAGTTACCAGCAAACTAAACAAAAATTCACAAGCTCCATAAAGCAATTAAAATCCAAAGTGTAAAGTAGATGTAGTGACTCAACAGCCTGATCACTTCTCTCATAAAACCACCCTCATAATGCATGGCCTGAGTCTCCTCACCTTGAGATCACCATAAAATTAAGCAGCAAATTGAAATTCTCATCATCTGTCAGTGGGGTTTCCCTGATAGAAAGGTTGTAAGGCAGGAGGAGCAGAGCCAAGGGCTGTGCACTAAGAAGCCTCAGAAGAAACCAGATCTGTGCACCACAGGATGTCCGAGTTCGGCTCCACCAGGTGTCCCTGTAGGAGCCAGAGGCCAGGTGCCAGCAGTGCACAGCCTGCACACTGTGTGCTGCTTTATCGATCCCACCCTAAAGACAATTCAGTGAGCACTGTCACTCACATCCTAGAGGCAAAGCACAGTGGCAGTGAAAAAAAAGCCTGGAATGATTCTCCAGTGGGTTTAAAACAACACCAAAACCCCCTTAAAAAAAACNAAAAAAGAGAAAATAAACAAAAAAAACAACAGCAACCAAAGAGAATTTAAAATAACCATTAAACTAACCAAACAACTCCCACCCCAAACTGCAGAAGGGAACAAACACCATGTAAACCCCTAATTTCTGCATTTTAAATCTGTCTCATTACTGGGTGGACAACCCTCCTCTTTCCATCCTGCCCTTTGCACTGCCAATAGAATACTGTTTACAACTTGATGTGATTCAGCCTTAAGAGAACATTCTCATTCTGGACTTGTACCCAGCTGAAGAGTTTGAAAGATGTTGTAAGACTCAATACAATAAAACAACTGTCCTTGGTCTCCCAGATAATAAGGCTTTTTAGTGTTTAAAATAACCAATACGCATTCCATGCATATTTAAACACATCTTTATATTATTTCTTTATAAAGACAACTTTGGTCCCCACAAAAGAGGCTGTTCATGGTCTTAGGTTATGCAGAGTATATTAATTGGGCAATACCTCATACTTATTTTGGAATGCTAATTCAGACAGAGCCCAGCTCTCACTGCATCCACTGTCACTTGCTGACTCTTTAGAGGGGTGGCAGTGAATCAGGAACACAACAGCACATTTGTGAGGTGAATTTCAGGCATGCTTGGGTGTCACAACATGGCTTCAGCAGTGCCCCTGAACCATCAAAGCTGATGGGTTGAGATTCAACCACCTAGTTTTAGGTGGTGGATGTCATTGGCAGTTTGGGATCAGCTTTTAACTTTGGCAGGAGTAATAAAGTTCAAAAATTAACTAGATACCCCCTGCCAATATCCACCACCAAGCCTCTGCCAGGAATGAATCAGCTCTTACTCTCTGCTTATGCAGCTCATATCAAAGTCAGCCCTCGAATTCATGATATTAAAGAGTCCATGCTACATCATAATTTGGGACATCAGCTGCCTGCAGAAAATCCAAGCAGCACATTTAAACAAATGCAACGACCCAGCTTGGGTTGTAAGAGAGGAGCTTAAAGCAGCCGAGGATTTGCACAGCTGCCACTGCAGCCCTCCCTGCTGCTCTCCTGAAGCTGTTCCTGAGGCTGTGCCCTGAGATGTGCCTGGGAAGGCTCAGGCACCACCCTGCAGTACAAGCAACAGGAGGCATCAGAGCGGTGCCCTCTGAAGCTGGAGATTGCTCAAGGAGCCCGGGGCTCCAGGATTGAATGGGGCAGCCTCGGGCTGGCTTCCCAGGGCCACAGAGCCTGCTGAGCCCTCTGTACCTGCCCTCAGCTTGCAGGGGCTGACTCAGCACGGCTCTGGGTGCTTCAAGCTGAGAGCAGCCCCGTGGGAAAAGGCATGGCTCTACAGCACCTCCAAAGCTACTCTCTAGCAAAGCCTGTCCCATAGCCCCACTCCCTTCCTTCCCTTCCCTTCCCACCAGTGTTATCTGGACCAGAACTAGTGTTAGTCAAACCCTTTGTCATCCTGAGCAGTTGGAGTGCATCAGTTTGTCAGAGTTGCTTTGTCCCAGTAAAGCCACCAGCCACCTACTGTGACTTGCAGTGCTACCCCCCCATGCTTCCTTAAGGCACCCTTACATTGCCTTTCCTCTTTCTCAAAATGAAACTTGGTTAAATCAACACAAAATTAAACACAGAGAACCAGGAGGACCCTTCTTTGCTCTAAAGACTTTCCACTGATAACAGACAAGTATTTTTGGTGACTGGTGTATTGTATGAGCTGGGAAATCACATACAATTCTATAAAAGACCCCGCTCAGGTTTTGATTGCTTATGTGCTTCTTTCTTAGACACAAAGATGCACTGAAGCAGACAGAATCTCCCAGAGCCAAGGATGCTGTGAGCACCATCCTGCAGCTCAGGTGAGGATGCTGGGCACTGCCACCTCAGCTCAGCTGACACATCCTCTCTCACCACTCAGGAAACGTCACTGTTGACCCCAGCCCTCATTTCCTGCTACACCCTCCCTGTTGCAATGGCATTCCCAGCAAGAGCTTTAAATAACAGCCTGGGGTACAAGAAGAGAGTGACTAACTCTTTACATTTCCAGTCACACACGGTGATCTCCCAACAGCAACAGCACTGACAAGCCCTTCCTGCAATACTCTGTTTAGCAAACTTTTTTTTTTTTCCTGTGGAAAGATGCTCATAATCATATCTTAGAGCAATTAGAAACACAAATTGTTCTTCCCTTTCTCCTCCCAGGCACTGGCTGGATGTGCCCTTGAAGTACAGCCAGCCCAGCCAGGACAGGTAGGGCCAGCTGCTGCAGGGAGCAGGGAAGCAGGAGGGGCTGAGGCCCCAGGGGATGAGCCCTCAGCTCAGCCTGCTGGGATTCAGCACGATCGCTTTGCAAATGAGGGCTCTGGCAGAAATGGCTGTGTCAGGACCAGGTGAAACCAAGCAGATGAGCAAGGAAGGAGGACTTTTAAATGGGGGAAAGCATCCCGGTGACCAGGGCAGGTGACAACCCACGATGAGAAGATGCTGCCCTCGTTAGGGTTCAGTGTTTTTTAAGACAAGGTTTACTGGACAGGTACTGGGGAGCAAAGCACCCACCTCACATGAGAAAGTGAGCTCCCAATATAAGGTAAACAGGGTCACTGTAAACTTGTCATCCTTTATTGCCTTGGCATAGCAGACATGCATGAGAACATGACAGTAGCCTTTATGACTCTAAGAACTTCAAAATGTTTATACTAAAATCAGCATGATCTCTCAGCTAAAAAAACACACTTCGAATTTTATTAAAAATTAAAAACCCAGTGATTTGCTCACATCCACATAATTCAAAGAACAGTCCTTCTCTGGCATTTCCCTAAGCTCAGGAGTTAATACTAGCAAACAAAATGAGTGTTGTAGGTTGAAACTACTCTTTGATCTGCTAAATAAATCCATAGTAAATTCAGGTTCAATTACAGTATTCAAATTTATGACATCTACAGTGCTTTATGAAGTTAGTGACAAATGCCAGTTTCATACAGAAAACATGTATTAACCTGCATAAGCCACAAAAAAAGGAAAATCAATTGGCTCTGTACAGATGTATCAAAATGTTCTTTGACAGGTTTATACAGTCTTTTACATGCATTTGTCAATACATTTGATTGCAGCTGTAGATACTGTGAACAACCCACTGTTACAAAGAAATTTCCAGTTTGATACACTGAAAAGTAAAATTTGCTATACTGATACACCTACATGCATATTCACCAATGCAGTCGTTGTTACTGCCAAAATTTCATTTGCATGCAAAATACCTCTGGTGCAAATTACCAATAACATAAGGGAGCCCATGAAATGTTAAAGACTTCAAAGGATGAGAGAAACTATTTGCATTTTGGGCCTGATCCAAAGCACATTAAAGTCAAGAGGAATCTTTCCATTGGCCACAACAGATGTTCTGACTCGAGGAAGTTTTGATGCAAGTCATTGACATAACAGCAGAGCAGCAAGACCACAAAATCCACTTTCTAAAGAAACAGAAAGTTAACTTGGCTAAATACTAGTTCACTACTATGGCAGTTGTCTCTCAGTCTCTCTCAGGACAATCTCTGCTGCCTCTCCTGCCGTCCAGAGCACACTTTTCTGTTTGATAGCCCACATTCATTTTGTTTTTACACCTACACCTTTCTTCTCTCTTGTTCATGGCTTTTAATTTCTTTCTCACTCTGCAGATACATAACTTCATAATAGTGTTATTTAATTCCACAAAAGTGACTTATGAGACAAGTATCTAGGCAGGACAATACAAAAACTGTCAAAAAATGTTTTGATAGATCACTACCTATAGAGCATCAACTGCTTTCAGTCCTTGAAAAATGGCTACTGGGTCTCATAAAAGATGTAAGCTGCTAGCTGTTCTCATCTGTTTGAGAATAATCAGCTTAATCAATGTTGCTTCAGCACTCTCTGTTCTATTCCATCAATGGTTTAGGTGCAACTTTTCATATGGCATGAACATTGTAATGGCTCCTAATCCAGGGCAGAAAAAAAACTTCACAGAAAGGACAGGAAACACAGTGTGGTAAACGAAAACTAGTGATTGGACTTGCAACAGTGCAGGTACCAGGTAGATAAATAATAGCATGTTTATTTACATAAACTTGAACAATTTATTCCTTTTAGGAAGGAACATTTTTCCTAGCGTGACCCAAAAAGAAATGAACTAGTAAAAAGAGCATTTCTCTAGCATAAACATTATTAGCAAATGCCATATCTATTCTGTGTGTGTCACCAGTAAGCAAAAACAAATCCCTGCAATATAAAAAAAAAAGAAACCAACCAACCAAAAAAAATAAACCAACAATAACAAAAAAAAGTACTAGGACATAATGCACATTTTTCTTCCTCTCTGTACTTCAAAATCATAAGCACTCCTCATATTTCACAGTAAAGGGTTTTATTTCTTGGTTCCTGCAGCTCAGGTAATGATATCATAACTCAAAGGTGGTGCAAGGCTCACTATAGCTCTGACCTCGTAAACAATTTTAATATCCCTTCTCCACATCCTAACAGATACAGGACTGCACCTGAGCAGACAATATCTCCTCAGGAGTTACTTGTTTATTCAACTTGTAAGTGAGCACATGTGCTCCACACATTAAAACCAACCTGGATGCAAAGAGAAGGCTTCTGTCAGCATAAGGGGACCGTCTTTCAACAAGCTGAGGTGCATCTGCCTCAGGTGTACAGGTACCTCAGGTGTACAGGAGGGAACACAGGACTGAGCAGAGACACAGCACAGCCCCACAAAGCAAGGGCTGCAGGACCCTCCCCAGGCTCAGGAGCCTGCTGCACACACCTGGGCAGCTCCAAGGGCCCAGGACAGCTCCCTGTGCTGCTGCAACAGGGGCAGGGGAAGGACCCAGGCAGAAGCAGCATTTCTGCTCATCTTCCCAGGTGAGCCAGCAGCAAGCAGAGCTCTTCATGGCTACTCCACAGCATCCCTGACATTCTCTATCATTATCACGGGCTCAGATGCTCAGAGGGGATACCAAGGCCAGTAAAATGAAGCCATGAATCTCATATGTAGGGCCATGATTCACTGGAAGAGCCAGGGCCTGTCCAGGATCCCTCTGGCTCCATGAAGGACTGGAACAGAGAGGGTTATTACCCAAGATACCTAAAGAAGTGGAACTACCTGGTTAAACTGGAAAGCTGAACAGCACAGAAAGAGCTCTAGTAGCCAAGAGGCCTCTTCAGACTGAAAATGTTTCTCTTGAGGGGAAAAAAGTCAGGAGACAGTATGATCAAATCTCTCTTTCTAGGTCAGACCCCAAGAGATGCTTTTCACCTGTAAGAAAATGGTGATCCCATAACAACTGTACAAGAGCACTTACCACAAGAGACACAGGGGGATGATCCTTGTCAGCCTATTCCCAGACCCACAGGAGGATAACCTGTAGTTAAACCATGCTACTGGGTGTCTAACTTATTCTGAAAATCCTCTGATATTGAGATTCCCCCACATTCCTTGGCAATTTGCACTGGCACTACAGATTTCAGTAATTATGATATTTTTTTTCCCCTTAGGTCTAGCCTAACCTTTTGTTTTTGCAATTTAAGCCCTTTTATTTTGCCCTGTTTATCAGCTCCATCTTTACAGCCAAATTCTGCACACCTCTGGTTAAAGAAGAAAGGTGAGACATTTCAAGATATCTGCAACTTTAAACAATTCCAACCTTTGAACTCCTAAAAGAGAACTGGACATAAGCCCTAACATAGGCAGAAGGGATGCCTTAGTCTCTTAAGCCTGCTTAAGGGTTACAAATACATCAATCAAGCTCTGGACTACCTAGAAAGCCAATGCATAGTGTTTCAATTATTTCCTTCTGGAGTAAGGCCAAAATAAGCTTGTTGATGTGAATAGGTAAAACAGAATCCGCTACTTTCTGAAAAATCTCTTTGACAAACAAATCAAGAAGTACTCTCAAAAATTTATTTCCCCTTACCTTACCAGGAGGACTTAATTTGTTATGGAAAGTCTGCCTGCAAGACTCATGATGCTGAGCTCAGGGCAATAAACAATTTATTTTGAGAAATCAAAGACAGAATGCATGAAGAAATAGGAATTAGAACCTAATACAGAAGGAAAATGCAGGTCAAATCAGCACTGGGCCATGTTGATAGTATCTCTATAAAGCATCAGTAATGACTAATAAACTTGAGTTTATATCATATTTCTGGCTTTTCAGAAGGCTTTTACATAAAAGCCAGAAAGAAAAAAGTACCAGGTAGAGGACAAGGGGTTATTTTCCAAAAATAGTAATGAGGTCTAACTTTCTATTTCATTGGCACAACTCATCCATGGCCTCACTATCTGGCTGACAACTTCCCTGGACAAAATCAATCAGAGCAGTGGCACCAAGCAGGGCCAAGTCTCCAGACTGGGGAATTATCCCTAGGAAACATTAGTTAGGAGCCTTTTTCCAATTCCTGCCAGGACTCTGGCAGGGGAGAGAAGGAGCTTGCATTCTTTTGATCATAAAGAGCTGTAGGTAAATTGTCACAGTATCACACCTCCATACACACTTCAGATTTTTTTTGTAATGGGCAAGTTCTGCCCTGTTCTATACTCTTGACAACCCCTATTAACTCTGAGTGACACAGATATAGTATTTGACCTAATTGCATTTTAAAGCCCAACTGAGATTCTTGCACTCTAAGCTGAGACAGACGACTTTTTTTTCTTTGCCCTACCCACAAGTCCCTGTGACACAACACTTCTGACACATTGCAAATTTCTGAAGAATTATTCCTTTCAAATAAGTATCTTCCTTGTTATTTAGCCAGGCTGAAGGGCAGTTCACTGTCATTTATGGCACAGGCACAGAGAGGAGTGAATAGCAATTACTCAGCATTTGTTAAATCAAAGGCCTCACCTTTAATAATTGCACAGTCACATTTCTTTCCACAGGGTCAACCAGAACTCCGGAAAGGAGACTTGCTGATTGACACAAATATGTTTGTATTTCAAAGGGCAAACTACAAAGTCAAATAAAAGGCAATGTTTGCACAAGAGTTAACTTTGTCATTCGGCATTCTCAAAGAGCTCAACAATCCCATGGAAAAATGTCTCTCCTTTGCTACACTACATTTTTGACTCAAACTTTAATACAGGTGTAGAGAGAGGTCAAATTAGCATGATTACTGCAAAAGGCTGGCTAAACACACAGCCACAAGAAAGACTAGTTAGTGGCAACCTTGAAAGGGGCAGAGGAATATGATGGGCAGATGCCCCCCATATCCCCACAGTGAGCTGGGAGCTGCTCAAAGCTCAGCACAAGTTAGAGCAGCAGGGTCCTCTGATTGCACAAACAGACAAACCAATGCCCAACCAAACAGGAAAGAGGGAGGAGGTCTCCTTTTGCACACTCTCATACCCCAATTACAGTTCATCTTGAACTAAAAACACCAGCTCTGCAGAGTCACCACCTCAGCACAGCCTAATGGGAAGGAGATGAGATAATAAGGCCACATACTGCTCTTGGGACTTGCACCACTCCTGTTAAGACAAGGGCAGGTCCCTGCAGTGCTGGACCAACCCAGAGTGCACCTCCACCAGCCTCTGTCACAGCCAGTGCTGCTCTTCCACAATGGACAAGGTCTCCTGGCCCTTTCTGGAGCTGCCCAGCCACCCTCCTTGGCAAAGCCATGGCTGTGCTCCTTTCCCTTCTGCTGCTGTGACTCTAGGTGGATTTTGTTCTCCTTTCTCTCCCAAATTAAAGAATCCTAAAGGTACAAATGGGTGTTTTCACAGTGCCCACAGCCCTTTGAGCTCACTTTCCCAAGCTATTGGGTGTGTTGAATTCAAGGTTACCCAGTGCATTAATTCTGGGCACATTAAAACTGGGCACCAAGAGCACATCTTCAAAGAGCCACTGAGAACTTTAAGGTGAATCCACTAAATGGATAAAGGATCTGCACACAGGTAGATTCAGACGAAAATGATGGAACAAGGAATTGCAGGTTATTAGTGATGCACCTTCAGTTATACACACTGACTTCACCCCTTCAGCTGATTGCTTTCAACTTTCTTCCCCATGCAGAGAGGCCTTTGAAACTCAAAGCATTACAAAACTGTGTACACTATCAGCCATGTCTAAGGAATGTGTGTTGTACTCAGCACCCACTGAAGCATCATGTCCAGCCTAAATACTTGGATCCAGTATTTTCATCTTGTATGGATTTTTGGAAGTAGTCCAAATGTGGGTCAGCCTGACAGAACTGCACCTGGGAGTAGCAATGGTTTCTAACGTGCCATGGGAATTACTTCAGCAACAAACCACAAAAAAAGTTCTTTCACATTAAGTGTAACTATTGCTAGTCTAAGATTAAATATTACCTGGAAATTACACTCATTAACTGCAGAGTCCTTGATTAATGAGCAGGTGGAGTGCACATAGGGACCTGGTCCTGATTTCAGCTGTCTTATTAGCTCTACCCTGGACACTACTGATGACCACAAAAATAAATGAGGAAATCCAAGAACTAATTATGAGTGGACAAAATGTGTCAACCTAATAACTGTGTTAGGGTACTTCAGAGATTAAGGGAAGGCTGGCAGATGTGCAAGATGCAAATACTGAAGCCACTAAAAAGAAACAGCAACAGAACTCTGCTATCTTTCTGGTCTCTCTGGTGAGCGAGACCACAGGAAGCCTCTCAAGAAACAGTCTCCATTTCAGAACAGCTCCAGAGCCATTTTGATTGCTGCAATCATTTGTTCATTGCTTTAACTGCGGTGGACAGAGGAGGAACCTCTGGAGCTCCCCCCACTCGCAGGGCAGGAGCTGTCTCTGCTCAGGGAGCAGACACTGGGCTCTGCCAAAGGCCCGGGGAGGGAGGTTTGTATCAGTTTGTCTGGCAAACAAAGCCAAGGGCAGGGGAGAGCATCCCACAGCAGCCCCCGGAGGCTGCCAGGGCAGCTGTGCGGGCACACGGGCTGCGGCTCCCGCAGGGAAGCCAGAACCACCTTCTGCAGTTTGCCAGCAAACACAGCTGGATCCAAGCATCTCCCGCTACACCTACCCAGCAGCCCCTGCCTCCAAGCACTTCTGTGAAACAGCAGGGACTGCCCACACAACCCCCTTTTAATTTGTGTTTACTTGTATCTTCAAAAAGCCCGAAGAAATCTACACACAGCAACTAAGTACAACAAAACTCAAGCATCAGAAGAGGAGTTCAGCCAACTTGTGCCCTACCATTGATCTCCTGTTTCTCCCTCCACTTTCCTTCTAATCCTGTTTATAATTACACAAGCTGTCTGATCTTCTCAAAGCTATCAATTCCCTCAAATCCATTTTCAAATTGCCATCCTTGAAAGAGCCTGGGCATCAGATCAAGCAGTCTCAGCTTGACTCAGCCTCGCCACTATTGATGGCTCCCCTGAAATGCCGGGGTGCACCTGGCCAGACCCCGAGAAAGGTCTGCCAAGACCCAGCCCCAGCAGAGATCAGGCGAACAGAAAGTATTGATCTGCTCCTTTTAACATGCTAATTTGCCCGAGTGGCTGCTTCAGTCATTGCCAGCCTGGACACTTCAAAAGGAAACTGTTTTCAAAGTAGTGATGTCTTTTTCAGCAGCAGAAAAACTTAAACTGAAAACAAATGAATTCAAGCTCCAAGTTCACAGAAGCACTCATAAGTATTCTTCAGCTCCCCAGACAGAGATGTTTGATGTATGGAAAGACAGACTTGTTAATTAGGGTTATTAAAATGGGGCCTGGCAAAAACCCTCCGGGATTTAAAATCAGAAGATCCACACCCTCTAAGCACACACTTTAATATAAAGATAGCCTGCACTTGTATCAAAAATATTCAGAAATAACCTCTGGAAGTGTTCCATTGATTCCCCCACATACGCACTTCTTAGGGGAAGAATAAAATGTATTTAAAATTGAATTTCTGTAATTTAATTTCTGTAATTCAGCATCAACACTGGAGAACATTTTGGCCTTTCTTCCCATTGATAATGGGGAAAATAAAGGCAATTGTTCAATCCCTTCAGGCCTCTGAGCACACACAGTGAAGGCCAGACAAAACCCTCGGTGTGCCAGAGACATTATTAAACTATTTCGGGAAGCAGCAGCGTTATTGACTGACGCCTTTGCTACCAACACTCGCCTTTCAATCACGGGCTAAATACAATGCAAGGAACGGATACAATGGCAGGACTTAATTAATGGTCTGGGCAAGTACTGAAATATGTTACATTACACAAGTTTTGCAGGCAGAACAGAAATCAATGGAGTGTTTTGCATCAATGTTTGTGGGTCGCATCATGCTCTTAGGAAAATCTGATACGAACTGTAAAAACCAGGAGTGCTCTCTAAGCCAAGGGAGATAACGAGCTGTAGCTCTGACCCACAGCGTGTTACCCTGTTTGACAAAGACTGAAGAGGCAAAAACTTGAATTTCCCTTGAAATATGTCTTCATTTCCAAATGCATGAAGAGTTTAAGTCACCAAGCTCAGCCTGCTCCTTCTCCTCTTGACCCTGGCCCGGGACAGCCACAACCCACGGAGCCCAGTGCTGGCTACACCAGCAGCACCCACCCACCCCCTCCACACTCACTGCCCTGGCACGGGAGGGAATTCGGGTTGCTGCTGGCCTCTAACCCCCGGCTGCAGGGGCCAATAGGCAAATGGCAAGAACTGACCAACAGCCTGACATTTGCTCTGGAGCAGGCAGCAGCATCACAGCAAACTGATTCACAGAAACATGGCATGAGGAGATAACACCAGAAAACACAAGCAAAATGGAACTTGTTTCCTTGCCACTAAATTGTCAGCTTTATGGGACTTCATGCTGAACGGTATGAAAAAAAAATCCAATTTGCTTTGAAGCACATTAGTCTAACATCCTAATTATTGTTTACATTGCCATTTGCCTTCTATTAAGAATTGAATAATTACCCAGCGCTCCATAGTTTAAAAATACAAGCAAACAGGATTATCTGGGTAATTAAGACACTGTACTGCAGCTTTGTAGTGTGGCTGTACAAAGCTTTCAGAGATACAAGTAGAAGCAATAGGTATTGATCACCTTAGCTCAAATGATGCTTTAAGGATGTGTAAGATGGTTCCCTCATTAAGAAAGGGTGAGCAAAAACTTTTGACAAGGGAGGAGGGGCAGAAGCTATCTGCAGCTAGGACACTACACTCGGCCTTCCCTCTGGTTTTATCTCAGTCACAGACACCCTGTGTGCCTCCAGAAAGGTTACCCAGCCTTCATCTCTCCATCCTCCAGCTGCTGCAGCTGGGAGCATCCTTCCTCCTCCTCCTCCTCTGCCTCCAGGACCCCACCTTTGCCCAGGCTGCCAAAACTGCTGCCTCTCTGCAGCCAGAGCCCCAGTGAGCACAAAGCCTGTTTCCCAGCACACCTCTTGCAGTGCATTTGTACAGATTAACTCAGCGTTACTGAGATTTAAACCCACCCATCTAAGGGAAGTATCAAAAGCAGACCAGCAAAAGGGGTTTTTTCTAGGCATCCATGACTAAATGAGCCAAAGCAAATACCAACTGTATAGTACAGCTCTTTTTTTTTTTTTTCTTTTTTTTTTCCCCTCCAAACCTTAATAGCCCATCCATATTGTACTTTGAACAGCATGACCTCCCCTTCTGGGTGACTGTTAGGACAAAAGCAAAGTTTTTGCACGTTGCTTTGTTGTTTTAAAGAGCCTTTCCTCCATTTAATTATGCCACCAGGTTTCACACTGCGCAGTTTACTACCCCTGTGAAATTACCTTCAAGTTAAACACTAATTGGACATCCAACAAAAACGAAAACCCCCCACAACCATGTTTTTCCCTCTGGTTTCTTATAGGATGTAGCCCCAACACGATCGGGGTCCCAATTTCATACCACTGATTTATAAAGACACAAAATGAAAAACAGTCCTTTAAAGAAATACAGTACATTCATGCAGCATGTGTTCTAACTTATATCAATAAACCTTTCAACAAATCCATTCTGAACAAGCCTGTGTTTTGGGAGCATTTAATGAGCCTCAGCTTTATTTCAAGCCAAAGGCAATTTTAAGTAAAGTTGAAATAAAGAAAAGTTAAAAAGAAAAGAAAGCCACTAAAACCAAAAATAAAATAAAATACGGGTTCTCGTATAATCATGAGGCTTAAGAAAGCAGAACTTTTCTCACAGATTATTTTCATTCAATAAATAAAGACAGCAGACCATTTCTGCATGTTTACTTACCCAAGTGCTGGGAGCCCCTTTTCACCACACTGTAACCACGGGCCAAGGCCAGCCCAGACAGCAAAGGGAAGGGCACCAGCCCAGGCCTGAGCAGGTACTTGGCACAAAGCATAGGAAATGTCAAAATGTAATGCTGCCTTCTCATGCCCTAAGCGCACACTTACAGCCCAGAGGGGATCCCCCACCTCCTGAACCTCATCATCATCCCCCCAGCCAAGGATGCAGCTACAGAAGAGCTTGGTGATCACAGGTGAACATCTGGAGGAGAGGACACCCAAGGGCCTGGGGCCCCTCTGGGCATGAGAATCGCTGCTCCCACACCCAGCCATGCTCTACAGAGCTGGGCAGGGTTTGAACACAGCACTGTCCCACACACCAGCTGGAAGGGAGCTGCACATCACATCGGGCAGGGCAAGAGCAACAACCAGCCATGGTCAAGACATGAGGAGCACACTGAGCAAATATTGCACTGCCTCAAAGGAAGAGATTAAAAAAAAAAAAATCAAAATTTGCATAAAATCCAAATCTTTTGAGCACTGCATAAACAGAAGGAGATTTTGGCCGGCGTTTCCAAAGGAAGCTCTTATCTCCTTTGTGAAATGGGGAAATGGGTGTGCTACTTTGCATGAGGGTGTATACAAAAGATGTAAATGAGGAATTTGCTGCGTGCAAAAGGCAAAGCGGCAGACAGCTGCCAATCCCCATTCACAGGGAGAGCTTCCCTAGTCTCTAGCAGGAGGAAGAAGAGAACCAACATGTTTGCTTCCCAGGGAGGTGAAGCAGGCTCTGAATATTCATAAAATGGCCGTTTAGTGATGGGAGTGTTAATTGTCTCTGATTCACAAAACTGTGTGACCTCACCTGCTCCCTGCACCATATGAAAAGGATGTCGCATAATGGGACGAAACCAGATAAGATATTTATCTCACAAGTTTGGGGGGGCTTTTTGATGCAGCCTCAAAAGACCTTAGAGTACTGCTGAGCATTTCTTTAATCACTACACACAAGCACAATAAAGACCAAGCTCAGTGGAGCATATTATTAGACAGATAATAACCCTTACCCAGCCAAGATCTAAATACTGAACTCATCACACACTGGATGAGTTGTCTGGAGAGTTTTGGGTTGCCTTTTTTTTTTTTTTTTTCAATCCTAAAAGAACACATAAAAACCAGAAGATGGGCTGGAAGTCCCACAAAAGACTACCCAGACCTACCATGAAATTCATGCCACCACAAAACTCATCTGGCTTTGATTCTGAGGACCCTGCTTTACACCAGTAACACACAGAATAAGGACCAGATACTGCTCCCCTGTGCACTAGCAGAAGTCTTGTCAGAAATTCAAAAGGAAGCACTCACAGCCTTTCTCCAAGCAATGCATGAAGGGACAATTGTTTGCCAACTCTAACTTGACTTCTAAGGAGGCCAGGCAGGAGAAAAGCAACAGAGCTCCTGCAATGACATTTAAATGCAGATTTTGAAATGCACCAGGTGGTACAAGAAAATCACAGAGGGAGTAACCCTCGGAAGATCTATTGAGCTGCATGAGATACAACATAACCAAATCAGCAAAGAAGAGAACCAACTAAATTTGGTTCAAACAGACTGTGTTTCAGTATCACTCCCAGGCCCCGCCTGTAGCTTCCGTCTTCCCAGCTCCTTTTCAAACGTAACATGTTGAGTCTGTGCATTTTTCTCCTGCCAAAAATAACCAACCTGAAAAAAAAGAAAATCCTTCTGAAATCTCAAATCTGCACCGTCTTAGTCACCCTTCTGATCACCCTTTTGTGGAGACAGACTGTACATCAGTGCTATTTTAACAAAAAGTTATCTATGACTAAAGTGGGAAAGTACACACAAATTACTTTACTTCTCCACCCTTAAAAAACCCATCATCCAAGAATCTTATCACAGAAAAACATATAATTAGACTGTACACTTCTGATATAAAGTGAACTGCTGCTTTCAATGATCACAGCCACTCTTCAAAGCCTCCAAGATAAAAGGAATCTTATCATTCAAATTATTACTTCTTAGCGATGCTCTTATCAAAGTTCGAAGGAAAATTCTAAAAACAGCAGTGATATGAAACCAGGACTGAGCCATATTTTAAATGACACTGGATTTTCTGCCAATTGGCCAATTCACAAGTCAGAAAAAGCAAGTGTAGATGAAGACAAAGCTGTTGGCTCTCATAACCTTTACAATATCACAGTAAAAATCTCAACTGTCTCACATATTTATACTAAATGGCAGGTCTAAAATTGAGATTTGTAATTTCACAGCATCAAAATCATCACAGATGGCTACAGTCTATTGCTTCTTTAATCTGTCTTTTCTCCCTTCCTGCTTGTTTTCCCCCTTCCTCCTTTGAGTTAAAAAGATATGTGTTTTATCATAAGGAAATCATAACTAAATCCAAACCACATTTTATTAATGTGTAACAAAACAATTTACATAACAATGATGTGTACAAGTGAAGTTTAAAGTCACTTTATGTCTCAGCTTTGCCCTAAAGCACTAATTGCCTTAGCCTTGAGATGTGCCACTATTTGGGATAGTCATCTTCCATCAACAATATTCTGCAGTCATGTTCTCCTAAATGGATAGCCACTAACATAGAACATTTGAGGGAGAATAAACAGTAGGAGAAATAGCAAATTGGAATTTTTTTGGCATCTAATTCACAGCTACAAGTTCATCTGCAAGCAAAGAATCAGAGCTCACCTAAAATTTCTACTGATCAGGACCAATTCTGCAGAACCACTGCCATGACACACCTGTGAAGCTTTCCAAATAAATATGGATTAAGTACTTAGCTCCTTTTCCTTCCTGTCCCGGGTTTTTGCATATATACACATACTCTTATGGATGTTCAGTAAGACAATTATCATCAATAAAGTCAGCTGGAAAAACAATAGCAGTCAGAGAAAGGGCAAGTTTTGTCATCATATTCAAACACCTCCATACCACCGACACAATTTTTTAAAAATCCCATTTAAGGTCAGAAAGTCATTAACTCCCACTACAAGAAGAACTTCAGATGTGAAAAGGCTTTCCATTATGCTTCCCACACACACACATCAGAAATTAGGCAGAAGAATCTCAAGGAAAATGTATAATTTAAAAATTGGGAGGGTGAGTGAACTTGAAGCAGGCTTGCAGGACAACCCAAGGGCCAACTGCTCTGTCCCAGCACTGTGTGGCAGGGAGCAGCTCCCAGGAGAGGACAAGGAGCTCCAGCACAGACTGGGGAACTCCCAACAAGTGCAAAGCCCCAACCTACTGCCCCAAACTATTCCTGCCCACTGAGCTTTTGTTAAACATTTAAGATCTTAATCAATCCTAACTCTGACCCTAGGATCACAGGGGAAGATGGATGAGGAAAAGGACAACCTCTGACCTTTCATTATGTTTGTCCTGCCACAGTCAACCCATTGAAAAACAACTGAGGTGGAACCTGCTCACCAGCTCCTGTCCCAGACCAGTACCCTTTTCACAGCCTTTCCCAAACTCCAAGTCTCTTCCCCTGCCCCCAATCCTCTATATCAAAACCACAGGAATCCTCCTCACTTCATCCTTCTCCTCCCCTCCTAAAACCTGTCAGAGCAGAACATTTGCTAAAAGATTAAGCTAAGAGCAGAAAGAAAAGGGAAAACCTCATTCAGTAGTGTCAAAAGCCAAACTGCTTTAACTGCCTCACTGGAAACCAGAGAGAAGCTACACAGTTCTGGTGAGCTTCATTAATTCATCAGGAGGAGCTTCCCAGTGAACTGTTCTGGCTGGAGAACGGCAAATGTGAGAAAAGGAAACCACAAGTAACAGCAAATGAAATGGTTTAGCACTTTCAATTATGCACTGGCTCAAATGCTCTTGAAATGACCAGCACAGGCCAGCTTCACTCTGCAGAGCCCAAGAGACAGAACGTTTCTAACACCTTTGTCAATATGGCATCACCTGATCTTCCTTTTAATTGGCAAATGGAGAATTGGGTTTCCTGAGCCCAAATATCCCCAGATGCAGCTGGGAGCCTTTAGGTAAGATGACAGTCATCCCTAAGGTCTAGTCCAACACTACAAAAATGAACTTAAAAAGCATGCCACTACAGCCACTGCCCAGCAGCAAAACCTCTAGAGATTTCCCCTGAACAACAGGACTTGTTGGACAATTAGCTCACCACATCTGGGCCACTGACACTGAAAAATGGATGATCTGTGTCAATCAGAGTGACTCAGTGCTGACCTAATAGGCCTTTAGGAGAAGGTGGAACCATCTCTGTGCAATAAACCAATAAATGCTTCCCCCCTTCACTTCCTCCTCTCACAACCCAGGCTAGTGAGGTGTCAGGAAGCTTTGCTCAGAAGTTACTGAGCTCTAAGAGAGTAAGAGCATCTCCCTAGCCACCCACAGCGTAACTGGCAGCACCCAGGCAGTACCACAGCCACAGACTCACACACTTCATGACAAACAGGCTTTCGAGCTTCCACCTCACAGAATAGAAAAACTAAAAAAAAAAAAAAGCACCCAAGGAAAACCAGAGTATTTTACCCCAGACAGGATGCCCTGTCATTGAACAGCTCATCTTTCAGTCCTCTGTACAGCCCATGGCAATTTTGTTGCCACTATGCCACACGTAGCTGTTCTTTCCTACCAAAATTTAATTTCAATGCCTAATAATGAACTTCATATGTACTGTAAATTACCATTTAAAAGAAATCAAGTAGGACATTAAAAAGACACCATTCTCTTAGGAGTCCATCACAAAAGCAGCCAGTTACCCGTTTTGCTAACTTGTTCTCAGTCTCAAGATGATAAAAATGCTCCAGTAAAAAAACCACACCAAGAAGATGAGGCAACTGACTCCAAAGAACCTTTTCTAAAAACATGGTTCCAAATCCCCAAAAGGAGCTGAGCACCTCCAATTCAGGACCCAGCAAAATTAAGCTCACTGACCTGTGCAAGAATCCATTTAAGTTTGATCTTAATTTATGCTTACATAAGCAAGAATTTCAAAGCAGAAGCTGAAGATAGTTTATAAACTTTCTTCTCTCCTTTCCCAACCTTCTACAGCTTCTTTATCCAGAAAAGGGAAGCAAAGAGAATATAGGTATTGAGGTTTCTTCTTTTAGGCGAATTTGTCTTTTATACAAACTTTAATCCCTAATTCTGCAGCACACAGGATGGTGTGTGTGTGTGTGGGAGGGTGGGGTGGAGACTTTTAGCATTTCTAAGAGTATCCTAGCACCTCTATTATTTAACTGACAATAGAGACTCTCTGAGAAATGAAAATATTTAACAAAGGCAGTAGTGTCAAATATCAAAGGGTACTTAGTGCTAAAAATTTGCAACAAGTAAAACAGCAAAGACTTCTTAAAGTGGGAAAGGAATCCAGCTAAAACGCCTGTCCTGCCTCCCAGACTGGTCCCTAACCTGCTGCATTATCCAAAGTCGACTTTGCCCAGAATTTCCTGTGTTTAACGAAGTTCCCTTGAAAGATTTGTCTCCTCAAACAATGGTAGCTCAACTGCACTGCTTTGCAGTCATCCACATTTTGGTGACTACCACGAGCCAAATCAAATTTGGGCGTCTGCTAGAAAATGTGTTTCACCTTCTGCCTGTTACAGCAGTATCATTTGTTTTGCATTATATAATTCTTAGCCTTGCCACCTGGAGCTATTGGACCTCTTCATTAAACCCCTCTGTCCCACCAGATCCCACAGGGCTGCTAATCGCTGGCTTCAGTCCATTTACTCTCATCTCTGATTCAATTATGCATTTCACTAAGCACTAATGAAGAGTACAGTATGGCTCATCCTACCTTGGCATTCTCCATTGCGCTCCTCATAGCCAGCATTGCACAGGCAGTTGCCAATGGGCACCAGCCACTCGCCATCTGCCCCACAGTACATTTTTGGCACATCCTTCTCTTCTGAGTTGTTGACACAGGAGCCACGGACCTCCACCAGAGAGGAGGTGTCAGCCCCAGTAATGGTGTCTGGAAACTGCGCCAGGTTCCGAACCGTCAGCGGGCACTTCTTATAGAACACACGGACAGAGACCAAAGCAATGCAGGCACCGACGTCCTGAAAAGCCAAATAAAACCCCTTCTTGCTGAGTGGCCCCACATCCCGGATCTCTGTATTCAGCTTCATGATCCTGTCACCAATGTCCACCTGGGTGAAGCTCTCATCAGCAGCAATGGTGTCAATCTTGGCAAACTGGCTCTCGCGGATAAAACGCTCCTTGTCGTTGTTTGATTCATAGTAATAGAGGTTGAAAGTCTCTTTGCAAGTTCCCATGACACCCGGCAGGCTGTTGCAGTCTCTTAGTGTGAACTTGATTTCAATGTAAACCCTCTGAGCCCCCTCACGGGGAATCCAATCAGTTCGTAACCAATTATTCTGACTGGGCTCCATCACGTTGCAGACTTGATAGGTGCGGATGGGAGTGTTCTTCTCATCCATGATGCTCACTTCCTCCCACTGCAGGCAGGAAAAGGGGGAGAAAAACACATCACTATTGAAAGGAACAACAGAGCTTCACAACAAACAACGTGCACTTGTTCCGTTACAGGGAAACAAACAAACAGAAAAAACCAACCCAGCAGACCAAGCCATAGCCAGGGCCTCAACTACTTGGACATTAAAGGAAGAATCTGTTCAGGAGAAACAAATTCCAAATCCCCTCATGCCTTGAGGAGCAAGCGTGTGTTTTAAGGGCCCTCTGAACCAATGCAAGAATGCTCCCCCAACTAACCAGGTTCATTTGCAGTACAGTTCAGTCCACAGGACCCTGCCTAGAGCAGGGCTATGCACAGGACTTGAGAGACTCACAGAGCAGCACTGACCTGCAGTGTTTTCTCTGCAGGAGATCTCACGGACCCCACCTTGCACCTGGGAATATCCAACAGGTGACACAATGTGACTTAGTCACACAGAGAGAGTGACATCCACATTTCAGGCATCACTACCACTTATTTTAAAAACTCTTTAGCCATCCCTCATTATTTCTCTCAGCAGCCAACTACTTTTCTGGGTTACCAATATCCCAGACAGACTCAGTCAGTAAAGTCTACTGTGGAGCTGGACAGAAATAGCTGTCTACAGAGAACTGGGTCCTTGACTTGGGTAGCTCTTAGAGAAGGAAAAACATGTAAAGAGACAACATCATCAGTCTGCCAGCAACACCACCATAACTGTTATCCAAAGAGAGTTTCTTACTAGTGGGAAGGTAAAAAAAGAAGAAATACTACACATCTTTTTTCTGGAGGAAAGGTCAGGGAACAGCTAGATTCATATTATCAAAATCCCAAAGAGGTTAGCAGAGAGGGAAGGTGCTGAAAGATCAGGATAGCAGCATTCTTCAAAATTGTTACACCCCTCAAATCAAGTTCAGGCATCTTCAGAAGTGCCAATCAGGCAACTTGATTATGAAACAACAACAACACATGTAATCCAAGGTGGGTATAGAAGGAGGAGATGCAGGAGTTCAGCATAATGAACTTAGAAGAAGAAAACACACATACTCAACAGTTCTTAAAGAAATTGGTCAAAGTACTATTACAGACAGAAGGAAGTTTATCAGGAAAGAAGGGAAAGTAGGAGAAAAAAGAAACCAAAAAAACCCAGCAAACCCATACCACTTCAATTTATCCTTCCCTACAAAAATATTAGATAATGATATGCTGACTAGGTTTGCAGGCAATACAATGAAGCATATAAAATTATCTTTAGAAAACAGTAATAACTTTAAAGAGACTTCTCAGAAGTGCTTTTCAGAACTACTGAAGCCACGGCTTTGATAAACAGAAGCCTTCTTAAGATGAAGGGGCTTCTTGTATAATATCCTGCATTCTTCTCACAAGCATTGCTCTTATGCAAGTGATTTTTACTTAAAAAGCTTCCAGCTTAGCTGAATCTGTTTATAGAAAGACAGCAGTTAGCACCATGAGTCACAAGGAGCAGAAAGAATAATATTTTATTTGCTGCCTAGAGATAACTGCAAATTAAAATGAAGGAGGGGGGAAATCAATACTCAGCATGTCACTCCTTTCCAGAGAAAAGGAAGAAATAAATCTTAAAAAGTCATCTATCAATGTAAAGTGTAACATGTTGTTAGTAAGAAGACAGAGTTGTTTAATTTAGAGCACCACAGAGCCAGTTTACTGTTACAATGTTGTCTTTATGATCCATCACTTTCCATTCTGCTTATCTTCAGATTGCCTACGCTACCAATATTGTGTGTGGTACAAGAGAAAGGAAGAAGCAGAGGGAAATAATACTTGTTGATGGGATTTCCTTTAGTGCATTTACACAATGGAGGATGCTGCTAGGGGATTCAATAGAGAGACCACTGAGGTCAACAGACACACAGCAAGGGAATTCAGCAAGGCTTTGGATCGGGTTCTCAACACACAAGTGTGCAGAACTGGGCTTCTTATTTCACTCACACACAAACACAGAGCAACCCCAAGTGCACCTTTCTGGCAGAACTGAAAACAACTGCAGCCCAAAACTTCCAGCCACTGTAAATGACCTGTAACTCTAAGTATGTGGTCAAAGCTGTAACTTCTTGCTTTCAAGCTGAAATTAAGTTTTATAATTCAGCTCTTCCCACAGTTTAATGATGCAGATTAAAACATTCTGGGAGCAAAACCTGCTTTTCAACTGTGAAATGCAAGAGTAAATCATTAATTACATTTATAATGCAATTCATTAATTCCTCAAGGGCTACTATATAGCTAGTCACTGCTAAATGACTATCTCCAGCCCTTCTTATCCACACAACCCTCACACTCCAGGAACAGTGTGGATCAAGATCTAGAAAAATACCTTTTTTTTTTTCAACAGACAATAAAGTACATACAGTTAAAGAAAAACACTGAATGACAAATTCTTCCCAGGAAGATAAAGGAGCTTGTTTCTGCTGCTTGAAATAAATCTGCAGCATATGAAGTAAAGTAAATGCTTTCCAAGCACTGTATCTCAGAAACAGACCATGTACTCTTAAATTTTTCACTACAAGCTTAAAAATAGAACACACGTATGTAGGTTTAGTGAAACGACTCACATCCACAATAAGAGCACACATTTTTCCTTCTGAGGATTGCATGGCGCTTTCAGAAAAAACACGTGGAGAAAGGGGAAATCCAACAGCCATTAATAATATACAGCTGTCCTCTGATCATTGATTCCACTGCCGACTTATTAAAACTTGTATTTTAGGTTGTGTTTTAATACACAGCACAGATATCCCTTGGAGGGCTGTCTCATTAACCAATATTTCCAGGGTGCAGGATTAACAAGGAAGCCTGACTCTCACCGAGATAGAGCTGTACCTTTCCACGCTGTCAAAAGATGAGGGCAATTGCCTGCAATCAGCACTGAATGTGCACTGTGGGTGCTGCCAGAGGCCTGCCAATCACATCCCCACTCTCTGAAAAATCAAGTTTTGGGGACAGCACAGTGTGCTCAGGCGGAGCACAAGCCAGGACTGTAGTCAAGTTCACCCAGAACAACAATGGGGGAGCAAAACAATCCCCCATTCTCCCATGTTATGGTTATTCAGAGCTTATGCATAATGCATCACCAGCCAACACAGCCTCGGATTCCTTCCGCTCACTGCTGTTTCCTTAGCTCTGCTTCTTCTAATTACAAGTGGGAACGCACACCCCAAAAAAAAAAAAAGAAAATTTGTAGGTTTCCTGAAGAATCCAGTGCTTTGTTGTTCACAGATCCTGATCTTTCAGCACTTTCCTTTTTCAAACACTTTGACTTAGTTACTTCTGCTTAAGGATTCCAAGCTGCTTTTACTCATTTAATATTAAAAGTATTTGGGATTTTTTTTTTTTTACATTCATGTTTAGTGTGCATTGCTGGCATTTTTGGTTAAATTGTTCTCATGAAGAAGGAAAAAGCCTGTCTAATTGCTTATTAAAAGAAAATCCCAAAAGTACAGTCATCTCCACATTCCAGCAACTCCAGAGTCCAACATTCGAAGGAGTTTCCCAGAGAGGCACTAGGCACCCTGCAGGTCAGGGCACAGATGAGGGAGCAGCAAGGTACCCATCCAATAATATAAAGCTAAACCAAAAATTAAAGCTACCTGGTGTGCAGCTTTCTAAGCAAAGGGACTCTAAGCCCAGCAATGAACCTCTTAACATCATCACATCACCACTGGGCAGTGCATTCGAGCAGCCTTCTCTTCAATAAGACAATTGTAAAAGTACATAAAAAGAAACTCCACGTTATCACAGCCAAGCACTGGGTGCTGCAGTTTATCTGTTCAGAAACCAAAACACATGATGTTTACACCCTGACACAGGACAACTGTCCCATCACAACAAAAAATCTGTCATGTATATTGATCCCTACTCCTTCATCCAGAAATAGAACGGCAATTGCCCTAAACATCTCCCAGCCGAGACGGTCCACAGATAAAATAATAGCAGTCAAGAATGCCAATTCAGTCGGCAGATCACATTTCTTGTTGGTATTTCAGTTTTAAATAGGCATCTAAGCCCATGCCTCAACCAATCTCTTAATTCTGAAACCTCTTTTCTGCCCTTTTGGTTTCCACTTATTCCATGACAGAACTATCCAAGGGGAGTATAGAGTTTCTCCAACAAAGAGTAATTCACTTGGTAAGCCAGGGAAGAAATCTGACCTCCTCACCACAATCAACAATAATCGAGCCATTAGGACTCTCTGAAAGTTACTAATCACCCCCTTTACCCTTTTGATCAGATAGCGGTTTAAAACTTACCCCTCCTTCCAGGGGACTTGCTATCCACCCCAGTTCTCCCTGAACTGATCTGGAATCCAGCAAGGTAACTGCAGAAAGGTACAAATAAAAGAGATTAAATTCCAGCTGCCAAAAGACGATATTAAAATAAATGGTTTACCTGAACGTTTCCATATGTGCGGAGCACGATCGCATCCACCTTCCACTTGAAATGAAATGTTATTTCCGATCGCGCCAGTATCTTAAAAACACTTCGAAACTCTCTCTGAGGAACCGCACGTTCGTTTCCCGGCGCACTGGAGCGGCTCAGGGGCGCGCAGGGGAGCGGCGGAGTCTCAGCACCTGCGAGAGACAGCGGAGCGCCTCTCGGAGCGCCGGGCACTGCGCCTGCCGCTGCCTGGGACAGCGGGCCCGCCTGCCAGCNGCCAGCCAAAGGCTCAAAGTCGGTACTTTCCGAGGCCCCAGGAGCTCGGCTAGGCACCGAGAGACCTGGCAGGGGCTCCCGAGGGGACCGGCTCCTCACGCCCACACCGCGGGACAGCCGCGGGCTTCCCCCGCAGAGCCGCCGCCGGACCGTCCCGCAGAACGGGCTGAACCGGGGCCCCGGGGAACGGCGCGGAGCCGCCAAGAGCTCCCGGGAGAACCGGTTTCATGAGCCGCCCTCGGATGCGAGGCCGCTCCGGCGCCGCTGGCGGGAGCGCTGTACCTGGGCGGCCCGGCTCGGCCCGGCCGGGGCAGCGGCGCGGGGGAACGCGAGGGGCAGGCGGCGGCCGCTCCGCCCC
>VZTR01023942.1:741941-817278 GCA_013400775.1 Chaetops frenatus | reverse complement strand
GGGGGGGGGGGGGGGCGGGGAGGTGGGAAAGGCGGGCTCGGAGCCATTCCCTCTGAACGCTGAGATCCATCCGGACGCACAAGCCCGTGCGCATCCCCCTCGTCCGCAGCCGAACAGGACGCGTTCACCCCGGCCGTGCCAGGGGACACCTTAGGCTGTCCCCGGGAACCCGCCCTGTGCAGCCACAGCCCCGCTTTGCTTTGAACGCTACGAACATCTTCCTTCTTAAAAAAATACTCCCTAAATGCGCCTTGACAACAAAATCGTAGTTTGCAGAAGCCCGCTAAACCTTGGGTTGGGTCAGGCAGCGTCAGTGGGGTGAGCACCGTCCTTGAACAGTCTGTGCTCACAGAGCTGCTCCCGGACCTGTCTGTCCGTCCGGCCGTCCTGGCCGCCAGCCGGGACAGCGCTGCGGGACCGGGGCAAACCGAGCAACCCCCCCCCGCTGCCTGCCCGCTGATGCTCCGTCCCCCCGCCGCTATCGGTACCGCTGCCTGAGCCTCGGGAAGCTCCAGAACCGGCGGCTCCCGCAGCTCCTCCCCTCTTCGGGCACCGAGTCCCCCGCGCTCCCACCCGCGGCTCTTGGCGGCGGCGCTGCCTCAGTTTCCCGCAGATTCGGAGGCGGTCAGAGCCCCCCTTCTCCCGTGGGCGCAGCTCCCTCGCTCCCGGAGCGCCCTCTCGGCACCCCCGGCGCTCCCTCGGCTCCTTCCCTCGGCTGCATCCCAGCACCCTGGAGTCGCGGAGTCGCACCCAGACTCTCCCAGGATTTTTCCTCCGTCTGGGATAAAAGAAATCCTTGCCAGGCTTAGGTGTAGCTTCCACACAGAAGCCCTTTACAGGCTCGATTAGCTAAAAAAATACTTCGAAAGCGACTTAAAGTTTGACTAACAATTCTGTGCATCAGGAAACACGCCTGCCCAGAATCTGCTGTTTTCTCTTTAAATCACTCTACTTTCCCCCAAATTCAAATATCTGGAAAACATGATGCTTACAAACACACCCTTACTGATACTTTTGCTTAAAACAAAGTATCTTTCACCTGTTTAATTTCAGGTCAAGATCGAGGGAGGATGCATTTTTTGGCTCTTAAAACTGCCGTTAAGAAGGTTTATTAACAAAGTATTTACAATAAGGTTCCTATTCCTGAGGCTCAGATTGTTTTCCTTAGCCTTGAACGTTTCTTTTGGAGCTCCCACTGGCAGAACCTTAAAGATAACCCTGCAAAGATAGTTGGTGTGTTTTTCTCTTTCCGTAGAAAATAAATCTTTTAAGCGGCTGCTTGGATAATGGGCGTTAGAAAACAGTGCAGCCCATTCAATGCAACTGTTAAAACTTGTACTTCCTGACTTTAATTATCTACAAGAATTCTTGGCCTAATGAGAAGGAAGAAAAGGTTTAGTGCCTTTTTATTATTTACACAGAAATATAGGCAGTCCTCAATTAAAACTATCTGAATGTTCTTCTTTTCACATCTTTGATGCCTCTGACAGATCTACTACTAGTCAGGATAAATTTTATGGGAATGGCGAAGCATCAAAACGTCTTCTTTTTTTAATTGAAGTTATTTTTGTGGCAATGCCAGCAGAGTCAGTCGTCATTAAAAATATATAAAATGCTTTGAAACCTTAAATTTTTTTCTGTAATTTAATGCAACTTTAATTTGTTAAAAAAAGTCACATAAAATAAACACAGACAATGTAAAAAAGGCCTGCAAATGTCATAAAATAAAATGTTTGCAATCCTACCAAATCCACTATATTTTGGCTCCATTATGTGGGTGTTTTTTTTTTTTTTTTTAAGAAGTCTTGCCAAAATAATCACAATTTCCTTACTTTGTGTCATTTCAACGAATCGTAAAAGCCCAGCTTGGTTTTAACAGATGTCATTGATACTTGGACTAAATCCTGTTCTTGGCTTCAGCCAGTAACTCCACCCTTCAACAAAGAATCTGACATCAAAATTTATTCCTTAAAATTTTGTTACAGCCGTTGGAGCTGTTACATTTGTCTTAAACGCCTATTACCTGAGCAGCCTGTGCTGCTGCCAGCCTGGCAACTTATGTTACTGTAACTCACTATCAGGAGTGATTTAGCTTTGATGGGAACTAATCATGTTTGCACCATCATCAAGTTTACACCATTTAAACGGTCAATTTAATGCAGCTCAATAAAGCACGGCCAGGGTCTCTGGTATTTGTCTCAGATCTTGTATTTGTTTCAGCTCCTCAGTGAAACTGTATTCACTTGCAGCAGACAGTGTAATAATTATGACAGTGTGTTAAATATTTGATCCTGTCTGCTTCAGAGAGGTCAACCCCAGCCGAATTATTTAGAGATCAGGACTCGAGTGGTACAGACAAACAGGCACATGAACACACAAACACAGAGCCTCTGAGAAACTGTAAATCATCTTGAAATGTAAGGACTGAAATATTGTTGTATTTCCTACTCACTCACAGTTTCTTCTCCTCCTATTTTAAAGCACTGAGGGAATATATTAGTGTATAAATAACCGGGCATTGACACAAGGGCATAGTCTTGGATGTATCTCTGTAGTTAATATAATTCCTAACAGAACACTCTGAATGGATATCAAATGTCTCTCACACATGTGTGCTTATACACACAGAATTGCTTTACATTTTTTCCAATCACAAACACAGCATTTACAAGTTACATTAAGCCCCTGAAAAGGCTGTGATTTTGGATGAAAATTCGGTCCTATTTTTACTTTATCTTTTCATTCTCCATTTTTCTATGTCCACCTACTCGTGCTCGTCCATCTCCCCAGAAGCATTTTGCTGTCAGTCAAGTGACAACCTCAGTAGGAAGCTCTGTGTGTTCATGGGCCTCCTGAGGCCCAGCACTACATTTTAGATGGGGGNGGGGAGGAAGCACAAGCTCTTCCTTTAGTATGCAATTCCACAGCCTGCAGGAAAAATTCACCCATCTCCTCTGAAAAGCCTTTTCCTTCAAAAATGCAATCCTATTTACTCCACTCCCACACAACTTCCACCCTACTTGGCTATTTGCAAAAGAGCATAAAATAACCCCAGGAAGTGTAAGACTCACTCACAGAGTCTCATTGTCAAAGGGAATAATGCCCCAAAGGTGCACCTTTATCAGGCTTGGCACCAGAGAGTCACTGCCTGCTCCTTCCCAGTACAAGTGCTCAGATGTGCCCAGCCTTTCCCACCCTGGATTTACTGATTCTTTTGGATCTGTGAGTATTAAACATTTGCCAGTAGATTACCTGACAAAATTTATTGCTAGCTATTTCAGAATAACAGCTTTTTGTTTGATGTGAGTAAGATTTCGTTCCTCAGGTCACGTTTGCTTCAGATGAAGTTGCAGGCTGTAATACAAAAAGCCGTAGCGGGAGAACATCTCCATGAAGGTAATATGCATTTCTACAAACATCAAGCTGGCAGAATGATTTTGTTTCAGCTGGGATTAGCAGGAGTTTTGCTGCTGACCTCAATAAGAAAAGGATCAGTTTATAGCTCACTTGCAAATCTACTCTGCAAAAAATGCGAGCTTTAGGCACTGTAGATTATTTACACTTCCTTTTGTTCATCGTGATCATCATCACAAGATTTTCCTATTCATTACTGCCTTGGTGCTGATTACAGGACCTGTGACAGTGTCTTTATTCAGGGTAGGCACACGGCGTGACTTGACAATATACAGACAGACAGATGCATAGATTTTTTGCCTTTTCTAACCAGCAGCTCTAAGGGAAACTAGAGAACCGTAAGTGAAATGTAACAGGATTTTAATGACCATTGAAGTAGTATCTTTCATTACACTGGTCCTGGCAACACAACTCAAATCTCATAGTTAGTCTAAAATTTATAATACGCCATTACCAGGTCCCTGAAAGGAAATCCTATCAGCAAAGCTATTTGCAAATCCAGGAGTGTTTACAATGCAGATTATGTTTCCTAAGAGAAATAAACATAAAAGGGCACTGGCAAAAGGTAAAATCCGAGAAACAGTGCAGAAGGAGCAGAGAAATAAGTGCACCAAAATGTCAAAACAGGTATTACTGCTTTTCACTGAATAAGCAGATCAAATGTAAGCAATGCAAGCTCCCACCTCTGCTCACCGCAGCTCTCACCCTCGGCAAGGCCGGCGACAAGCACAGACCTGCAGGTTTTTTCCTGTGAAAGTGTGACCAATAAACCAGAGCAAATAACTGTGTAAGGCTGCAGGTTGTTTGCAGTGCACAGATGCTTGGCAGCCTGGAGAGGAATGTGCCTGCCCACGTTTCACTGGAAGGTTATTTAAAGCCGCGGAGGTTAACAGACGCCTTAGTTATTACACACCGCTTTCGAATCTCTCGGTCTTTGTGCTGCCTGTCCTCAGCCGCTGTGCTCCTTGCGCCGTCAGGATGATTTGGGAGCGGCTCGGCTTCCAGAAGATGGAAGCTGGCGGGATGAAGGTGTGGGGCTGGCGCAGGAGCGGTGCCGGTGGCAGGGGAGATGCTGGCAGGGCCGGGGCCAGCAGCCAGGGGGGACGTGCAGGGACAGCCTCCTCCCAAGGGCTCCTCGCAGCCCGGGCGAGGCAGCGAGTGCCATTAATAATGAAACAAACCCCAGCCAAAGAGCCTCTGCCAGCGAACGTGGGCAACCTGCCCCTAGCAGCTCCAGAGGAGCCTTAGCTGCATTGGAAAGGTAAAGCTAAAACTGCAAACCGCATCCGGAGTTCCTTAAAAGCGCCCACTCATTTCTCTGCACTGGGGAGAACGATCAGCCTGGCAGACTTGGGTTTGCTCTGCCAACAACAGGGTCGCAGTTTAAGATTCTGAACCAGATTCTGGCCTGTTTTAAGATGGTTGAATTTTACCAGCAGCTTAGCTACTAAGCTTTAATAGGTAGGCAGAATTGGGCCCTTCAGTGGAAAACAGAATAAATCTAAAATGAATATAAATGAAAACAAAGTGTTTCGCAGATTTTTTTCATGGTGGAATTTTAGGTTTCCTGCCATAATTTACTGCAGGTATTATTAAAAAAAAATATTAAGCATTGCTTTAATTGCACCACTAAAAGTTCACTATAAACAAAGATAATTTTTGTGCAAAAATCTCTGAATTGCCTTTTTTGTAAACCTGTCAACAGAATAGAGTGTCAGAGCTCTAATTCATTTTCATTCTGTGTGTTCAGAGACAGCGATCTTTTCAGAGATTATTTATGCAATGATGGTACCAATCAAACTGCACCAGAGACAGGTTCTCTACAGAGCACTGAAGCTTTCTGGCACTTCTAATAGAGTGTAAATCCCAATTAACTCAGATTAAACCATCCTATCTGAGATGGTCCTTCTATTATTATGAACAAAATATTGGCAACCAAATAGGAGAAAACTCTGTAAAGCAAGAAAAAAATACCAACTCCTCCTCCTTTTTTAATGTGTGCTATTTTTAGTAGCAGGGCATATTCTTTATCCTTCTTTACAATTAAATAAAAAGTCATTGCTTTTTGTTCCAAAAAGTGGAAGGTATTTGTACATTTTTTTTCTATGCGTGCAGGCATAACTGATACATTCACAGGACAGGAGAAAGATTAATTTTGTAAGTTAACCTCTGGGAGAAGGGCTCTGCTGCAAGCTCTGCACAAACCTGCTGAAACAGCCACTGCAGCAACACTTTTGAAGCTGGATATATGTAACTGCCCACCTTAAAACAGTGATGCTAAGTAAACATAAAGTCAGAAAAATCTGTAGGCATCTAGTGCCTGTTGTGCCATTGTTGCCACGAATATGGAGATGTGCAGTTCCTAGAGGTAACATCTGTAAGGAAGTGTGAAACTTGTGGTCTGGAGGTTGGCCAGCCTTAAAGTAGTGATGAGCTTACCTCAGGATCTGAAACATTGCCTGTATTTCTCTGTTCTGATTTTGGATTACCTGGAGGTACAAGAGGATGGTTGTTTATTAGCTAAGACTCTACTTGTCCTGTTTTAGGGAACCACTAACTGGAAGAAGTGAGTATATGTGTACGTATGTGCTCTAGTTCAGCATTTGCACTGATTTTGTAGCAGAATACTGCAAATATTGGATTAACTTCATGTAAGCAAAATAGTAGGCACAGAAATTAAAAATTGCAAGGACAATGGGAAAAAAACCACCGTCCCTCGCTTTTATATTAGAAAAGTGGCAGCCGTTCTTTTCCTCAGTGCTGTCACTGATATTGGAAGAGTTCAGAGAATGAAGTAGTTTGTTGTGCTGGGCAATGCTGTCAGAGTATTTCCTTGTTCTCTCTTTATTTATACCCATCTGCTGGATCTTGTCATGCACTGAGATATTCTTGTACAGCTTTTAGCACAACCAGACCTCAAATCCACTCTCAAGAAGCTGAACATCATTGTTACATTAGAACAAAAGGTGTTCACGGGTCTTATACCTGCATTGCACATTTCACAGGCAGGAACCTCATTTTAAGAATTTTTAAATTTCTGACGTGTAAATTAGCTCCTCCTATTTCCTACACCAAAGGCACCATGAACCATTTCTCTCCAGCAGCAAACACTCTTTGTGTGTCCCATTTCCCTCTCAGTTTTCTTTCAGCAGTAACCATCTCATTCCTTTAATGGAAGTCAGACCCAAACCTTGAGCATATTTTCTTTTACACAGATCTGTAACAACAATAAAGAGCAGGGACACATCTCCCTGAATTCTACCTTAAGGCCAGATTTCCATTAGAAATTACTCATTGATGTTGTTTCACTGACACAGTGACTGTAAGACTTTTCTAACATGTATGCAGTTGATATTTCCAGTGATATTTTTTTCCCAAAGAAGTTGTCTCGCAGTACTCTGAGGTAAATAGCAAAAATATTAAGTTTGGGGAGAAATGTGCAACCACTGCAGCTTTTACAGGCACAAAAATGCCACCCCTTCAGCTGCCTCCTGTGCCCACTCACCATTACTAATCCTTATTCACACAACCACACTGGCCACAGTTTCCAACGCAGACCAAAATTAGTAGTGGAAAACTTGCTTGCCTTGCTTGAACAATGGGCTAAATCCTAAGAGGGAGTGTGACTAACTATTTGCCTTGACCCATTGTGATCCCTTGTCCCCCATTTCCAGGGCTTGCACAGGACCAGGAAAACAGCAAACACTCATTTGCAGTATGTTGGAAACAAAAGGAAAGGACTCTTGGTCATTTTTTTGTCGTCTCCCTTCTGCACAGAAGGAACATCCATAGCAAAATTTATGGGTTTTCTTCCCTTGATTACTATCTGAAACTTTCATCAAAATAGATCTTTGGGAGAAATCAAGTAAAAGAAAATATAGATTTGTTTGAGTTTCACACACATCCACACCCCATTCAAAAACAATAAAAATGCCAGCAAGATACTCAAAGAAAGAGCTGTAAAAGTAAAATAAATTCCCAGTGGTGACATCTGTTAGTATAAGGATTATTCAAACATCTGTAGAGTTTTCCAAAGAAATGCCAGGATGGCTTCCTACCAAAAGGCAGCTCAGTCTAATATCCTCCTTTGCTAATCTACATACAAACCCTGTTTCTATATCTTTTTGGCTCTAGAAAAGCCACATGCTTGTCTTGACATGGAAATAAAAAGCAATTCAAAGGGAATCTGAAAGTGCATATATTGGGAATCAGCTTAAATTGGCCTTGGGATTAGAGAATTATCTTTTTGTGAAGCTGAGCACAATTGTCAACACATGGTTTGGTAAGAAATACATTTCTTCTGAAAGCAACTTTATCATCTAGCGTGAGACAGTTGCAATTTGAGAGGACACCAGCACGATAAGGTGATCTGTAAAAAAATATATTCGGCCTATTTTTGATAATTTTTTTTTACCAATGAACACAAACAGGCATGCAAATGTGGAAAACCTGAATAAACATGCTGCCAAGCACGTGGATGGAAAGGCAAACCAAAAGAACCCACTGGAAACGGCGCTGTAAACAGAACCAGAGGCCATAGAGGTACTCCAGAGCTGTCCCAGACACGGCACTCTCCATTCTCCTCACACTTCTCAGGTGGCTGATGCAAACCACCCACACCCTGAGCCTCGTGGAGAGAGCCCTGAGCAAGCTGGGCTGTCACCCCTTTCTATCAGTGCCAGAAGTCCCACACCAGTGGAACTGCACCAGGAATGACGTCAAGTTTGACACCAGCAGCTCCCCACCCCACGTGGAAATACCTGATGGCTTCATCACACCGGGGAGTTCCTACAGCCCACAAACTGATGAATAAATTTTAACTGAGGATTGCAACAATATCTCTAGCATTGAGAATGAATCCATTGGAACTTGAAGTTTCCAAAGCTTGAGCATAGGAACTTAATTTGGAGGCATTTACCAATACACCAATGAAATCAAATATAAGAAGACAAAATTCCAACACGTGACATTTGTGAGTGCTAACGATTTTTTTCTCCTTTAATTAAAATTCCCTTTAAAGTGTTCTCTAAATAAAACATTGCTTAAAATGCATCTGCTTCAGAGTCTATCACTCACACCAAGCTTTCTGAAAAAAAATTGCCGCAGCTTAAAAGGCACTATAGGATATTTAGACTAGAGTTATCTCACAACATGTTCTCTGGCTGCTCTGTTATTTGAGCTCGAAATGTTAAACACGTGAAAGCAACATAAAAGGATCTTCCCTTTAAAGCACATTTTCCAAATTCTCTTTATCTGTTATTTAGAACCCCATAAAGATCTGTGTGTGTCTACCCATCTGCAACTACATTTATTTTTGCATGTTTTTGAGTGCAGATCTCTCAGTGTCATAAGGTCTTCATAAATAAATCAACCTACTTAGATCTGCATGCTTTGAATAACAAGTCAGCCACCAAACCAGCAGATGGATACATTTTTAATTAGGTAAGCAGTCAATGCCTGTTGGTTTGAAAACTCTCTTGTTTCTCTTAAAAAGACGGAAACTAACCAAATTAAATCCAAAATTGCAGTGGGACAGCCTAGTGGTTTTAATCTGCATGTAGCTGCAAATCAGCTTAGACCCCAGCCTGTGAGACAGCTTGAACAAATGCAATATTTTATATCAAGCAAACCTCAAAGTGAAATATTTAAGGATCTTGCAAGAATACATTGTAAACAATATGTATTTTTCAATAACACATGTGGTTACTTATGCAATCTTCTCACTTGAGCAAGACTCTCTGATCTTAATTCATTTACTGTGTTGCCTTTGCAATCTCTCAAGCAAAATATTTTTAAGCAGCAACTTTTAATTTACATAATCAGACATACTTTCCCAAATAACATGGAAGAAACTCAACATTAACATCTTGTACTGCTTAAATAATCCATGAAAAGAAACTTCATCAGTTCCAGTTAACTTCTTCCCACAAAAATGTTTCTGCTTTGGACTGGGAACAGAATTTAGCATGACAGATACACATCTTACTCGTAGCAAACTTCCCACACTCCTCTGAACTCCCCCAGCTCCTGAAAGTCCAGGTAAATGCTGCAGAGAACACCAGGACAGGGCTGAGAGCTGGCCCGTGGCAGAGAGTCCCAGAGGAGACCTCTGTGTACCAAGGAGTGCCAGGGCACCTGGCTGCCTGCAGGCAATGGGTCAGCCCAGGGCCACCTGTCCCGGTGTCCCCTCCTCACCCAGCCCTGGCACCTTCTCCCCACTGGCTCCCATTAACCAAAACAAGGCCTTTTGTGCCCGTTCTCCCATAAGGGTCTGGAAGTTTTCCTCTAGTTTCCCAAGCATCTTCTCTCGCTCTTCTGAACCAGTGAAATGCATCAAAGGAAAGAGCTCTCAGGCCAGGAAGGCAGCAGAGCTGGCAGCAGGCTGTGGCTTCACGGGGTGTGAGGAGACAGCACGGCACCTCTGCCTGCCCAGACAGCACTGGCACTCCCACTCCTCCTTTCCAGACAGAGCCACGACCAGGAGACAAGGCTACCCCCCAGGAAATTACGCCTGTCTCAATGCGACCAGGCAGTGCAGACGATTGTCCTTGGAACACAAAGGCTGCTCTGGCAGTAGGAGAGCCAGGGCTCCCCATGGGCATCCAGCTGTCTCCTGCTTGGCTAAAAGCACCCTGCACCCCCTTTGCTGTGCACACTGACCCCAGTGTGCAGCTGCTCCATACCTGACACACAAAACCGTCACAAGAGTTTCAGGGGCCGACGTGAGGGTCTCATGTTGGTACCGAGGCGACAAAATAAATTCTTCTTGCTCCTTGTTCAGTTTTATGCTTACAAAAAGGAATAAAATTCACAGAGTAGAGAAAATCTCCAGACATAAAATCTGATACTTAAACAAAATAGCTTAAAAGTAAATGGGCCAGGTTTAATCTTTGATGTCACTTCCTTGGATTTCATGATACAACACCTGAGGTGAATTCTTTCCATTTTACTGCAGCACACTCTTTTCCCTGCATAAGCTTATGGTAAAATAATAACCAAGTTTCCCATATGTTAAATAGTAAAGTTTAGCTCTATCATCTCTTTCTATACCTTTACAGTTCTCTTCAGTTGACCAAATGGAAAATACTGTATCTCTGGGGCAGGCTGGAAAAGAAATAAAGGTTTGACTCTCATCCTAGTTTTATGGGAATCCTGCAGATGTAATTGTACTGATTTCTAGGAAATTGCTTCAGATTTGTGCCATTAGTTAGATCAAAATCTAGATGTCAGTGCACCCTGAAAATATCCAGCTCTGCAAAAAGGTTCAGGATTACTCTGAGTTTTACATCCTGAAGTCTAATTGCACTGTGTAAAATAACATTTATTAAAGATCAGATATGAAATATAAAGATGGCAATTATTTGAAACTTTAGGATGTAATATTTGCCCACTGATCTACATGGGCCATTATGCTAAAAAAACTGTAGTAGTACAGGAAATAAAATTTCTCTTATATGTGGCATGACTTTATATTCTTAGCTGAAATGAAAATACTGCAAGATGGAGAATATTAGTAGGGCACGCTGAGGCCAACTTGTATTGTTTAGAAAATCTTTTTAGCTGATAGTTCCTGTCCTGTGCTACAATTTTCTTTGTGCCTAGTCTGAGATATGTGTTGTAGCTCACAACTGAGAGGGAAAGAAAATGCTGTAATTTAACTGTTGCTGCTGAAGAGAACTCACCACGTTTATTTGAAAAAGCAGAAAATTACAGTGGGCTGTGCAGAGCCCTACTGCTCCCATGTACAGAACCCGTGCTGAACAACTCAAGCACAGGCCTTGGAGCTCTGTAGGCTGGAAGGCAGGTGAAGGAAAGGGGCAATGTGCCTGTTGGTGAGCTGGGGGGCTGAGGGCTGACAAAAATGGGATGAGAACACCCTTGCTGTATTTCAGCTCTGCATTAGAAAATTAAGGATCAATATGACAAAGTGAAGGATAATTTGAGTCCTGTGCACTCAAGCATTTTTGTGCTGGGACCTGGAGCCTTGTGCTCAGAGTGCCCTATAGACCATCCAAATAGCATCACCCTAACTGGGAGGAATAGACCTCATTAGACAACCACCACAGCCTTTGTTTTACCACTTTGTACAGTTTCTTGGAAGGAGCTAGGCAGCCAAAAATTCATGGGGTTTTTTATGGGCAACAGTAGAAAGATGGAGCCTTTCTATTGAAATAAAGGGATTTATGATTTACATTGATCTGATGATCAATATCAGAATAACTTAAAGGAGGATTATGCTTGTTCCATTAACAGGACTTCCAAACCAGTGTTTTAAACAATAAGAAGAACGGGTGTAAATTTCAAAACAATGTATTTTGTTCTTATCCTTCAATCCTGTTCTGACCTCCTCTCCCAGATTCTCTTAAGTGTATAAAAGCCTAAAGAATACAATATTATTGCTCAATTTTGTCTGCCTTTCATTAACATTTATATGAGTTTGTGCCATGCCTTTTGCTGTTTTCCAGCTGATAAATGCTTTCTTAATATTGCTCGCAGATCATTTTGCTTACAATCAAGGAAGAGAAATTAAGTTTAACATCTGAGAGCTTTAGGCAGAAAACGTCAAGCGTGGACCAGATGACCTCATGAGAGCTGCAGCCTCTCTTTGTGCCCCAGATTGGCTGGTATTGTTTTGGTGCTGCTGCTGCTCTGGAGCGACAGAACTAACGTGATTATGAGACCCAGCCACATCTGGCGGGCTCGGCACCCAGCTGACAATGGCACGGCTGGCGGGGGTCACGGGCTGAATGCGCCCCAGGAGCACGTGAGGGTGTGCAGCCATAAAGCTGCTGCAGCCAGCGAGGGCAGCCCAGCATTCCTGGGCTTCATCACCCCACAAAATTGATGGGCCACAACAGAGCAGTGGCACGGCACACAAAAGTGGCGATGCCAGAGAGACGGATGCGCCGCGGGCGGCGCTTGACATCTCCTGGCTGCGGGCTCTTGTGTGCCGTCATTTATGTCACCCTAATGATTGATTGCTTTCAGATCATTCCCATTCTACCATATCTCTGAGAATTTCCCTCTTCTTCAAACATCTTTTTGTTCCACCGGCCCTAGGCTGCAGATGGCATCAACCCACGCATCTCCATTGTTTGAAGGCTGCTAGAGCTCCACCATTCTTTGGGGGAATGCTCATAGTTGAGTAGCTAGTGTCCAATTAAGTCCTCAAACTGTGGCTGTGGGCACTTTAACCTTTCTATTCCCTTGCTCTCTTAGGAATTTCATTGCCCGTGGCAGCTGCAACTCAACAATACCTAAAAAAGTCACCGAGAAAGAAAATCAGGAGACGCGTCTTTAAGGTTATGGAAAAGCACTTCAAGTGATGGCTACAGCTGCATCTGTCACACCTCCATAAAGGTTCTTCTGATCATGTTTCACAAAGTGAATTATCATCTCTGGCATGCAGCATTGCAGCAGACTCTGTGTGAAGACAACAGGCTAAAGCTCCTGCATACTGGGAAGCCAAAAATGCCTCTGGGATGCTTATGCAAATCATTAATTTTTCTCTGATATCTCAACCATTCTGTGTGACACTTAAAATATCAATGATTCAATATTCATATGACAGAAAAATGCAATAATTCAGTGCTTGTATCAAGAAAACATGGAATCTTTTTAAGTCTTTTTATTTTTGGCAAATCTAATAGGGCATAATGTCAGGGGAATTAGTATAGTGGATAGTAAATAACTTCGTCAACTCACAGCAACCAACTACAGCAGACTTTATTAGTTTGTATTTTCTCCTTCATTAGAAAACACCACCACCAAAAAGAAAATATTTGCAACTAATTCAGATGCTGACAAGAAGATATCCAAAAGAACTTCAAGTTTCCACAGAAGGCTTTTTCTGTCACTGTGTGTTTGCAGCACAGTGTCCCAGTGTTCTCTGGAGCTCTGTGTACTCTCTTTCACTTCTGGAAAGAGAAAGGGATTTTCCACAACTCCCAAGAAATCCTCCCAGCCCTATGTTCCTCAAATAGCATCAAACACCATTACTCAGATACAGTACCAAGAAGCAGCAGAAAGAGGTTTACTTTTTGTCCCTCAAAACACAGACTAATTTGGGGTTTGGGTAGGATGTATCAAAGTCTATAACACACTTCATTTATCAACACTACCTGTAGAGGGATCTGTTCCTGTATAAACCTAGTCAGGATTCAAGCCACAGGGCACACTGAAGCCCATCAGTTTCAGGAGGAACTGGGCTCCTGTCTAACAAGCACCACTGTCACTGTATGCCCAATGCAGAATTTCCTACCTTCTGTCAAAAGCCAGTGAAAACTTTCAGCTGGACTGGGGAAGTCTGGTGATACCAAACAAAATACTCAAGGGACTCACATTGTGCCAAAAGGGAAAAAACATTACCAGAGAAAGAGGGTAAGAGCAATAGGTCAGCTTGTGCTGGCCAAAGTTACAACTGACTGCACTTCTTCTTAAAAAAAAAAAAAAAAAGATCTTAAACTATGGCGTTTAATAGTTCTGTGGACAGGGTTAATTTCTCATCCAGTGCTGCTTATCTCTTCTTTTGTTTAATTTTTGTACAGGTAACAAGGGATGCAAGATATCTGTCAATGGCTGCAAGCCTGGATGTGTCCTCAGAGTGAAGATCAGAAGCACTGATCTGTTTTCCTTTCTTCTTTTTTTTTTTTTTTTATTTTAATAAGTATCTGAGGAGTTCCTGTGAAAGCAATTCATGTAACTGGGTCACAAAGAATGAGAGCTGTCCTTGGGCAGCCTTTGAACAGGCACAAATATGTTTTCCTCTTTATTTCTTTTTCAGCAGAGTAGAAAACATAAGCCCCTTTCCATAAGCTTTATTTCATTTTTAACAGGCTCTGCGAGTCCCGAGAACCCACAAACAGTGCTGAATATAACTCAAATAGTCTCCAATACACACACTCCAGGTCTGATTCTCATTTAAACTTAGGTTTGCATTATCTTAACACCCACTGTTAAACTGTTTTCATTGCTGGAACTGCAAGGAAGGGTTTAATTTTAGGGAGAGGGCAGATCAAAATATTTTGCCAGTGCCAGTTCAAGCAGGAGGTGCTGTGCTGCAGAGACAGCAGTGCCAGCCATGGAACAAGGGCCTGACCTGTATTGATCCTGCACTGAAACCCAGCTCTCATTGGATTAAGTTACCTAAATGCTGTGGATGTGTAGAGCTTTTTAGATGCAAGAAAAGACAGCAAATGTGTTTTTGAAAGAGGGCAGATGAGCCCATGTGCCCTGACAATGGTGAGTGGTCCCAGTCCTTGTTCCCTTTGCAGGGGTGGGACCAGTCCACAGTGTCCCATAATATGCTTTTACTGACTTTGGGGCACAGTAATCTTAATCTTACAATGTAGATATATTCAATATAACCTGGATGTAATGAGTAAAAAAAAAAAAATTAAAAAGGGATATATTTTTGGAGAGTTGAGAGGGTATCTGTGGCTTTCTTTTGCCATACTGCCTTTAAGCTGCCTTCTGATCCCCTGATGGCTGCTCACAGTTGCCATGAGCTGCAGCAGCTCTCAGGTAAGAATAAATTATTTGAACTGACTGAATGCTTGCACAGCAGGGTGAGGTGATGGGAAGGAGAGTTTCTCTTCAGTCAATATTGGCCCAGAAAATAGGTTAGACAGCTCAGTCCAAAAAAACACCAAAGAAAAAAACAAAAAAAACCCAACCAAGCAAACCCTACCAAACCTAACCAAACCAAACCAAACCCCAACCACCCAACCAAACAAAAAAAAGCCAAAACCAAAACAAACAAACAAACAAAAAACCCCACAAATAACTATTTGGTCATTGTGCAAGACGGTGTTTGTCCAAAATCCAGTTTACTAGTTTACTTCATTTCCAAGTAGTAAATTGTGTTTTGAGAGATAACTCTGCATTAACACTTGCAATTAAGCATCAGAATTTGAAAGGCTGTGTAAAAGGTAGATTCTGACATGCACCCCTCTCTCTGCTGCACAAATTATGTGCTTTTCTCAGTACTATTTCAGTGAAAATCAGGAGGATGTCTTTTATGCAGCCAAGCACTTAATCTTGAGTATAAAAGCACCTCTCTTGACTTCCTCAAGATTATTCCTGTGCCTGCCTTTGGCATTTAAGCACTAAGTTGAACCAAAATCCATAGTATTATCTAAAGAAAATAACTAAATACACTAGACTAAAACACAAAGTTTGTGAGGACCATTGCTGTGGAGCCCATTTTGTGGAATGGATAATATTCATAGAATAAAACAGGACAGAGGTTTCTATTGCTCTGTCACCTGAATCCTAATGAAGAAACTGAGGAGCTACAAATAGGGCCACAGGCTGACTGAGACTGGCAGGGACCTGTGGAGGTCATTTTATCCAACCCCTTTCTCAAGCAGGGTCACCTACCACAGGCTCCCCACAGCCATGGGCATACTTGTTGCTTTGAAAGCATGTGAATGCTAGAAACACCTCCAACCTGAAAACAAAACAAAACAAAACAAAACAAAACAAAACAAAACAAAAAAAAAAAAAAAGAAATTCATATTAAGAGTAAGTTTTCAGATTCCTGAGAGAACTGAAGTCAAAGACTTGCAGGAGAACAGAAATAGCCACGAACATCACAAAATAAACTCTCCTCAGTCTCCAATCTGACAGTTACTGATGATCTTAGGATAATACATCATACATCATTTTGGCCTAAGGACTGGAAAGAGCTCTTTTTGTAGAGTAACATCCCCTGCAAAAGGACAGAACGTTCTCTCAATTCGATCTCTACACCTCTAGTCTGTATCCCTGTTTTTCATAAAGACCATGGGGACTGAAGGCAGAATTGGACCTATTCTTCCAAAGAAAACAGGAGAATCTGTAAATTTTTTAATAAGAAAAATAATTTTTTTGCCTGATGAAAACTATAGTTTTACATTTATTTTTATGCCATAAAAAAAAAATCTACAGTACCTTCAAAATGTGCCTACAGCAGGATCAGCCCACCTTTTTGTCAGGGGAGGAGGAAATGACCCTTTGAAGGCATTAGCTGGCCCAGTACCACACCATGACTGCTGCTGGGGATTTTGCAGTGGAGACACTGTCATGGAAAAGCAGCATTTCCATCACAGGCTGTCCAGTTCACAGATGCACGTGAGCTCTGACACAGACAGGGGTTGTACTTCCACTCTGACTTGAAGTCACAGACAGCAGAACCCATGGACAGCAGTGGGCTCTTCCCAAAAACAAAGCAGTCAGAAGAATGGAGTGGAAATACTCATTTCTAGACTGCACATGCTTTCCAGGTTCCCTACAGGAAGTGTTTCTGTACAAGGATGGACTAGGCTGCTGTTCAAATCATCTACATGCTAAACACTCTTCTAGTAATGTTTCTGTTAAAATAAGCCTTGACAGTAGGCTCAGCATCCAGGATCTCCTTTTTGACCTCTCTCCCCAATGAAAATAAGCTTGATATGCAGATCTGTGTCTGAATTTCTGTTTCATGCCAACAGAAAGAGAAAGGTAGTAAACCAAAATTCACTCCTTAAACTTTCTGAGTTTCCATGCTCTCATCAGGTTTGAGATATTCATGGCAAAGGCACATCTTATCTGGAAACATAGGAAGGAGAGATGGGTGTTCAGATCTGTGTTACCACAATAATAAGAAAGATTTATTTTTTATTTTCTATTTTTAGTGTCATTTATTTAGTAGCTCCACTAAAAATCAAACAATATTCTGGTATCCATGATCAGCATATAGCTCATAAAGAAGAATCAGCAGTTTGCAATTTCAGCTCAGTCACTGTAACTTTTCTTACACTCTCCTCAAGACTTTACTTATTTATTTATTGCATTTCTAAGGATTTTCTGTTAGGGCCTGTGGACACGTGTAAGTAACAGCCATAAAAATCAAAAATACAATCACAATCCCTGACCAAACTGGGTTAGTGAAAAGAAATGATTTATGCTCTGCACAATTCCTCTCTGTGCTAAGCTTAACAGGAGCAATTGTTTTTCTTCCAGCAGCACTCATAACACAATCACTACATTTGACCTTGGAAATGTCTGCCTAAGAACTACACACCTCCCAGGGTTAAAGAGCTGGAGTTTGTGGGGGTTTTTTTGCCCCAGATCAGAATCTTTTAACATAAAAGGTTCATAGATTTCTTTCAAGCTACTTGGATGGCTGCAGCCCTGCACAGGGTCAGGCAGCAATGAGCAACCCTGCTGTAATGGTGGGTTTTCTGCTATTCCCCCTCCAGTGCAGAATAAATGTCCTTTCCTCACTCTGTGGAGTGCTTGATTTCCCACAGAATGCTTTATTTCTGCAGAATTCTCCAGGCACACAAACCATTCTGTTCTGGTGAGCTCTGCACGTCTTATTCATGGTAATTACGTTCACATCTTTGATCTCAGATGAGATCTCTTGTGCATATTTTGTTCTATTTATGTCTTTGATCTGGTTACTTGTTTTTCCCCCTTTTTTTTTCCAGTCGCCTGTCTTTCCATTTGAAAGATATTCATCCTATATGACTTTAAAGACAAGAGGTGAAACAATGCCCTGAGTATCCTAAGTAACCTTGCAGAATATACAGGAGTAGCGAGCAATTTTGTGAGCAGAGCACACCAGGGTTTTGTGTCCCAGTCTCAGCGAGCAGTACCACATCGTGCTGCTGACACCAAGAGTGCATCTAGGCAGCTGAAAAGGAGACCTGGTACAGAGAAGGGTATATTAAAAAAAAAAAAAAAATAAGAGAAAGCTCAGTTATTGTGATGACCACAGTGACAGCAGATTAGCCCGGCAGAGAAGAGCCACACGGGACCCATGAGTGTGCAGGACCAAATCTGCTCTCCATGGCAACAGGCAAGCGGCAGGGGACAGAGTGGCAGGGGACAGAGCGGCAGGGGACAGAGCGGCAGGGGACAGAGCGGCAGGGGACAGCGTGGCAGGGGACAGAGTGGCAGGGGACAGCATGGCAGGGGACAGCGTGGCAGGGGACAGCATGGCAGGGGACCCAAGTGGAACAGGGACAAGCTGTCCCACAGCCCCCACTGCCCCAGCCAGGCTCTGCAGCTCTGTCGATGCTGAAAGCTTCAGTCTCCAAAGCGCCTTTGCAGGGGAGTTGCCTCACAAGCAGGCATTCACCAATAAATCAAGGGAAGCAATAAATACTTGTGTCTCTTCACACTAAAACAGTGAGAGCATGTCTGTCCTGCTAGCAGCCTGCACGGTGGGGGCTCTGGTGCTGAGCAAGGAGCTCCTCAGTGGGCACACAAGCATGGGACAGCTCTAGCATTTGAAGTCAACAGGATCTGGACTTGTGGTTCAGAGAAAAAAATGCAATACAGTTTCATTAGAGCTGGTTCTTCACTGGTTATCAAAGCAGAACAGAGGAGTAACATTTCCAGGGCTCAGAATTACCATAGTAAGATGACCTGAATTTACTGCAGCATTTCATGGGGATTAAGCTGAAACAGTAGATGGATCTCCAGCCATGAAAGAAAATGCATGGATAGGTCAGAGCTATTTAGAACAGCTGTCTCAAATCCCAAATTCAACCAAAACTTAAAACCTCTTCTTTACTGTGAAACAGTTGTATTTATCATTCCCCTCCACTGTGCTGGCTTGGCTGAAACAGCAGAGAGCTGACAGCAGATCTGTGTTGTGACACAGCCATGGAAGCATCCTCTGCTCTCCTTTATCACCTCACAGACAAGGTTTCACATCACAAATAAATACAGAGTCATCACAGAAGGCTGCTGGGCTGGTTAAGGGTGAATGACAGTTTCTATCTGAGAATTTCTATAGATTAATCAACACTTTCATGCTAGAATTTCTCAAGCTATGGGAAGCATGTAGATTAGGGGCAGAAGATTTCATTGGGAAAGTTTTTTCTAAGTGCCCAAGTTTACCTGCCAGATCTCAGTGGAATTCTCCAGCAGCCAATACATTCATACAATGTTGTAGCACTTAGAAACTCGTAAATCCCTGTTTGTTTTCCTATGAAACACATGGAAGTTATGCTTAAGCTACTGTGTTATGGTAGCAGAGAGCTACCAGTGCCATAGCCGCTGCCTGCAACCTGTGTGTAACTAATTTCTCTGAGATCTCAATTACCTCTCCACTCATCCTGTTGGGAAAGTGGAGTTATTATCTCAGCAGGGAATATTAGTGTCACATTGCTTACTTTGCACAGGTTCCTCTCCACATGACTAATCCTTCACCCATGGATATAAAGGTGCAGGGATTGGTTGTTAAAAGCTGTGTGAAAATAGCAGACAGAAACTGCAACTCTTAGGTCATCCCTAATCCAATGGATTAGGTGTCACAGAAAGTATGAGTAAAATATGTTCTTCAGTTTTTTAAATTCTGTGTAAACAAGAATTCATTAAACAATTAAGATGGTGAACAAACTTTTCATTAGGATAGAGCTAAGAGGACACAATATTATTAGAATATTACTATTTTGAAAAAGAGAAGACAGAACCTTCAAATTATTTAGTCTCTATTTGCCTTAATTCCAGCAAGACAGAGTAAATGTTTTTTTGGAATTCATCCCAATCTCCTCAGAAGTTTTGCTCATATTTTCTCCTGCCTTCCAAAAACACAGCAGAAATCTCACTTCCTTGTTGTAGATGAGTATTTACTCTCATTTTAAAGCAGAACCAGTGAATACTTTGCAACCAAAACCTCTCTGCTGGCAGGATCCCTCCCCCTGCAATTGAAGTGCCTTCTCAACCTGAGCCACAAATGGTGCAGTAATTATGTCACTTGCTGTCTTTGATGATGGGCAGACATCCCAGTCTTGTGCAACCCAACACAATACTCCATGGGAAAGTCCTTTCTGATTAAATTTAAGGTAAATGGAAAGAAACCTTCAGGTATGTAATCCCATTTTAAAAATAATTCTATGGCAAGGGAGCCTGGAAATCCCCGTTTGAGCTGCAATTAAAAAGCAAACAGAACCAAGACATTTTAAATCCTCCCATATGTGTTCCCCCATGATATCCCAGTAATACAGGTTACACAACTGCATTTCAGAAACTTCCATTTTTCATCCGTTGCTTGGTCGGACTGGTTTCCCTAAATCCAAACATCCTGTGCCATTTTAATCACTGAATAGTTGAAAATGAGTAAGACAAATCAAGAGCTCTCCATCGGGACTGCTGTCCCAAAGCAGGATGCCATTGCCAGCAGGCACTTGCTGCCCCTCGGGAGGGGACACAGGTGGGAGTGTGGCAGCAGAGCTGAGCGTGACCAGCAGGGTAAAAAACTCCCAGGAACTCTCTTGACTTTCATAGCATTTCTGCTATGTCTGGGGAAATGCCATACAACACATTTTAATTTTTATTTTTATTGTCACTTTTTTCTGGTATGTGTAAGAACAACGTGCAATTCCAGCTGAAACTATTTTAACTTTTAACCGTTTTTTGCCTGTGTTCAAGGAATATATAAATACTCTTATGTTAAAATATATATTCCTGCTTAATAAAGATGAAGCAATATTTTATATTCATCTATATATTCTGTATTTGCCTATAAAACAAAAGCTAAGACGCAGCCATAACTACCAAGTGTTTTAACATATTTTCAGGCTTTTGCCATAGCAGAAAATTACCAAAAAACTGAACCCTCATTCAGATGAGAGTTAAAATTCAAGTCAAGCAGCCATATTTTCTTTCCTTCCCAGGAAGAGTTGTGGTCATTTTAGACAAGATCAAAAAGTTCAGTTCCCCCAACACCAAATTTTGTGAATTTTTTTTTCTCTTTTGCAGAGATATTCCGTCAAAACATTTTGGCTGCAAGGAAAGGGGTTAACAACTGTTAATACCTTTCCACTGAAAAGATTTCCATCATGATCATTTCTTGACTATGTGAATTCATGTCTTAGAAAAGCATCTTAATTTCAGATTGAATACAATGGTTCAGCACTATAATTACACCCCCCCCCTTTTCTTTCTCTTATGGAAATAAAATTCATAATTCTTCCTGTCATTTTTACATATAATACTCATGTCACCAGGAGTTTTAAGGTTTCTGTTTTTAAGGTAGTTACTGGTGGTATAATAAAAGAGAGAAAATTAATTTCCTGCAGTTTGAATCAAAGTGCCCCAGTGTCTCAAGATACAATGTTATAGTAAAACTGTAAAGTTAATGGAATATTAAAATCTGTCAGTTGAGCTTCACAGGGAAAAATAGTTCATCATCTGAAGATTGAGAGAGGGATAGTAAAAGGGGCTATGTATTTCACCAATTAAATGCTCAAAATTAAAATGAGAGAGGACCTGTCCTTTTCTGTTTACAGAAACAAGAGCTGCATTGCAACAATTAAAAACTCCTTCTCATTTTCAGGTAAATAATAATTACCAATTCTTTTAAAACATCATACGACAATAACGATGCTCCAAACACAAACAGTTTTTCCACTCCTTTGCCAGAGTGATTAAAATGTTGAAGGCATCCCAGCAAGTCCCTGAGCTCCTTGACAGCTGTCATTGCTATTGAACACAACTCTAACAGCCAGAGAGAGCTTTATTGGTAAACTGTCCTGCTCTGCCACAAAGGCAATCTCACAGGCATCTGCTGCCATATTTCGGAGCTTTTTTCCTTCCCTCTCAGACGGAGCCGGTGATTCGGTGCCATGTGCAATTTCTCCCTCTTTATCAATACCATTTGGTGAGGCTTGTGCCATCAGAGCTCAGGAGGTTTTGTTTCCAGGAAAATGAGCAAGGAAAATACATTTTTGCCGAGTATAATGGCCTCTTTCTGCGCTAGTCATGTGCAACAATGGAGCCGAGGGCTTTTCAATAGGGAGTGGTGTGACTTCAGTGTTTAAATATAAATGCACTGAGTTTTTATGAGGAGTGCTGTACCCTTCCAATTTNGGTTTGCCCCTCCCATTTTTATTTTTTTTTTTTTTTTTTTTTTTTTTTTTTTATGGTAGGCAGAGGAGAAAGCTTCAGCACAATGAGCTGCAGGCTCAATAAAGACAGGTCAGACGGCCCCACGTCTGGCTGAGCGCCGCGCCAGCCGCAGCCCCGGCACTGCCAGAGCCCCCTGCCAAAGGCAGCCCCTCTTCCCCGGCTCCCCGAGCTGCCCTGCCCCTCACACCCCTGCACCCCAAAGCTTTCACCCCCACAAAGCCCCTCGGGCAGTGGAAAGCACGTTTGCTCCATTTTCTGCACTTTACAGAGAGCAAAGGGAGGCACAGTGCAATGAGGTTACCTGCCCAAGGTGCCCCAGGCAGCCTGTGACACTGCTGGGAGCTGAACCTGGGCTTCCCAAATCCCCTCTTTTACTGGGGGGCCGTTCCTGGCCTCTCTGCCACCTGCACCCCGGGCAGATCAGAGGTCACAAGTGCCCCAGTGGTAGGTAAGGCTGCCCTACACCCTGCACCCAGCTCAGCCACCCTCTGCAGGTCCCCACATCCCCCCAGTCCCTTACCAGCACATCCCAGTATGCAGCAGCACCTCCCTGGGCTCTTCCAGCACCTACCCCAGTTACATTGAACACCTCTTCCCTCCTCCCCTTCCCCACACCTCTGCATTTGGATAGCCCTGCAGCTGCAGGAATGCACCTGCAGGAGGTGGCTTCAGGTATCAGGAGGGACTCTGTCCCAGGGAGCAGAGCCAGGGAGGCTGGGACAAGAGCTGGGATTTCAGAATATTTCAGCCTGCAAAGAAGTGATGGAGCCAAGGTGTGTCAAAAACTTTTGGATGTTTGTGCTGTGTGCTCCTGGAATGGTAACCAGATTGGTAGGGTACAGGTTTCATCTGCTAACAGCTGAAATACTTTTTGGCTTCCCCCTTAGTGGAAAATGGGAAATCAGGAAAGAATAATGTCAGTCACAAAGACGAGAATTACTGCAATATCTAAAATATGTATACATCTCTGGGTGCTGAAAGCAGTTAAAATCAACCTGTACTTACACAGTTCTAATAACCCAAAAAGAAATCTTATGAACAGCATGATTCAAACAGACATAAAAGGAATTTTTATTTTCTCAGTCCAGATAGTGCAATTCTGCAAACCTCTTTGCGTAAAGTAGTAAGCAATTCCCTTTTCTGAAGGAATCACTGCCTGAACAACACTTTCAAGTTAGAGAATTATGACATCTTTCCTATGTTCTGCACCTTTAAATCTGTCAGACTGCTACTATCCATTTTAGACTGTTGTGTTCATTCATGTGTGCAGACACATACATTGTGTCATGGAGACTGCAGCATGTCCTTTCCTGTGTGGTGTTTTTAAATATAAAAGTTATTCAGACCACAATGATCTATTTACTGTTCACTGAAATATGTAAAGCTTTATCCAGCACTGAAATGTGTTCGTGCCAGAGGTGCAGTGTGAGAGCTGCTCAGCAACACAATGGAACACCAGAACTAGAGCTGGTTAGAAAATAGATTTTATGTCCTGCAAAACAGTCCAAGATTCCTTCTTCTTTGTTGTTGCTGCTGTTCTGAGTCAGGACAACACTCTATTTCTAAATGTTTTCCAATTCTACAAGAGGGGAATTATTTTTTGTTTGATATATCAATTCTCTTCACTCTTATGTAAAAATTGTATTTGAAATAAAAAGCATGTTATAGCTATATATTTGTACTTCAGAAATGACAAAATCTGCTACACTTGGATTCTCACCAAGTTCCCACTACCCTTTTCTTTGTCCAGTCCCCATTTTGTGAAGAAGGGCCATTTTGTCAAAGTACTGTTTTCTACATAGGATCTGTTTTTTTCAAAAGAGAGAGAAAAAAAGACCAGATTCAGGTAAACAGAAGAGTCTCTGAGCAGTTAAAACTGCCAATCCACACAGTTAGAAGTGCAAGCATGGGGCCTTAGCATTCATTCTTCCCTAACGGCAAAGTACAGCCAATAACTTAGTACAACCTGCAAGAGTTATCTAAATGTTTTTAGGTGCTCCCAAGAGATCCCCTAACCCCTACTTTCAGATCTGTTCATGTCACTGATATGAAGACTCATCTTAAATTTTAGACTTATCTCAAAATGCTCCAGGAAATTCAACACCATCCCAAAGGACCAGTCCCACAGAGGGTTAAAAAAAAAGTGAAGAGAAGTACTGTTGCATTAAAATAAATGGCTAGCAAGTGGTCTAAATAAAGCATTGCTATCTGATGCCTGAAAACAGATTTGACTGAAAAGGTATGCTTTCAGACTAAGAAAGCAGAAAAAACTAATTAGACAAGAAGCAACCGTGAACAAACATGTTAGCAGAATCAATAACTGGAACTGATCAGCTATTTCTTTAATTGTGCCAGCTGGGCTCTAGCGATGTGCTTAGAGGAGCATAATTACCCGTTTCAGTTGTACAGCAGAGTTCTTTTTCTTTCCCTATCCTTTTATTCACCCTCCTTTCTTTCTTTTTACATTAGGAGCTGGTCATATGCCATTAGAGAAAGAAAAACAGGGTTGAGAAATTAGTGGAAAATGGGCCATCCTCATACATAAGACAATATTATATGAATAATTAGAAGTAGCCCTAAACAGTTATACCAAATGTAACCTAATAAGAAAGTGAGTCATCAAGGAAGCGTAACTCATTTCTTAATGTGAAAAGACATTGTGTGTGCTGTGTGCAAAGCAGTGCTGCAAAATAAAATAAAATGAAATAGGGACCCTTCTCTCTCCTATTTGGACATGCGTACCAGGGATTGTTCTCATTTGTAAGGCTGTGACTGATCCAGGCACACAGTTCTGCTGCTAAAGCACTGAAGTCCACGCTGCACAGCTGCCTGCTACTATTAGAAAGAAACCAGGACAGATATAAAATAAGGCACAGAAAGGAGAGAGAAAGCATAGAGGAAAGAGAGAAGGGGCTCACTGATTAATTAACAAGCCAAAAAAACCAACCCACTCTTCCTTGACTGATGTTTACCCATCTTTAATTGACAGCAAAACAAAGGATTTAATAACTACAAGGCTCCTATGGGCAGCTCCATGGAAAATCCATAGCAGCACAGAGCAAGCTTGGGGTTTTGATCTATAGCAATGGCTTAATGGGTCTCCATTAGAGTGATGGCTACCCCAAAAAGTGAAATTTAAAAGGTGAAATATACATTTAATCAGCAACAGGTTAATATATCAAAAGCATCAGCCTATCCCAACCAGGGGCCTGATCCAAAACACGTTGACGTGAGTAGAAAAAAGATTCATACCCCACAAAAGCTTGAGCTCAGAAACTTGTCCAAAGCTGATCTAAACCCTTTATACAGCTGAAAGCCTCAGAAAACCACGACTGGTCCTATTTTCTGGTTTCATGCAGGCCAGCTCCCTGTTCCAGGAGCAGCCCTAAGTGGTGGCACGAGCAGCAGAGCCCAGCGCTGTGCCAGGGGTGGCTCAGCTGTCCCCAGCCCCTGGCAGGGCTCTGGGGCCCTCTCCAGCACCAGCCACCTCTGCCCCCTCTGCCCACAGCCTGGCCTCTGAACACTGACCTCCTCTGCTTTCTGCAGCCCTCCTGAAGCTGCAAACTGCCCACCAAAGGGGAAAAGCCCCTGGAGTGAGCAAGGAAGCTGAAGGGAAGTAGAAGCAGGAAAGAAGTGAGATGCTTTGTGATTGAGATGTAAAAGGAGGCAGCAGTAGCAGCCAGCAGCTCTCACCCACAGCCTGAGGCTCAGGACTAAATTCCTGAGGAAACCATGGAGGGATGCTGCTCACAGGGGTCCCTACAGCTGTAAGTCATCCCCAAAACCAACAGAATGCATTCAACAGCAGCAGTCCAGGCTGGCTTCTGTAAGCTAAGAGGCTTCTGCAGGTTAGTATTTTATCTGAGACAAGTATTTCTATGTTTATCATTTTCCTAGCTGAAGAGATTTAGCTTTCTTGTGTGGCACATGCATCTCTTGATATGGAGAAGAAAGTTTTGTGAGGCAATATTCAAAGGGGTCTGCATTTATGTGGGCAGTTACCTCTGGCAGATGTCAGTCCTTTACAGAGAGGAGTAGCAGGATTCAGAGCTAATTAGGGAAATTATAAAACATAAAGGTATTCTCTAACAATAAAAGATTCTTCAATCAGGATCAGTCAATCATACTGACAAGGAAAATAATTTAAGATTACTTGCAGAGAGAATAAAAATGCATTACATGGGGTTAAGTTCCAACAATGTTCATATTATCTTTTAACGTAAGTTGCTGTATAGGCTCTTAGCATTATATAATACACATAGAATGCTGTATCAGAAGATCTCAGGTTCATCTTTCAGCCTTTCAAAAAGTATCTAAGTTCCTGATAATTTAAATCTTTGCTGATTATTCATCACTACCACATTTTCAGAAAGGAGATGCTAAATTAGCTACTTACTATGGATGATATTCACTATGCTGCTGAGTGCAGTCACAGAACAAGCCTGACTGAAGCAGTGGATGATAAAGATTTCTGTGCTCACCCTAGGTATGATGAGCTCCATTTCAGCACAAACAGCCTGGCACAAAGGGTGGTCACGGGGTCAGGCTGGGGAAGAATGGAAGTGTTGGCTGTCAGCAGCAGCCATCAGCCTTGATGCAGGTGATACACAGCACTGTTCCAAGGCCTTAATCTTCAAACAGCCTGATCAGGACAGAACAAACTCAGGAGGGAGAAATTTGCCCCAAATTAAATCAAGGCATTGATTAGATTTCACCGGAACCCATTTCTTGCACTGACAACAGACCGAGTTCGGGCTGTGCATCACTGGGCCCAGTCAAGGTTCATCTCCACAAACATTATAAGAGAGACAAAGACAGCAGAGCTGTGCCCAGGATTGCTCCAGCTCCAGGAAGAACCCGTGCTTCCACTGCTAGCCCATGCCTGTGCCTGATCAGGAGTCCCAGGCAAGGGAGGGCTTTGATGAGCTCAGAGCAGCCTGCAGGAGGAGGCTTGGGAAAGAGTGAGATGAAAGATTTCCCCCTCCTCTCTGTCTGCAGACTCCCCTTGACTCCTGTCCAGTGCAGGTGGCCTTCACAGGCAGGGAAGAGATGTTTGGAAGGCTCAGGCAGAAGAGGAGTCCCTGGGAAGCCTCTCAGGAGGCAGCAGGTGGGAGGGAAACTGCTCCCAACACCCAGGAGAAGGGGCTGGCTGTGCCACCACGCTGCTGCTGAAAAGCAAACCTGAAGGCAACAGATTTTCCCCTCATCTTCAAACAAGTCAAATATTGCTTTTTGCCTTCATGTTATGGCTGCTGTCTTCAGAGGCTCCAGCTGGCATCAGGTCCCCCCAAGCCAAGCACTGCTCAACCTTGAGGTTACAGACCCCCTCTCCCAGGGCTTGCAGCCTAACAGGACCAGACAGACCAAATTAACATCAGTCCTACTTTCCAAGTGGGAAGCTGTTACATAGAGGGATTTCAATAGGAGCTGGGAAATGTTTCTAAAGTATGGCTTTCAAGCTTTCTGGGTCTCAGAAGCAGAATAAAACTCTACCTTCTCCTATAAAAACACAGCCTGACTTTGGAGTGACTTCAGAGCCTGAGATACAAAGGGAGCATTTGGCCTCATCCAGAGCATGAAACCCAGCCCCAGTCACACAGCCTGCTCTAACAACCGACAGCTTTTTACATCTCTAAATGCCAAGGTGAGCATTTACTGTGAAAGGGAAAATGTTTCAAAAAACCAAAACAGCTCTGAGAACTGTTAAGCAGAGCTGTCATCGGTAAATTATTCCTTTCTGCTGTTACTTCTTTTCCCCCTCCTGTAGTATGATGGGAGAGCTAAGTGCAGCAGTCAATACCTGGTAATCAGGCTAATGATTGTCTAATAGCTAAATTAGAATAGTGACTCTTAATCATGCAATTGATGCCAGTAGCCTAGCACCGAAATCCAGACATGAAAACTCTTTGATTACGCTTCACTTTTTAAAAGACCTAATTAACTTTTATAAGACTTCTTGATTTTTAAAATATCTTGAGCAAACAGTATAACATGAAAGCTCTGTAGAAAGCAGCAATTGTTTCACTGGCATATCACTTGCATGGCCTACAAAGATGGTGGACCTTCACACAAAACTGTTAAAACTATGGAGCCCAGAATCATATATAATGTTACACATCTTTTGATATTTGTTTTAATTTTCTATAAACCCTAATAAATGCATTTTAAATGGTCTTGCAGAAATACAATCCATTAAGCACTATGTAATCTACTCCTGGACCGTCTTATAATGAACCCTAAGTGAATTTGTTCAGTTGAATCTCAGAAAAAAGGTAAAGGGAAAATGGAAAAAAATAGTATAATATAGCCAATATAAAACATGGACAAAAAGACAAATGAGCCTGTGCAATCTCCATTCTGTGCAGTAATATATTTGATTAGTCATGTACTGGTTCTATCATTCATATTAGAAAGATCTTCCATTAAATTAGGGTGATTTCAAATCCTTTATTACAAATCTGTAATTCTTCTAATGAAATAGAAGAATACAGAGATCCTAATTTAAAAAAAAAAAAACAAAATCTCACAATCTACTTTGTTGAAATTACTGACAGTGGAACAGGGGGACCATCTCCCTTCAAATAAGATTACAGTTCTTGTTGCCACGAAGAAAAGAAAAAACCAAAAAACTGAAACACCTCAAAACCCAAAATAAACAAACAAACACCTAACTAAATATCCTACCAGAGGGTTGCTTGCAGTCTGGATCATCTTGCGTGCTTTCTACTAGAAAAGCATCTCAGAAACCAGGAGGAATTTACCACAGTAAAAAAGGAATAAGCTTTAAAACCTACATCTAAGGCTCACTGAAATCAGTGGGCAGTCTTTTGGATGAATATAGAAAAAAAATGAGTGCAATTAGTGCAGCTAGAGACCACTCTTCTTACTTATAAAAATATTTCTCTTGGCTTCAAGCAAACCAAGTGCATGGCTACAGCAGGAGGGACTTGGCCCATCACTGCTGGAGAGGGCCAGGGAACACCATGGCCACTCAGAAAATTCCTTCAAGGGAGAGGGCAGAGAAGAGATTTAACTTGCTTTTCCCCTACCTACACATCAAACCTCCTGAAGTTTTGACAGGCTCTTCGATCACGTCCAGCATGCTTTCCATCATGGGGAGACTGCAATGCACCCCTCTCATTTTAAAATAAATTTGGATCACTCTCCATCTGCCTAGATAATGAAAACAAGATCCTCAGGTAGTGCAGCATTTCAGAAATCAGATAATGAACTGAAATCATATGTTTCATGGGTTAGTCTCTCTCTGAATCAATTTATGTTGGATATTTTGTTGGAAAACTGACCCAGATTCCATACATTTTTTTAATTACTGGAAAATCACTTCATCCAATTCTCTCGTTATGGATGACATATTTCTTCGCTGTTCAATATTAAATCATAAAGGAAAGAAGAAATTAATGGTGAGGTGTAGGAGTTTGCATTTCACATCCCTGCACTGACTGCAGAATTTCATGTGATTAGTCTGATGGGTCACTGAATTGCCTTCAGATTACTAGGTCTCCAATTCAAAAGTATTTCTTCTATTATTATTACTTTAAAATTCAGTCTCCTGTTTTTTTAACAAAGGTGCAAGTCAAAATAGAGTTTTATAATATGTTATAATATGTTTTCCCTGGCCCCCTGCCTGCAGTTGTTTGGATAGCTGGCAGAGCATGGTATCTGACAGTACAGAAACAGTGTGGATACTTTGCCATTCCTATGGGGATCTATCTTTGGCAATAAATTTGGACTGGATGTCTGTTAGCAGAGTGTGTCAAAACTGTGCCAAAAGCACTTTTGGACATATAATAATAATAAATGAGTGTTGCACTGCATTAGTTGGGGAATTCTAATACAAGTTGTCCATCATTTTGCAGTAAGTTCTTTACCATGTTAGTGAATTTATGTCTCATAGTAAATTAACCATATAAAGTACTTCATCCCATAGATTCAGTAAAGTAAACATATGTAAGCCTAGGTAACTTCCATGCCAACAGAACAATGCCCACATCCCTGCACATTCCCTTAGCACACAACTCAAACAAACACATCTCAAGGCTGAATCTGTGGCTGGAGCAGGAGGGCACATTAGAGCACAGCCCGTGGAGCTGGGCAGGCTCTGAGCCTCCTGAGAGCCTGGGGTTCTGCAGAAATCCTCAGCTCATGGGGCAAAACCTCCCTCCACATTCCGCTATTCTGACTCTGGAGCAGCCAATCTAAAAGGGCTTATCTTTCTGTAGCTTTCCACTCTGATGCAGAAATGTAGACAATAAATCTCAGTTGGAAAAATATGACTTAATTGCTATGAGAACCACGCCAATCCTCCACGGTATAGCAGGCAGTGTTTGGAAAACAGGTACCTGTTCAAAGCAAACAAGCACATCAGAAATGTTGGGTGTCTATTGAAAAGCCTCATAAATATAAGAATAGGTAAATACCCGAAAGGATTTTGGCATCTCCAAATTCTGAGAGTGTTTGTGAGAAGAGGTGATAGGAATCTGAAGATGCCGATGTTTGGCACGTGTGATGGCACCAACAAATGATCACTACACACAAGCAGCAGCCCCAACAACTGTTACACTCATGGAAAATTTACACCATAATCTGCAGGTGGAAGATCCAGAAAGGACTCAATTTGGAAAACAGAGGTTACCAAAAACCAAACTTGCAAAGGAAAACACACATTAGTTTCAGCTTCTTTTTTAAAGCATACTTATACAATTTGCTCTTTCAGAAGACAGGACAGTTATGCACAGGCTAAGTGACATTCCTGAATAAAGCAATACATGGCTGGAAGTCCATGATTCAGCTTTCACCCCGTAGTTTTCCTATTATATGGTCATGATATGACATGAGAAATGTTTTAAAATATCAGGCTTAAAAAGCAGGCCAAAAGAATCAAAGACTCATCCAACTTTAAGGAACACCATGAATTCATCCTTTCATAGCCAACAGAAGTTACAGGTGAGCCTACTTGCCAAAAAAGCCTCTTTTTAAATCTGCTTAAATATGGATTGGGAAATGCTCATGTTTGAGCAGTGACTTGCATGCACTGACTCCCCAGGGATGGCCTGAGGGGTGCAGGCAGGGAGGCAAATTGGCTGAATCAGGAACACAGCACATCCTGCCTTTGCCAAGAGATGTCTTCCAGAGGTGTCACAGAGGCAAGAGCAGCATGGGAGGGTGGGTTCGAGGTGGCATTACTGGCAGTGCACCTTGCACAGCCACAAGGCCTGTGGACAGCAAGGTTAGCTGGAATTTCTGCCCTGCTGTGTACAGAGAAGCACTTTTCCCAACCCAAAACACTGTGGAGAGAATTCCTTTCCACTCTCAAAAACCTCTCTACCTGCCTGCTCAGGAAGACTCACTGCCAAGAGATGCACATGGTGTAAGAGACAGGCTGGAGCTCTCCTCCACCCAGGCAAGAGCAGAGACCTTCTGAGAGAGGCTGCAGAGAGCAGCTCTGAATGGAGCAGCAGGCAGGCAGCCAGCCAGGCTGCAGCTGGGATTGAGGAGTGCTCTCAGTGCTTTGTGCCTCGCTCTGTGATGTTTCTGAGGGAAATTCTTGGGAGCAGTGCCTGGCACAGCAGTGGTGCAGCTCCCCTCACCAGCAACGGGAGCTGCACAGCTCAGCCCTCTCAGCCCCACCCGCAGGCACAGAGCACAGGGACACAAAACACTACAGAGAAAATTCCTTTCCACTCTCAAAAACCTCCCTACATGTCTTCTCAGGAAGACTCACTGCCCTCTGTCCAGATGAGGGCTGGGGTTGGCAAGTGATATATTGGGGAATAACAGCTCGGCACCACGCAGCTTTTATTTGTGTAGGTGCTTTTCTTCCTTGATTGATTGTGCCAAGGAGGTGATGGTGAGGTGGCAAATGGCACCAAGGGCAGCAAGACAGGCAGGGCTGGGAGCTCCCTCCACAGCTCAGGCAGCAAAGGCTCACTCACAGGGAGTCCAAGGGGGCTGCCACGGAGCACAAGCGAGCTACACCTGCCATTAACAGGCAGCCAGTAGCAGCCAGCAGCAGGAACCCACCTGTTAAAACACCACTGCCACTGGGTGATGAAAATGGCCACAATTTTCACATAGCCCTGACTTTACTCCAGCATGAGGCACTTTCTCAGGTCTGCTTTGGGGCAGTAGTGTTGTATGCTGCCTCCTACTACAGCAAAACGAGGGAAAATTTAGTTTAGCTCTACAGTGTGTAATTTTTAAGGTGTTTTTATAAGGCTATAAAACACCCTTCCTTGCGTAGTAGGCATAAATGTAGTTCAGCACTTAAGATGTTGGTTCAGCCAACAGAGATGGAGTAATTTGTTTCAACAAATGGTGTTTTTCAACGGTCCCAGATGAATATTTGTATTCCTCATAATGGCTGAGGGAGGAAAAGTCAAAATGTTATACTGTGAGAGCTCTCTCATTATCTTTTCTTTATAAATACTGTTATTTTAATTGAGACTCAACTTCCTGCCGAAAAAGCAGCACATTTCTGAAATATACTTTTTTTTGGTGCTGAAGAACAAGCTGCAGACATCTGAGTGAAAGTCACATTGTTTCCACTTTTTCATCTGAACAAATACACTGGCTCACTGTGCCCTGGGCAAAGCAATGAATGATGGAGAGCTGTGGCTCAGATGTTCCCAAGGATTCTTCTGGACATCTGGTATAGATCTCTTGGTGATACTGAAGGACTGGTCCAGAGCACTCCACCTCAGTTCCAAGATTATTAATATTTTTCTGTGGTCACCCTGTGACCAATCCCTTACTGTTGTATTCTGACACTGATTGAAAGAGTCTCTGGTCATACCAACATCCACACCAAGAGCTGGTTCTGGGGAAACCTGTATCCTGTGGCAGGAATACAGGCATGGCAAAATAGGATTCCCTCAGCAAATACTGAACAAGCTGCTTCAGGACAGCACAGTTTGGACAAAGCACCTGACTCTACCCCAGGGCTTTGGCTGGTGAGGGTCTGAGCTCTGAGCTCTCCTGACCCCTCTGTCAGTACTGAGAGAGGTGAACAGCAGAAACCCAGCACAGGCTCCATGTTTTCTGTCTCCAAAACAGCTGGGGGAAAATAAGTCTCTGAAAATGAAAATATGCCAAATCAAGCAAACATTTTATGGAGGAAGAGAATGGCAGAGGGTTCCCTGCAGCCCCTTCAGGGTTTATGCAGCTCAAGCCCTGCTGCTGCTGCCAAGGCTCCATCTCCCACTGAGATCAGAGCCAACCCAAAGCTTGCTTTGGGTGCAGAGCCATCCCTGAACAGGACAGCTGGAGACCTAAACACCTAAATGGCAGGTGTCTGTAATAAATTCTGGATACACAAGCATAGGCACTTTTTCCTTCAAGCCCCTGGTAGCTCATTTTTCTAGTTGTGTGCTGAATTCTGCTCTTGGGCTCATGTACATTTTGGCCTCTAACTGTCTCCATTACAGCCCTCAGTGTGCACACACACCACAGACAACTGGAAATGGGAAAGCCTAAACCCTGCTTCATAAATTTAAAGCCTGTAAAGGCCACCTAATAACATTATAAATTTCTTAACATAATTTAATTTGTGTACATGCAACTCTTAAAAACTCTGATTTGCCTGACAAAAAGAGTTTATATGTTTTTATTCTGCTTTTGTTGTGTACACTAGCCCCTATTAGTACATCCTAATAATATATACAGAGCGATTAATTTGTGAAGTAAAAGCTTTTCTTCCTTGCTAAAAGCCACTTAATGTTGTAAGCTGTAAACATCACGAACACTCTCAATCAGACTGATTCTGGGTCCTTAGCTGGGGTTGAGAGGCACAAGATGAAATGCCTGTGAATGCTGATGGATGGCTTTAGGCAGGGATTGCTCAGATTTGCACTGGAACCACTCCTGGCACCTTATGGGAGTACAACGAGCTGAAAACCACCAACAGTCCTTCCAGATAGGTTATAATGCCTTGAAAGAAAAGAGTTTTTCTTGAAGCAGCACCTGGTGTTGACAGGAATATTAAAAATCACCTCTCCACAGAGCCACTATCCTTTGCATCATTTATGCATTCAGAATAACCCCCAAACAATTCTTGCTATTGTTCATTAGGAGTCAAAACGTCTACTGTCACAATGCCTCTAATCATGGCCAAACCCACCATATTTTAAGGAATATTCAATGGAATAAATATTGTGAACATAAGTGGATGTTTTTACGTGTAATCAGAGCTATGTTTTCCAGAGATACCTATAAAGCTTGACCCCTCCAGCAAGGGTCATACAGATCAGCAAGGTACATAACAACAACTTCAAGCATATGTGTTTTACCCCTGATTACAGCTGGGCAAGTCACACATCTAAGTTAAGCACGTACTTACAGGTTTCATGGAAACATGAATTTGATACATGAGAGTTTGAAGCTGGGGTTTGTTTAGATTTTTTTTTACTTCTCCTGTTTGGACTGAATTCTCCAGCACTTCTATAATTTTTGACTGATTTTTACCCAATTTATTTTTAATTTAACTTCATACACGCCATATTTCATCTCAGACAGAACACTTACTTTCTCTCTAATAGATTTCTGTCTTGAAATACTGACCTATTTACCACTGGAAAGAAGTAAAATATAGGCTCTGGTACAATGCCTACTGAAATGGGTCTGGAACAGGTGTGTGAGGTGACACAGAGAGAAGCCAGTAAAATGCAAATGGTGTTTAGTTATTGAGGCAAATGGCAGGCTTTAAAGCACCACCTGTGTATATTTTGCAACATATCACCAAAGTGGTGAGAACCGTCCTCATTTATTCATGCCTTCACTTGGGACATTTGGCTCAGAACAAAAAGCTGTAGAAAAGGGTAAGTTATGAGATGTCAGGGAAAAATGATATGTCACACTGCAAGATGGGGCACTTTATGTTTTAGTGTTCACTTCAGTGCAATTCCCAGCCCTTTAGCAAGGAAAGAGTCGGCTGAGGGAGAAGGATGGGTCATTTTCCCTACACACTGAGAAAGAGAGCCTGGAGTTTTGCTCATTCCAGCACCTTGCCAGCCCCAGTTTCCCCTCCACTCCACCAGAAAAACACAAAGCTGCCTTTTTCCCTGCTTATTTCTACAATGCAAGCTTTTCCATCTCCCATCTCCTCCAAGAAACTTGGCAAGAGAGAAATCCACCCCCTCCAAGGGGTCAGCAAAGGCAAATTGCACCCAAAATATTCTGAAGGTCTGTGAGTCCAGCAGATCCTCCTGAGCTGGCAGATCCCCTGCCAGTGTTACCACACCAGGGGAGGATTAATCTCAGATCCACTGACAGAGTGTCCCAAGCTCATGCTTCCATTAGTGCCACAAACTGCTGGAGAGGCAAACAAATCATGTCCCATGTCAGCATTTTACATAAAGTTGAGTTTTATTTATTTATTATGTATTTAGGCTGTTTTAATAGCTACAGAACCCTATTAACATAAGAAATTGCAATGCTGCTTCTCTATTTACTTCAATATATTTACCAGTAAAATCTGACAGCTGACAGCTTGTGAATGTGATGGTAATGTAATCATTACATTTACACTGGATAGAGCACAACTTTCTGAAATCGTGTGACAATATTTTCAGACTTAAATGATGGTTTAGGGATAAAGACATAAGTATTTGTTTATAAATAATCTATCTTGAATATGTTCATTAGTAATATTCCTGAAGGCATCCCATAAAAGTTACTTGAGATTAATTAGAAGAAAAACAGCTAATTTGTCTGCCTGAGTGGTTATCACATGAGCCCTGACTTGACATACCCCCTAAATAAAGCAAATATAAACCTGCCACAAGGATGTGAACATGCTGTCCCAAAAGGCACAACCACTTACCTTGTGTAATTGTCAGTACAGTCAAGAAAAGCTGTTCTAAGATTTGGTTTTCAACACCAGATTAAACAACATGTCCAAACAGAGCAAATTAAATTAGGCTGCATCTAAATTAGACTTCTTCCAATGGCAAGACTACTTTACATCAACAGAAACATTGATCTGCCTCAGCAGCATCCACTAAAGATGATGGCAGAGCCAAGAGGAGAATTTAGAAAGCCACTCTTAGACCTGATCCAATTTTCTCCATCCTTAAAATAAGACCACACACAATTCACTCTCATAGAGTTCAAAGGACACCGAAAAACCCCATTGTTCCTGTAATACCCCAATGTTTTCATGAAAAAGTTGCCTATTATGGCCTATTTTGTTTGGTTCATCTCTTCTTGACATAAGCCAAATCTCTCTATTATTGCATTTATTTACTGAGCACTTGAGCAGAACTTTATCACTTAAAAACATCTCCAGCATGGCAAGGCAATAAACCCTAATGTGAAGAGATCAGTGTCAGTTTATACACTTCTCATTAAAGCAGTCTAACAAAAAGAAAAGCCTTTCAAGGTCTCTGCTGCTGACCTTATTTTAGGATATAAAAAGATGACCCAGAAGGCTTAAGTATGAAGATTTCCCTGCTCCATCTTTTCAGACCTCTTTGTACAACATGTACAAGTGGTAAGAGCAGGGGAGGAAGAGGAGAAAACCCTTTCCCCTGAGGGACCCTCCAAGTCCCTTTTAAGGATGTGCTTCTGCGAGTTCCATCTGCAGCTACCACTGAATTCCACAGGAATCTGAGGCTGGCAGCCAAGCAGAGGGTCTGAGGTGGATCTTGTATGGAAACCAAGGTCTTACTGGGGGTAGGTGGGACTTTTCTGATTTTCTTTCTTTTTTTTCTCTTTGAGAACATCAGAATTTTCTTCTCTAAAATTTGCAGCATTTGCTAAAATCCAAGCTGCCAATTATCAATCAGTTCTGGTCAATGGCTCTGCAATCTATAGTAGTGCAAAGGAAATCAAACTCCTAAAATGAGGGCAGAAAAAAGGATGGGAGAGGTTTGGGGAATGCAAATCACCCTGTCTGGGGGTTTCCCTGTTCTCAATTGAGCCAAAACTGTGAGGTGCACACAGCAGGCAGATGGCTGTGACCTGCCCTGCAGGATGTGCTTAACAGATCTGTGGCAAATATCCCCGAGCTCCTGAGTGACATAATCTTTCATTTCTGTTCAATTCTGTAGACAATAATTAAGGAAAAGGGGGCTTGCATGTTTTTATTGAAGCATGGAGTCTATATTCTCTGTTTTGGGGGGTGGGGGGGGGAATCATTGCTGCCTTTTCAGAAATAACATCATGAAATAGAACCACAATAACCATTTCTTCAATCTCCACACTATCAAAATAGATTGAACCTTTTGTCACAAATCCACATTGTACAGCTGCAGAAAAAAATGACAGAAATGGCACCAGCCACAGTAACAGACTGTGACTGACACATATTTCTGAAATTTGCTGCATTCTGGAGGAAATAGCAATATGCTAAGTAGCAATCTATGAATGTTATGAAACTATTATTTTAATTTTAAAAATGGGGAGAATGAGGTAAGAATAAAATCCAGGACAATCAGTCACAGGTGTTAATGAAACAGGTAGCTGAATCCAGACTGGATGGCTGAAAAATTCCTTACTCTCTACGCTAATTTTTATCGAGGATTATTTCCTTTCGCAGGGAAAATGCTGCTGAACCTGCTTGTGTTTTGAAAAATTAACCATCACTTTATAAAAAGTCACTGAGACATTGGCTGGTGCACATGGACAGACTGAACCCTGACCTGCCTTTTCCTTCTATCTGCACTCTCCCCTCTGACAGCACAGGGTATTTATAGGTGTTTTCTCAAGGAAAGCTGTGCTATACCTTAACTCAGTAAGAAAGATTCAATCAATGACAGTACAATTTTGCCTGGGTTAATTGATGCTGTACACAAAACCAGTCTTGTTCTGATTTTCTAGAAAGGTATTGGAGGTGAACTGTGTTTCACAGACTTAATTCTTATCAGGCAGGATACATAAGCAATATAATAGATAAAAGTGTCACAGGAATAATGGGGTTTTTTCTTGAGGAAAGCTTCATCTGTCTTGTGTCCATCTTTCATAAAGAGTACAGGTAATACAAAGTCACTGCTCACAGCTAATTAAACAGCCAGCTCACTGCTAGGTATTATTTAAACAGGGCTAAACCCTAAACAACCTCACAACATTGTTTTTTGCACCATCAAGTCCCTGGGAAAGGTAGATCCCTCCCCAACAGCCACAGGTGAACATAAAAACCAAATGAGGAAAGAACAAAGGTATCGTGTACCAAATATTACAGAACAACCACCAGGGATCAGCAGATTGGTATAAGCAGGCAAAAAAAAACCCAAACCAAGTTTGCAGTAAATGGTTTGCCTCACTCCCACTAGCAAAAATCTCCTTTTCATTAAATATGGAGCTTCATTGCACATCTAGAAAATTGCCTGGATAAATCTGGGACAGACAAAAAAGTTAAGAACTACTGGAAAGTTAATTTGAACATTCAGAGATGGCTTAGAAATATTTCCTTCAGTTTTGAAACAGAGATCTTTCCTAGTAGACAAAAAAAATCCCTCTTCATCCAAAAATAGGTTAAAAATCATCCAGGAGAAGTGCAGGTGAACAAAAGGTCAATCTTTCCTCAGTTCTGTCACCCCTGTTCTGTATCACAAAGAGGTGGCATAAGGTGTGAAAAGAGAAAAGGGATGAGAAAGCTTGAAGGGAAGAGAGGGAGTGCAGAGGGGGCTTTTGCCAAAGAACAGCCCAGAAAGGAGGGGTCCCCACCCAGCCAGAGCTGGGCACGGCTGCAGCAGGGATGCTGCAGACCACAGGCATCACACTCCCCTGCTCTCTCCTTTGCATGTTGCCAGGGTCCAAATCAACCACGGGAAAACAACCCTGCATCATTCTGAGGCTTGTGTACAGGGAAATTTAAACTATTTATTATCATGCCTGAAAAAAAAAGTTTTCGCCATATTATTAACAAGACAACAGATTTACTTCTTAACACAGAAAGGTGACAATGAAGGGAAAAGGAGGATAATGTTATAAATAATTAATTCTGCATGTTTGGGAGTTGATTATGAAAAAAATCAGGGGGAGAGGAAGAAGACAAAAATCTAATTACAAGACCATCATCAGAAAGTGAAAACAGTACTGACTTGTAAATAAACCAAGGAAAACAAATCAAACAGCTTTCTGTGCTATGGAAGGGATATTTAAAATGAACAAAAATATGTATGGTCTCAAGAAGTGGCTGAAGCCACATGAATTCTCAGCAGATTTCTTCTAAGAGAAAATACAATACTTCCTGACTTAGAGGACAGTATTTGAAAGGATAATTAAAGCAACTCATGATGAGAATTCTTGTATAAATACGAAGATATGGGACTGATAAATAATGTGCTCATTGAAATGTTGTTTTTTATTTTCTGAGGAACCTATAAAATCTCCTCTCATTTGTCATCTTATTTTGTTTCAAGGATTTACATTTGTAATAATAATTTTATTAAGAACATTCAGAAAAAACTTCTCCACACAGGGAAAATGCATCATATTCCATCTCACAGGCTACAGGAAAGTTATTTTCAGGTGCAAAAATATATCCTGTGAAACATCTTCCCATCAAGTTATTAGTGTAAGTACACTGGAAAGGGGAAGAAAATGTAAGCTGAAACATGGATCAGAAAAGAACTGAAGCACTCCCTTCACTGTGTTTCTGAACTGGGACCTTCAGTTTAACTTTTTGTTGAAGGAGTTGCACGTTGTTTTGGGACCTGTGTAAAGCATGCCAAGATTCATTTTGGTTTTAAGATCACTTGTGCATCTGCAGACCTAAAGCCAGTGCCTTGCTGGTGATAAATCTCTCCATGGTTTAAGCTGGCTCCTGTAAGTGTGCAATGCCTGTCCCTCCACAGAAGGAGAGGAGGTCCCTGGGGCCACCACTGGTCAGAGCAGGATTTAGCAGAACAGTGCTGGGTCCTGGTACAGAAGCTGTGCAAAGGGTGCTAAAGTGAGTCCACTGGTAAGAACACAAGAGAGAACAGCTTGTTCCCTGCTCTGACACTTGTGGAAAACAGCACAGGAGGCAGAGTTCCCCACATGCAAAGGCAGGGCTGGCAGAAGTCCATTAAGGAAGGCAAAGAGGAAATTGCAAACGAAGAAAAGGGAGTGCATAAAAGGTGAAGAAATTGGCCCAGAGCTCTTTGACAGAAGAGGTACCATTTACTCCAGCCCTGCTGGAAGGAATATTCTCCCATTGGTTTAAAATCAGGCTTCAAGGCTTTGATATTTGTAACACATAACCCCATTAAGATTGCTTAACTCTCACTCCAACTTCCTGTAATCTCTGCATATTCACATGGGCTTTTTGACACCTTTCCCAAAAGGGCTGAGTCCCAGAAGCACAGGCTGGCAGGCAGAGCCCAGCTCCAGCAGGAATCCCCCCTGGATTACAGCTGGGCCCCTTGAAGGCAGAGCTTTAGCTGCTCTCCCAGCCTGTGGGGCTGGGCACTGACCAGACACCGGCACACGCTGAGTAATTCCCTGGAGGAATTTTACTTGACATTATCCTGGGTGTCCATGTCAGCACTGGCTGTTCTTCTGGCCACCCAAGTATCTAATGGTGCTTCATCAAGCTGTGGCTGCAATCTGAAAATACACACATGTTTTCTAAACACAACTGTGCTTGAATTCCTTTTAACTCTACAGACAGCACGCAGCTGTTTTGAGCTAATGGATGTTACTCCAGTTGTAAGATTGCTCACAAATATAACGGATCCCATAATGGCAAACCAACAAATACATTTTTATCAACCTCTGGAATGAGCCATTTATCTTCTGGGCTATGTACTGAATCATGACACCAAACGATAAGTTTTATCTCTTTTACTGTCAAACTCAATCTCAGTCAAGCCCCAAATTGCTGGGAACAGAAGTGAGGAGTGAGCCCTGCTCCTGACTGAAAATGGAAGAAAAGCTGGCGAGCTGGCCTTTCCCTAAGTGGCTTTAATCTTTGTGGGGCTTGGCTTAAACGAAAGCGTATGGCAGTGCCATCCCCCAGCAGCCAAGCACGGGACCCCAGCACAGCCCCACTGGCTGGGAGGGTTATCAGCAAGCAGAGTGCCTGTCTGCCCTCTCTGCCTTCACCTCCTTACTTTTCCTAGAAAAAACATTAAGCCTTCTCCAGTCACCCCATCCCGCCCTGATACTCAGTTAAGGACATAAATTTCTTTTCATTACCTCTTTTAAACCAATCCAACTTTCCATCATACTGTACAATTAAAACTTAGTTTTGTGTTAATCCTTGATAAATGATACCTAATATAAAGGTTGACCCCTTGGAATAGGCTAACCTTTAAGGCTTTGATGACAACCAAGCACTTACGACCTATAAAGCAACAGCAGTAATATCTGCATTTAACTCATGGATGCCCAGCTCATTTTAAAGCCATTGTATTATAAAACTCAATCATTTCCTTCTGAATTACTTCAGAAAGAACATCAAAATCTGACAGTGACAAAGACAGGTTAAAAATTACTATTCACAGCAAAAGAGGAGCAAGATGGCAAACATCCTTCTTGGGGGCAGGGTGCAACTTCTGGTGCTACTCATACTGGGAAATCCTTCAAACACAGAAATTTACACTCTTGTGACTGCCAGCTTAAGATCTATCTTAAAATAAATGTATTTTAGAACACCTAAGACCACAGACATGGAAGCAAGAGCCTGTGGCAGAAAAGGAGGCAAAAGAAGATTTATGGCAGGCTAATTTCATTTGAAATAACCTGGTTTCAGCCAGCCGAAGAAAACAGAACCCAAAGGAAATTTAGAAGAAAAAACCCTTAGGTCAATTTGGTATCTGTTACACTATGTGTGAAGAAACATCCTTCACAGAACCTGGACCCTCCAGTGGCTGGAGAACTGATAATCAAAAGCAATGTGGAGGAGAAATTGCTGTCATCAGCAGCAGCAGCAGCCACGGGCAGCCCCGGCAGCCTCCCGACCCTGCGGGCAGAGCACTCCCGGACCGGACCGGGCAAGGTTGCGGCAGTGTGGGAACCGAGAGCCCCGAGGCCGTGCGGCTCACGGAGGTGACTGTGCAGGCACAGCTCTCCCCAGCAGCACCCCAGCTCCCCTCCTCACCCGGGGCTGCCCTTGCTGTGCGCCGCTGTCCCTCTGCCCGGTGCAGAAGAGCCCCCAGGGCAGCGACAGGGATGCTGCAGGGCCAGCCCACCCCGCTCACCCGTGGGGCTGCTGCTGCCCGGAGGGGCATGTGCCCTAAGGGACAGCATCTGTGAGCTTTCCAGCTCTGATCAGCGCCGTACCCCACATCCAGGCTGGGTTCTGGACAGGCGAGGGCTCCTTAAAGGTTCTGCTCAGCACAAGAAGCGTGGAAGAATCCAGGCGCGAATGTTTTATTTTAATGAGTCACGATTTTAAATTGACAATACTGCTGCGTGGTTTCCTTCTAGAATTACAGAAGTGCTTGGACACGATCTAGAGTCCAAGATATTTCCTGATGACATTTTCTCTCTGTTCCTTGACTTGTAAGACATCAAGTAAATAACTTACCTGATCCTCCTGACAACAATAGCAGAAAAAAACCATTCTTCTACTAATTTGTTTGGTTTTATCAGCCTATAGTTTCCACAGAAACCAACATCACCTGTGATCTATCTCTGTTATAACCTCTAGTGGCAGTCTGTTTTACTTTTTTTTTACAATAACTTTCCTTACAAAATAGATCTGTCATGAATAATAGACATGCCACCACATTGTGCATCTCCAGCTCATAACATGTGATTCAGTATCAAGAATGCTGGCTTTTTAAAAATATCTATATCGTTTTAAAGTGGCAAAAGGTAGAAAAGGTTTCCCACCATGATTTTGAGGGCTGAGTAAGTCATTGCAAAACTTTTGATTAACTAAATGGACAAGAAATGGGGACGCACATCAGTGGGGAAATGGCAGAATACACACACATACAAAAAAGAATCTCAATTCGTCTGTGCAGAAACACCAAGAAACAGGTAACATCAAGCAAAAGAAAGTAAGAACATTCCAGAGCCTTCTAGTGAAAAATGCCCAAAAGTTGTGCACTTGGGCTGAGATTATGTAAAGTAGCTCTAATTATTGATCTCAGCCACACTCCGTGTAATGTTCAATTTTACCTGCTTTGTAAGTACTGCTTCATAGAGAGGAAGTAGTGTCAGCTGTCCAGCTATTCCAGGGGGAAAGAGAGAGAGCAAGAACATCTGAATTAAGGTCCCAGGTTCTGCATGCTAAAAAATAACCGTGGGTCCTGAATAAACCACTTCGAGCTCAAGTACCAAAATTCTATTTCAGATTATGCCAAAATTTCTCTCCTGAAAGTCTGTGGTCAAATAAATATAATGTAATCTTGATGGTAGTTACTTTGAGGACAGATGTGGGTAGGAAGTGCCTCTACCACAGTCTTGCCTCAGCTGTGGATCTTCTTTTGAGTGAGGCAATTGCAAGCCATCCCTGCCTTCTGCTGGGAAATCCCTGTGTAAATGCCCTTCTTCCAGGGCCAGGGCAATACTTCTGAACGTATCCCAAACACACATGATTGAGGTAGGAAATGGGAGTGCTCACCCTTCCCCATAAAAATGAATTTCAGAGAAAAATAATGGAGTTCAATGCATCAGAGTGAATGGGAAATCCAGAGGGCAGGGATCCCCACTCTGCATAATCCACACTAGATCACAGCTGCAGTTCCTTGTCTAGCCTGATACCCTGACCTCAATTTCTTGTCTTTATATCCCATACCTTCCTCCACAACAGTCTACAGAGTATCCTTCCAGAAGATATGTGGCTGAATTTATTCTGGCAGAAGGAGCTGATCATGGTTCAACCACTGAAGAGTGAGCAGCAGCACTCCTCCTTTTACTCTTCTGACTGATTCTATAGAAGCTGGGAGAGAGCCCTGCTTGGCTGTCTGGGAAGTCCCTCCCTTCAGGAGACATTTGCAAGCCCTGGATAATACGTTGCACAGAGTGTCCTTACAGCTGAAGAAAATGACTGAAAATTACTGTCTCTCTCCCAGTTTTCCTGCTGCCTTGTTTATAACAACAGTGCTCAACATCTTGCATGGCTTAACACACTCTGAAAGTGCCCTGTGCTTTCCCCATGCACTGTCAGGAAGCCCAAGGCTGTGTAGCCACCCTGAAGCATTTTCTCAGATCTGCTCCTGAGATGAGAAATGCTACAGCAGTGTTTGTGACAATCAACATGACCACAAGGCAAACATAAACACCTGGTGCTGCAGGTGCTAGTTAGCACAGGTGTGATAGAAAGGGTTCAGAGGAGCAAGGTACGAGATGAACATTCAGGGTAAAATGAAAATATTTTCTTCTGCTATGTCTCTGGCATTTACTCCATAGCATCAACAACCCTACTCCAAATCAAGCACAAGTTTTATTTCTCCTGTCTGATACAGAAGCAGCTGGACTGTGTTTCTCTGATAAGCTCTCACCACCCCTAGACCTCTGACCCTTCCTGCCTCCTTCCCTTCTCCTGAAACAAGCAGGAGAAGATGGATTTTAGCAGCCTCCTTGCTCCACCCCAGAGCTCCCCTCCTGCCTTCTCTCTCTGCACAGGCAGTATCTCCCATCCAAGCATTTCCACACATGGCTGGAATCTGATTTCACCATCCACTTAGCACACCTGCTCTTTCAGGCCAGACATGGAAAAATGACCAACCTCCCTCCCCACAGCCAGGATTGTGTTCAGTCCTGGGAGCTGCACATGTGAGTTATGCAAACCAATGGGCATATATTTTGGCACAGCAGTCAAAAAAAAGAAATCATGTAGAGCCTAAGGCCATTGCTGTTGTAAAGCCAGCTCCAGAGATACCCATCACAAGTCACAGAATAAACAGCAATGGAACTTGTCCTGCCTAAAGAAAAATGGAGGAATGATGATTAATATGTTGTAATGGACCTTTTCATCCTTATCACTTCCAGACTGTGGAATGTTATTTCTGGCAGAGGTTCTTGGTCAAGTATGAAGAGTCATCGATTGGATAAAGTGCTTGATTTAGCCCATTTTTATTCTATTGCAGAATGACAGAAAGAGGTTTTAGACAGAAATAAAATCAATAGAGGGGAAAAGTAGCAAAATAACTATAGCTTGAAATGAAAATGATATATTTATAATGTTGGATAAGAATTAATTTTAAAAAGGGCTAAAAATCTACTGTCAGAAATAAAATAAATATGAACAATAGTATTTTCTTTTTTAAAAGTGTTCATTATCCTTATTCTTCCCCCCTAAAAACTAAACTTTGCATTCTTTGACTCGAGCTGTAAGACAAGGGTTCCTCCATGGAAATAAAGCAGAAGGCAGTGCCTCTGCTGCCCACCCTGCTCCCCTTCTCATTAGGAGCTTTGGGTGCCATGAGGTCCAGGAGCCTGCAGGTCCTGCACTGCTCTCCTTGCTTCTCCAGCTCTGGGACATGGTGCTCCACAGATGAGCCCCGGGGAGGAGATGGTTTTGACCACAGAATTGGTACAGAATAAAAGTGGGGATTAGTTTCCCTTTATGGGTGCAAAATCACAGCAACACCTGACAGGCTGACACCAGAGTTTTGGTCATACATCTGAGGCTGAGGATGTTCTCCAAAGGTTAATAATTGTTATTTATGGGAAATAATATTTCATGGTCCAGGTTGAAATTATACACTCCACATACCTGCATTCATCAGGCACTTTCAGTGCCTTGAAATGTTCAAAATGTACTTTTCAAGGAAATTAAATTAGGGCAGTGGCAGAGGAAGTGCAATGTTAGCAGTTACAACACTCCAGGACACTCTTCACTATCATTTATTAAACAAAAACTCTCTATGAAACATGTTCTTTCTTAAGTGCCACTAATCTACAGTGCTGACCAGCTGAACACCTGTGCACAGCACATTACAGGGGCTTCTTGAGGCAGGATTAAATGATGGAGATGATTTGGACTTTTCAGATCACCCAAGGAAGAGTATTAAATTTTGGCATGGACAGACTGGCAAGAATCAAGCTAACTGGATATTTCTCACACTGAAATACATGGTGGGAGGATATGATCTCACCTGAAGCATCAGAAGGCAGTCTGGCTTTAGGGAAAAACAAGAACAGCAAAAGTAAAATATTTCAATAACTGCAAACACCACAGCCTGGCTAAGCTGGTATAGTCCCTGTGGCAGGCAGTGTTCACTGCCTTTGGAAAAACCCTGCTTTGCCCAAGCAACTTCTCCCAACTAAATCTGGGTAGCAAAACTGCACTGTGACCTCTGCAGGTTTTTCTCCCAGCACTCCCTAATAGGGGCTTTCTCCTCCTTGTCTTCCCCCACCTTTGCACAGCCAATGGAGCCTGTAATGCTTTGGCACAGAACCAGCAAGGCAAACACTCTGCCAAACGTCAAGATCTTCAGCAAGAATAAACACAGGCTTATTCTCCCTTCAGTTCTGTGATCAAAACTTCCACAGGGAGACTGATAAGACAAGCGGGCTGTTATTGTTAAATACTGCAGGTACACATGGGGCAGATTAATCTCTGCTTTACTCCAGGGTAACTGATAACTTGAGTCAAATTAGAGAGATAGGGAAATGCGTTTCTTTCTTTGCTTAATATTATATTAAGTTTCTTGTTCACCAGAACAAGAATGCAGCTCATAGGAGAAAAAAACTACTTATTTGTAACTTAAGGAAGGGGATATATGACAAGTGGCAAAATCACAGGGAAGGGTGAGGAGCACAAATATTCCATCACTGGGGAGGAAGGTTTCTTGTGAAGGCAAAGAAAATTGCTCAAAACTGGCACGGCTGTGAAGCAGTGACGTATTTGAAGGTCAGAAGGGACTGCTTTCATCCTTCTAGATTGTCCCTTGAAGCACTGAGAACATTCCTTTTTTCCTCCCTCCTGCTGTCTTCACCGGCTGAATTTCCCCTGTGCACAGACCTCTGTGCCCAGAGCTTTTCTCTGGGTGAAAGAGGAGAGCTCAGAGAAGCCCTGCAGGTTTTCACACCCACAGGAGAGCCCAGTCCCAGCTCTTGGCCTGACAAAGCCTTTGCCCTGGGATGCCATGGCTTTGTCTCTTTCCTAAACATTTGCTAGCTATTTTCTGCCATCCTCCTCCTCCCTACAGCTCTCCTTCCATGCTCTCCCAGCCCTTGTCCTCCATTTACCCTTTACTGGAAGCCAGGGAGACTTGGTGGGGTGACACTGTGCCCTGCCCAGCACAGGTAAACATCAGCAGCCTCCCCTCAGAACACAAGAGTCTGTGCCATGGGCCCTTTCCATTGTGCACCAAGGCCAGGGCCAAGGACAAACTTCTTTGTAAAATGGAGATCCAAGAGAGGGGGGAGAGGGTAAGTCAAGCACTTATTGAAGTCAATGAGCAGGATCAAACCTCTAATCTGGGTAAACAAAATACAGAAAATGACATTGATTGCAGATTGACTTTAACAATGAATAATTGTGCCTTAATGTGCACATAAATGTGATAAAAATCAAAGCAATATATCCAAAACAAAATAGAAGAAAAAATACAAAGGGATATTTTACAACTAGACTCCATTACCATCTATCCTAATGAGATTAAGTAGTAATTGTTCTGTCAAGAAAAAATATAGTAGTCTCAGTGAATGAAAGATCTTGATAGGCTCCTGTTGTATTATAGGCTCAGGTCTAGCTGGAGAGAACTGAAGGGATTTTTCCAGCATTTCATAGCCAACACTTTTTATTTTTTATTTTTTTAGTATCAAAAACCATTCCCTGGAAATGCAGTTCTTAACAATAAAGGCATTCCTCTTTAGCCATACCTGTAAGCCTTTTTCATTCTTTCACTTTAGTACAAAATTATCTTGAAATAAGTAGTGCTTTTAAGGCAGCTTTCTTGGTCTGTTTTCTTACTGCTGATGTAGGGCCTGGTTTGTCATGGGATTTCAAGCATTGCACTCAATCATCTCAAAGTGTAAATTTCAGTATCATCTAGCATTAATGAATAGTGAAGAAATACAGAAGTTTGCTAAAGTTACTTGAGCTTGCATTGCCCCCATGGTAACATAAATTTGTTTTGGCTCATGGGCTACACAGAATCTTCAAGAATTGGACACCAGTATCACAGCAGAATTCAATGAAAATTAAGTCCTTTAAAGGTATTCTTGAATTTTTCTTCCTCAATTATTCTTTGGACCTATATACAGAATATGAAGTGAACAAAGGCCAACAGCTGAATTCACACATTTTTTTATAGAAAGAGAATGCTAGATTTCTTTGGCATAACATTAAACTGCACTAGGAAAAAAAATAAGAATTAAGAATTTAGTAGGTAGAAGAAATTCATATTTCCTTCTTGTTCTCTTTGTTAATGAAATCTTCCAGATGGGTAAGAAAATTAATTTTGCGTTTCTAAGACACATCCATGTAAAACAACCTACACCACAGAAAGCTTGGTGTTACTCACATCACTAAAGTAAATGTAAATTGACTCTAATGGGATGGTCTCTCTGGAAAATGGTGCTAGTTGTAAATGGTGCTAGTTTAATAGTTGTAAAGCTCAGCTGAAGACATGAGCTCCCAGGCCATTTGTTTGAATCCTGCATGCTGATACAGTGTCAGTGCAATGCAGATGGAACACAGTTCTGCAGGTAGCTGGTTCCAGGGCAAGAACTTTGGAACAGAAAGGCCTGAGGAAAACAAAGAGAGTTGAACTGGTGCAGAAGATGAAAATGGAATTTAGGCTTGGTCCTCCTTGTTTAAGGAATCAAAGCAAGTAAGCATCACTGATAAAATAAAATAGGGAAGGAGCAAAGACTGCTTCTTTTGTCCTATCAACTCAGCTGGCACTGATGAACTCACCCCTCTCCCATTTTCCTGCTGGCTGCCTCCAAACAACTGTACTTGACAAATTACATCAGCAAGTCCAATCTCATGCCTTGTGCATGAGGCTCCATCATTTGATCCAGTGCAGCTGCTGCAGGTTTTGTTCCCATCTGCTCCCTGCTAAGGTCTGTAAGGCAACAGCCTCTCCACTGGCAGGAGCAGTGAGTGCCAAGTGCCAGCGCCGTGGTGAAACCCAGCTTTTGGGCTATGAAACATCATCTCAGAGAAAACCAGGCTAATTCCCCCCTCCTTCTCCTGTGACCATGTCTGCCCTGTTGGGGGAACCCACCTGTGGAGTGTCACCTCTGGGAAAAGGAAGCATCAGTGTCCTGTGGGGGGATCTGCCTCGCTGTACCAACACCCTTGCAGGAGGTGCTGCATGAGCTGTCCTCCCTCTCACACCTGTAAAAAGCCAGACTTACAAACTGCTGTAGTCACTCACCATGGACCAAACAGGAACAATAACAGGCCGGCTAAACACTCAGATTGTAACAGTGTTCTAACAGCAATTGAAAACACCACAAATTAAAACATCTTTTTGCCAATTTTTTTAAAGCTATCAAAGTACCACAGAGAGACTAAAGAGCCATCACACCTCCAGTCAGCTGTATGGGACCACACAGGTGAAATATAACTCACTGCCACAGCTGAACCAAACAAGAACTGCAAAATTAGAAGTAAAAACCAAACAAAAACACCCTAAAAATTCAGTGTAATGACAACAACTCTAACAAAATAGTACACATTTTGGTTATCCTAAATATTCATAGTTGCTCACTTTTCCCTAAGACATTTACATGACTTTCTATTTTTATACACTGGTAATTGAAGTTTATAATTTACATATTACAGTGCAGTAGAATCCAATTATAGCAAATCTACAGAGAGGCTGTATTTATTTCAGGAGGAAGATACCGAGGAACCATGTCAACACGTAGCAACATAATGACTTGCTCACTTTCTGGCTTTCATGCAAAACATTGTAATGATTAGGTTTCAGACACTGCACGACAATACTTAAGGATGAGCTATAAAACCATTCCACATCTGTGCTTGTTTTATTAGCAGAAGCATTTCTGGGAAAAACAGGAAAGCAAATGCTGCTCCTGCTGCTAATTCTGGATAACTCTTTTATGTCACTAACCTCATTACCAAACACTACTACTCGTAATCCTTTCTCCATCTCCTCCTTTCTCTGTAAAGTATAAATTTCTTGTCATCTCCTCCATCAGCACTGAAACACAATTATATCTAATGTTAATTGCATAGGTTTTACATTCCATATAAACTTGGTTATGTAGATGGTTTGCCTATGGCAGATCAACAGAGAATAAATAATAAGAGAAGGAAAGAAAAATGGAGAATTTATGTAAATTCTGAGATTGGCCAGGTTGGAAGAATAAAATATGGTTTTTTTCAGATAACCACCTAGATTATTGCTAAAGTGATTACAAGTGACAAGCACCTTGATCTGAGAGGGGCTGCTCACATTCAGTTACTGCTCAAGGCAGGGGCTATTACTAGTGCTCATCAAATCCCAGATTCCAAAGTTCTGTTTCTCATTGGATCAGCAACTGCAAGACACCCTGAATGCACAATTTTATGCAGGTGAATTCAAGGGGACTTTTAAGCCTCCTCTGAATTAAGATACACTTAACTGTTCTTCTGATAGATTTTGCATGAGTTGAGATTACCAAAGCTGCTGAGGAAACGTGGGAATCCAACACCCCTATTCATTTTGAAAACTTCAGGCTTATGAACCAAATACTTCCAATCCTTCTTTCCCTGTGAATCTGCTGTCTTCGGGAAAATATTGTCACATGCTACTGTTACATTTTTTATCTCTCTCTCATCTCTCCTCCACAAAATAAAATAAAATTAAAAAAAAAAATCTGGTATGATTGTTCACGAGTCATTCTTCAGTAATTGTAATGAGCTTGTGCTTGATTAATTAATAACATCAGTCGAGGGTGATGAGGGAAGCCTGCTACTCCCACTTCCCTGTTGGAAAAGGGCGCCTCAGCGCCGGCTGGCTGCAAAGCCGGCTCGAACAATGACACTTTGAAGTCGATAACTCTCTGTGCTTTCTTCCAGAGTAGCAGAATTAAAAGCTCTGTTGTATCTTTAAAGTCTCAGAAAGCATTCAGCATTATGAGAAAACCAAGTGCTGTTCCTCTGCCTCTGCCAGCAGCTTCCCTTTCAGTGCCTTGAGAAAATGCCGGTCCTGTCACAAAGAAGGGAAGGGAGCATCTGTGGAGGGATCTGCCAGCGTCCTGAACAGCTGCAGGCACTCCAACTTCTTCTACTCTTCCCACTAAAATTGTGCATAACTGAAAGTGATGCAAATAACAACAAAGCTTGCGTTCAGGGAGACTGTAATATCTTTGTAGACAGATACATTTTTCTCCCAGAGACTGATGAGAAAGGACTATAAAATACAAACCTGCTTCATTTCTATTACAAAAAACTCAAAACCAGTGCTGCCAGCTAACCATTAACTGAAAAATAATGAGGGCTAATGAAATAGCAAGAGTCCAGATCTTTCAATGCTCAGACAGGTCTCTTAAGGGAGCTGAAAATGAATTAGCCTGAGTTTGACAGCAGAAAAAAAGGCACCCAAGACACAGGAAGGTGGGGACGAGCTGTCAGAGGAGTAAAGAACAGATTGACAGACAGCCTTATATGAAAAAGAGTAATTTAGGGGTTAGAGAATAACTCAGAAAAATGTTATAATAGTTAGAAATCATTATAGAAAAGTAGTGCCAAGCAGATCTTATTCCAGCATTAGGACTATTCAGTGGCCCTGTATCATCATGAAGAGGCTCAGAGCAGACAATTGTAATGGTCCCCTCTGGCTTCAAAACCTATGACTGCATTAAAACCATCGAAATTATATGCTACTGCAATTCTGTGTTCCCATGTAACTCAGTCAGGACTTTTCCTTTTCTGTGTTATATAAAGCTCATCCTCCAAAGCTGTGAATTCCCCACTCCACCCATTTGCTTATACACAGGTAACAGGGTGGTCCTGACAGCTGGGCTTGGAAAAGCTCCAGCAAAGACTGTGGAAACTTGTTCTATGATCTTTGGGTGATATGCACTTTAACTCAGGACTTTGACAGTCCTGCCTCGGGCAGGGGACTGGACTAGATGTGTTCCAGAGGTCCCTTCCACCTGCGATTTTCTAAATATTTCAACAAACACTTCAGCACAGGAGCAGGTAAATGTAGTGAATTTTTTTATATCGCTTGCAAGTGATATCTCTCTCTGCATTTTCCTTCTGCATTTATTCAAAACGGGCTCAACCTGAACATGGATGAAGATCTGCAGGCAGACATAACACACCAGTCCTTTGGAAGGTGCCCGTTCCCCTTGCCACGTTCAGAGCAGGTCTAAGGAATGACAACCTTACAAAATATATCTGTAGTGCCTTTGCTTTTTAAAACAAGCATGGTCAGAGGAGAGGTGGTATCACTGCCATCTGTAGTTTACACAGCAGCTGAGTAGTCAGAGAACTTGCGGGACTCAAAGATCTCGTGTCTCATAGGAGAGCAGTGCAATCCCAGATTGAAACACTCAGAAAGCTTCATTCCCTCCCACAGATCATGGCACTGCACAGAAGGAGATGCTGCAGTTCCTGGTGTTAGAGGACATGAAGGATGGGGCAGAGCCCTCAGAGGGTAGAATCTCACCTTTTGATACTTGAACCTGATGGTTTGGCAAAGAGGAATCAGGAACTGGGGCCAAGACACATGGAAAAACAACCCTGGTTCTGGCTGCACACAAGGACGTTAATAAATCTATGACACAGAAGTCTGTCATTTCTAAGATATTTGTCCCTGGCCAAGACAGCAAGAATCCAAAAGCCAGGAGTATATGATTCTAAATCTATCTCACATTAAAACACCAGGCAGCAGCAGCCTGTTTTGGATGGAGGGGCATAGAAGTAATCTTACACATTCAAATTAGCAGACCCTTACTAGGACAGAATTGCTGTATGAGAGCAGACTGAAGCTCTGGAAGAATCAGCTCAACAACTTCCAAAAAAATAAATAGAGTACCAAGCAAAGTAGTGCATGCAATTTTCTTGGACAAGACCCCAGAAAATTAAGAAAGGCAGGTCCTTCAGCTTGACTTTTTGTACTTTTGATTACAGAAGAAGTTTGGAGTGATGTCTTTGCTTAATAATTTATCTCTCTGATATGATATATCATCACTGATTGTTTAGTGCCTACAAAGCTCTGCATTTCAATGATGTGCACAGTATGCACCCATAAAATGTCTTACAGTCAGCTTCATTAAGAAAAGAAACAGATACAAAGAACTACTCCTTGTTTATGGCACATTTCTCAGTCCAAGCTTATCTGCATCAGAGTTCCCTGGGAACAGCTGGGATCATTAACCAAAGCTCATAAACCCTCCTGCAGCATACAGGGAGCAAAAACGAAAACTGGGTAGATGTAGCCTTCTTGCAGAATTACTGCCCCATGTTATGGCTATTTCAGGGACTCCTATACCCACAGCAGTTTCATGCTTGTTAGAAAGGTCACAACAATCAACACAGCACCTTTTATTCAGATTCATAGGTCAAGATGTCTCAGCTAATTGAGAGCTTGCCTGGATAATCTGCTCAAGTACTTCATTATGATTTTGTGTAAAGCTATCAGATGTTGCTGCTGAAGAAGATTATTGGATGAAAAAACTGAAATGAACCCCTAAGTGTTCTGTTTAAGCACTTAGACACATGTCGGGGACTGTTATTTCCAAGACTCCTTGGAATGAGCTGAGACTGCCATACCCTCTGCTCAGAAGGTTCCAGCCAAGAGCTGCTGGGTTCCCCATCTTGGCAAGCACGGTCTTTCCAAGGTCCAAATGTACAAGTGGAGAGAGTTCTCATGTCTGCCCCGTGTTCCAATAAACCAGCAGGGTGATTTCAGCCTTTGGTCCCTTCTCAGCTGCAAGCCCCAAGGATTTTTACAGGAGGAAAAGGAGCAGAAGGCAGGACACACAGTTTGTCCTGTCCACACTGAATTTGTAAGGAAGGTGCAGAAGGAAGGTGCAAGCATGGCAGTGGTCCACCTGTGGTGTTGTGGGAAGCAGTTCTGCAATGCACTCAGGGCCCTCTCTACAAGGCTTGCAATAATTTCTGGAGCTGACATTGCTGAGTTTCGTGGTGCATAAGAAAAGTGGGGGCAGGGAGGGAAATGGAAGATTAGATGGAAAAGGCTTAGTAAAAGGCTTAGTCTATCCCTGGCTTGGAGAAAAGGTGGAAATTTCATCATATCTTGCATTTTCAACCCCTGAAATGATGGCCTGTAGTTTTACCTGGCAGCATCTGTGGGAGAGCAACCCCTCCAGGTATCCAAAGTTCCTCTGACGAAAGGATCTGGAATACGAGCCAACCCCTGCAGATAAAATGGACCCTGAAGTGCTCTGTGCAGGGAATTTCTGCACACAGGGTACAGAACATGCATCCTGGAGTGATTACATATCTTCCTCCCTGCTCCCCTAGTTTTGGAGCACAGCCATGCCTTGCCCTTTCCAAGAGAATGTGCAGGATGCCAGTACAGCTTCAGGAAAGCATTTCAGCTGGAATGGCAGATCCAAAATTTACTGCCAGAAGAAGGAAAAAAATTAGAACTTTATTAATTTTCCCTCATGAGTACAATTACTAATTAACCATGGGGGGGAGAAGACTGAAAGAAAATCAGTCATTATCAGCCTGCAAGGTGTGGGTGGTTCCCACCCTCACAATCAGAGTGGCAGTACCACTACCTGGCCTGGCATTGGGTGAGCTGATACTCAGTTTGAGGTTAAAAGATGTCAGCATCTCTACTGGCATAAGCAGCTTTCCTCCTCATCCTTCCCCAGGCATTCCCAACCATTCTCTAGCTGCCATACCACCACTGGTTTTGGAGCCCTTTTGATGTGATTTTTAATCCAGATCACTCCCTAATCTGATTTACCAGGCAGCACTGCAAATAATTGCATCAATACAACCAAGGGGGAGAAACAAGACAGCAAGTAAATTGTTATTTGTGGGGGTGGGGGTGAAAAAAACCAAAATCTTACCAGGGAACAACCTTAGATTTATACGAGGGAATTTCTGCTCAAAGTTTGAATTAAATATTTATGTAGAAAGTTTTGGATTAATACTAAAGAAGTTTCATTTTAACAATTGCAGGTCATTACATTTGTAATGATTGCTGGGAAGCACATCCAGCATATCCAGTATCTCCATAGCAAAAGTATTTTGAAGTCAGGGACTAGTTCTGAGACTTGTTTTCCCCTTTAAAAAGACATGTAACAGAAGAGAAAAGACTATAAACAGTGCAGCACAAATCTTCAGAGCAGGAAAGAATCAATGCAAATTCTCAGATAAAGTCTGCAAATTGCAGTCATGTGCATCCTAGCCAAGTCCCACTTTGCTTTTACACCACAGTCCTATTGACTAAAGCAAGATTTTTCCTGTGAGAAAAAGGGATTCCAAATTTTTGTTTAGAATATCTATAATTAAGTTAGTAGCAAATTATATATAAATACAATGTTATTGTCTTTGGGTGTATTATCATTACCTTTATCCCTGCTGGACTCTCAGAGATCCCAATTTCCAGCAACCTCAGGCCCTTTTGGTGCTCTCATTGAATTTTAACAAGGGCAGGAGTGGCCCCATGTACAATTAGAGCTAACGATGTATGGGGCCCTTCTAGAACCAGGAGATGCATATTTGTTCCTAGGCCAAACTCAGCTGGCAGAACTTGACATGCACATGGGCAGAAAACTCTTTTCTTAAGGATACCAGGTGCTTCAAATAACAAAAACTCAGGCAAACAGCACAGAGAAAATGCTGGCCTTTGGTTAAAGGTACTGTGAAATGAGTGGGTACCACATGTGCACATCTGTGTAGAAAATTAGATTTTTACAGTGCCACAATATTGAAGTCATAGTATGATTTTAACTTGAAAGGCCTACTTCTAAAAACTAAATGTGTATCTCTAAATATGATTAAAAGTTTAAATATTTCAGAGCAAAATTTTTTCATACAATATTAATGTTTAAAAGACTCCTGTATTTATTTCCAGTAAATAAAAATATAAAAAAATATATATCTCCAGCTGAAACAAATTCTGAAATATCATAAATAAATATGTGTTCATGGTACTTAATGTTCTGCCTTACTACAAAAAGAGGGAAACATTAATGAAGCAAACCCTGGTCCATGGACAGAAATACAGTATTGCTAAAATAGTCTTTATTTCTCTGTCAGAACCGTTTGTGGCTCTGTGTTGATTCCTGTTCTCCCTGTTAAATGGACAAAAGCATGAGTATTGTCAGAATTTATTTCTAAATAAAGATGAGCTACTAGAGATGCAGGATGTTTAGCAAACCGCATTTCAGAAAAGAGTTCAAATCGTCTTGGTTTTATTGCGTATCTTCCCCTCTTAAGTTAGCTTAGACTGACAAAATATTTCCCAAGACAGCAGTGGAATTGCAGGTGATATTTAGTTAGATCTGCTCCGCAGAGCTGGCATCTGCCCCCACGGGCTTTGGTGACAGTGCTAATGTGCAATTCAACCTTAGTGTACAAAGCAAGGTGCTTGCATTGCACGAGTTCTGGAGCTGTGTTTAGAACCAGTAAGACTGATTTACAGTTTTTACCAAAGTTTTTTTTTTTACCAAAATGCTAGAGAACCCAAACTTGTCTCCCCCTGAGGCCTTACTGGGGAACCAGAAGTCTGAGAGCATGGGCCCCCACAAATTCACTGCTTTAGGATCTGGTCCCAGATAGGTCTGTACAGCACACCTCAGGCTATGTTATTTTCAAAATGTCTCTTTTTCCTGTGAGTGAAGCCTACAACCCTTTGTCATTAGCATGAAAACATTCTCTTTTTTGTGTGCATTTGCAGTGTTTAATTAACTTTCTTCAATATACTTGCCATTCCTCATGCTGAGGTATATGGGAGGTAAATCAGTACAAGATGGCAGTTCTTTGTCTCTCCTGGAAAGGCAAATTGCTTCCCTCAATTACAGGTTTTCTTCCTTGTTGGACCAATACACACAACCCAGAATTAACTTGCTGCAGATGTAAACACCATTGTGCATCCCTGGTGGGTTCCTTGCCCAAGTCCCAAGATTTTGGGGTTTATCACCACCCAGCTATGGAAGCAGAAGCCGTTGTCACTCACCATCTAATCAAGATAATAATTACAGGCGGTGGATCTGGAGCTAAGAAGAGGAAAAAGGCTTTTCAATCACTGCCTCTGCATTTCAATCGAAGCCCCATGCTGTACAACTCTGGAGAACAAGGTGTAAATCAGCTTAAGAACATAGTTCTGCATTCAATGCGTTGTGGTTTACAGCTCCCAAATGACCTTCATCTATCTTCCTTAGCTGTAGAGGTGTATAATTGAACTAAAGAGAGGCTTGAATAATGAGGTTGAGAGTGGCAGCTCTGCTGCTGTTGCTTAATAGTGTACCAGCCTTGCACTTCGTTTTCTGATATGTTACAAAATACTGTAGTGGGTCCAATTCTTCAGGGTGACACTTGGTGATAGTCCCTCTTTTGAAATAGAAAAGAGCAGGGGTTTTGCAGGAAAAAAAAAACTCCTATAAATCTTTGGCTGCAACTAGGCTCCCAAAAATACAATTATATGAAGCATTTTCTATTCAATATCTGCCCACAAAAGCTCAGAGAGACAAATAGCAATTATCTGCTCTTCTTTCAGTCATGGAATCTATTTTTTTAACTTTTCATCTTTCTTGTAAAGGACACCCTGCTCAGCTCAGAGGAGCACAGTGTGACACTCTGCAAGATTCCTGTACCAGGACCAGAATGAGCAGGGATGAAGTCTCTGAGAACAGCCTTTCAAGCAACAGGACCTTGTTTCCAGATCGTACTTTTCCTATATTTATGTGTGCTGGAGTCATCCTTTCTCCCTGTGCTGAGATGAATATTAGAGTGCTGCAGGCTCTCCAGCCCTACAACCACTCCTTACCACCAGTTCATTACTGGCAACTGCACTGGAACAAAGGCCTGGCAGTCCAACAGCTCAGGATCAGTGCAAGACACCTCCCCAGCCAAGTGGCTGTTAAAAACAAATGTTCCTCCCGTGGCATTTGTATTGATTCCATGGGCACTAAAAGACTTACTGGTGCATTGACAGCACCAATTAAGCAGTCACTGCTCACCGCCTCCCCCTGCACCCACAGCAGCTCCCAGGCAGTGCAGGATCTGAGAAGCCCCGGGGAATCTGGGACAGGGCTCCCAGACCAGCCAGGCACAGCCCCAGGTGCCCTCAGGCCCCCCATGGATCCAGGGACAGCAGGGTGGCAGAGGTGCCAACCCTCGAGCCACTGAGGGAAGCTGGAGAACAGCAGGAATGTCTGATGCAGCAATTAACTTTCTGGAGAGGCATGTCCCCGACTGAGGAAGAGAGGGACAACCTACTTTGCTCACATTTCCAATTTGTGGGGTGCAACACTGATCTTCATTCCCTGGATCACCTCTGCAAGACCCCAGCAAGCACAGTGGCAGCGTTCCCTCCAAAGTCTCTGTCAGTCCACCTCACATCTCACACACACAAGAAAAAAAGACAAATTGTTCATTGTACTGCCTCCAGGATTTTCACTTGCTAATTATTTTACTCTGCTCCCCTCCCACTTTTTTGTTTGTCTGCTTGACAAGGCAAGTTCATTCAGGGTTGTTGGACTGGCATATTTCTTTTGCAGTGTTCACATAGACCATGGGAGAGAAGGGCTGCCTTCAACAGCCCCCTAACTGAGCTCTTAGGCAATGTGATTTCTCACATTTTCATCAGAAAGGTGGTCCAGGTGACAGTAGAGAATGAAAGACTATCTTGGAAAACAGAAAGCTGAGTCCTGTTGCCCAGAAAAATGTCAGGAGATAAAATTCATTATGAATTTATTAATGCAGCAACATTTCCTAGAGTGAGAGGCATGCACAGTTGAAATACACAGAGTCACAAGGAAAATAAAACCACCCTCCATCAGGATATTTTTCAGGAAAATCTGCTGTGTGAAATTGCAAAAATATTTTTTTTAAGTCATATATAAATAACCAAGTCTGGCTTTGTACAAGTCAGTATTGATTGCTAAAATACATATCTCTGACAGGAAAAAAATTGGGCTTATCAAATTTATGTTTTTCCTGGCTCTTGTATTTAAGCTGCCATTCTGTCTTGTGCTAAATACCTCCAAAACATTGAAAGGTCACCATGCCCACATAACTTTATTGTCCTTCACAGAAGTAAGCTAAAGTTGGCTTCACTTGACTCACATGTTAAATTATTTTTAAAGTAAAATAGTAGTACCAAAGGCTGCAGGTATAGGAAATTGTACTATATGAAGCTGTAAGTGAAGTGCAGTAATATATAAATGTTTGGGAGATTAAGTAATAGTGAATTAAAGCCCTTAAGGGCAGTCTGATATAAGTACTGGCTTAGGAGAGTAGGTTTTCTTACTTTTCAATGGATTTTTGTTTGAAAGCATAGGGTGCCCAGTCTACTCCTAAGCTTGATACAAAACACATTTCTGAGCAAGCTTCTCTCTTCCCAAGGCCTGACTGATCTAACAGTTTTGCAAAGCTCAACTTTTCCCCTTCAGAAAGGACAGCATCCCCATGTCAAAGTTTACATGCATTAAAGAAAGGTGAGGAAGTACAGACTGGCAAGAGCTCCAGCTGCCCCTTCCCTGGAAGGCACACTGAGCAATGCAGCAAACCCTGGTATCTCATTTGTGTCATGGGATGTGCCTTTGCCACAAATCTGAAAAATCTTATTAGAGAGAAAGTAATAAAGGTGGTAACACTATCCTTTGGGACTCCTGGCCTTTAAATAAGTACAAGAAACCTGTCTGGAAAGAATGAGGCAGGAAGCATTCATGACTTTTTCAATTTCACACCTCCAGTACCTGCCTACGTTGGTTAAACTCAGCACTGTGCTCAGAGCCTGATGCACTCCTTGCATTTACTCTGACTTACTCCTTTCTAGGAAAGCACTCCTGGATATTATTTTCCAACATGATGACACTGACACACCAGTACATTTGCCCAGGAACAATGGAGAAACTGTCACTTTTCTGTCTGATGGCTTGTGTTACCGTAAACAAGTGCAAAGGTAAACTCCATTTATCTTCAGATTCCTGCTTTGAAAAAGACTGCTCTCAGCTCTTCCCACGTGAGTTTGCCACAACACCCTTGGCTCCAGCTCAGGGGAGTTACTTTGGGTTGAGACCAGTTTATCTGAAGCATGGGCTGTGACTGTGGGCTGCTTCCCATCAGCCTACAGCCTGTGGAGGACCTTGAAACTGAACAGAATGAGACCTCCCATCCCTTCCTCCATCAGCACCACCACTTGTGACAATGGCACCAGGACCAGACACTGTAAATCTTCAGAACTACTGGTAAGTTTGGGCCCACAGAGGAAGAAACATGTTTGGTGTTGTGAGGCTGTGCCTTGTACTCAAAAGTAAGAGATAAAGACTTTGGTCTCCCCCCTCTCCCTCATGCAGCAGGGTTTCAGCTGCTTCCAGAATCCCAAGTTTTGTAAATACTGAAGCTACTCCAAACATGATGATACCAGGAAGGTTTATGCTCTCTGAGACGACTGAATTACCACCACTACTTGATTACACATTAAGTTTTTGGACAGGCTCTTAACTGTTCTAATTTACTACAGTTCTCCTGAACTCTGGAAAAAAAACTGAACAGTTACAGAGGAAGTAATTCTTCCTTTGTCTGACAGAGGCAGAAGGATACCATGCATGGAGAACCTGAGCCAGGAAACAGAAAATCATCCTGAACTTGTAGAATCAAGGCAAATATTCTATTGATCTGACTCTGGTCCTTGGGAAGTTGGTGCAGCTGGGACAGGCTCAGAGGATGTGCTATGTCCAGGACATGGGGGTTTCTCTTTGCAGCTTGGCAATAACAATATTTAGCCTCGATTATCAATACAGCACTCAGTGCTTCAACTGTAGGTCACTGTAGTGAGTAATTCAGAGGAAAGGGGCTTGAATTCTAGCAGGGAACCCCAGGGCCTGCATAAAGCAATTTTGCAGCTGTTGCAAGCCACACAGACCTGTGAAATCTCAATCAGCAGCCTCGCTCTGGCTGGGAGATAGCTCAGTCACTGTCTCAGACACACACACCTTGTTTAGTTACACCTCACTTGGAGATTTTTCATTGTAGAAGACACTTGAGAAAGCTTTCTGTACACACACATGCTTCTTGTTTGTGTGAGGACTTACAAATAAAGACACACAGAAGAACTCTTGTCATCTATTTTGTCTGCAGTCAGAAACAGGAGGCACCCCCAGGCACACAGCTGTGTCAGACCTCACCCTGCTCTGTTCTCACCTCCTGTGCCACACTTCAGGGCAAGGTTCTCCTGACCAGCTGAGCTGCTTTTGCTCAGACACAGCCTGACTGCTGCACACAAGCAACTCCTGCCTGCTGCAGGCAGGGCCTGCCAAGGAGGTGATGCCCAGTGGCGTCTGTCACCACAGCCTCCCCTCTCCCAGTTTCCTATTAAAAAGCCCACACCTACACCTCCCCTCTGCCTTCCCTCAGTATTTGCACTGAGACACAGAAGAGAATATTACTCTTCTGAACATCTCCCCCTTCAGCTGGAAGAATCAAGCAGGACCCAAAGCCAAAGCTTTCCACCCTGCCATTAGCTGAACCTCCACTCCCTTGGTGAGCAGTGGTGCTCCTTTGAGAGGTGTCCTCTCCCAGGGCTGCAGCCAGGCACCAAGGACTCCGTGTGCACAGGGAAGCTCCACTCATTTTTCAGGGTGATCTCTCACTCTGAGAAGTGAACTTCAAACCTCAGACAGGTAGATTAAAATTTCATTATAAGCAGCCAACACTTCAGTCAAAAATATCAAAATAAAATCTCCATCTCCTATGGAAAACCTTGTGGTTTACTGCAAATGCTTATTAATTGCAATAGATAATGTGCTATAATGATCTGAAATGGCTGAAAACCCCTCTCTCCTGCTAGGTCATCCATGAAAAGAGGCACCAACATTTGGCAAATTAATCAAGCTTTGCCAAATGCTGAATGCAGGCATCTCCTCAGGCGACCTGTTTATTTTTGTGGGATGGAGACACTGACTTGAGTGAGGAAGAAAACACAGAATTGTTATATGTTTTCCTAGGAATGCTTTGAAAATAAGTGCCTTTTGGTGCCTTTTGGGCCTTTCCAAAGGCAAACAAGCTGCTCTTGAAAAAAAGTACTGTAAGTGCTCTCTGACAAGAATGTTTCAGCTGACTGCAAAGGCAGCACAAACTCCACCAAAGGCAGAGGATGCACGGGTCTCTCCATCCCCTCTTCACAGCTGTCCCAGAAATACTGAGCCAAATTACACCTGGAGGTCAAAGAGGCATAGTCCCCTCACTACAGCCACCTGACAGGCAGAGTGGCCAACTGAGTGTGTGCACTGGGCTCAAAACCTGCCATGGGTTCATGTACATCTGAGCAGCCTCTGATCACCCCAGGCTGGTGGAAATGTAGGGAAAAGGCAGATGATTAACTGACATTGTTAAAAACATACTCTGTTCTGGCATATCTGGCTAAATTGCTGTCTGGAGATTTACTGCAAAATTATTTATTGGGAGATTACAAAAGCAAACTATAAAAATAAAAGCAGCTAGAATAGTGCTACATTAGGAAGGTCTGGCTACTATATCAGCTCCTGAATTGCTGCTGAGTTCAGAAACCAATAGAATATCTACACACTTACTTAAAATCCTTAGCTTGTTTGAAAACCCATTCTATTTCTAGAAATAGAAAGGTCCTGTGTGCAAATTTCTCAGTTTCTAAACTTTCAAATAATGCTTGATCACCTAATCACCTTCCCATCTCCACAACCTGCTCTCAACTCAGAACCAAGTCCGTGTGATTCTCTTGGGAAGCACCACCATGTAAGCTAAAGCTGCTCTCAGCAGCTCTTGGCAGTCTCTTAAGCTGTACACTGTAATTATAGAAGAGGGGAAAAAATGATTCTGCATAATGTAGGTGAGAGAGCCACATAGCTCTCTACTTCATTTTAATTATAGAAAAATGAGAGATCTGCAGAGCTTAAGTGTGGACAACAGAGTCCTAATTGTGTTACTTGGCTATTAAGCTGGACTCCATGCTAAATTGGCTACCTTAGGCCCCTGGTTTTTAGCCTCCCTTCCTCTTTTCTTTCTGTGATTTGAAGACCTCAGCTGTAACAGTGGAGAATCCACATAATGTTAAATACAATTTCTAAAAAGAGAAAGAACTGACAAGGTATTTAAATAATTATTGAGCCCATTTCTTCATTGTAACTTTAAGATACACTGATCAATGTACTATTTTTGAATGTACACTCATAGTTCCATGGTGAAGACTTACAGAGCCCTCATAACCATAATACAAAAATCACCAAAATATCCATAATCTTTAAATATGTTTATTTTCTTTAATGCTGTTTTTGTGCAATCAGTAAATCAGTTAATCCCAGCAATACACTGACAGGCCCTGCTGAACATATTTTTCTCACAACCAGTTTTAGGAATGGTCCTCAGGAATCAGTGGTGGTGACCTGTCTGTGCTCAGTGTAAATCAAGAGCATGTCTACCAGAATTGTTGGTATACATTTTTAATTTATACACAGGTATAAACTAGCAGAGTAAAGGTCAAAGATTAAGAAAAGGTGAAAGCTATCGATTAACTCTCGGAAAGAGATTATTTGTTTTACAGTAGTCCTGAGAGGCCAAGGCACACAGAGCATTCCTTGTGATAAAAATCACACATTAAGAAAACTGCTCATCTGGAGAGCTTAAATGAATTCACCACCATCCAGACTATGCTGTCTGCACTTCCAGAAAATTAAAACTGCGGGAGTTGTGTACTTTGTTTATATTTTCTGAATATTTTCTCTATTTAAAAAAAAAAAGACACAGTTACCAAGTGAGCTTCAGCACGTCTGTGCTCCAGCACCCCCAAGCTCCCAGCAGTGAGCAGACTAGTGCAGACCCCAAAACAAAGCCATTTTGTCACAGTTATTTAAGAGCTTTCCAGCTCACCTGGTGTTCTCCCTGCCATAGAGACAGCTGCTGTGACACAGTGGAAATGAGTTTGCACCAGTGCTTTTTGTAAGAAATAGTTAAGATTCATAGAGCAATGTCATACTGTTATGAAAAACAACACGTAATATTAACATTATTGTGGGAAGCCAAAGAGGGATGCTCCTAACACAGACTGAACACAGCCTTTGTAGGCTGTTATCCAGATTTTTGATTCTTATCCATGCCCCTGGTTAGACATCAGTAATGTCTCTGAGGCAGTGTGCAGTGTGCAATATCAGGATTGGAAGTAACTGATCTGAACTGATTGTTCTCTGGAGACTGAGCAAACAACTCCACAGACTGGGCTTTCAATACCAATGATAAAAAGTGCAAACATTTTATTCAGCAGACAAGTGTGTGAAGAGGCTGCCACATACATTTGTCAATTGTTACCATTTCTCACTTAACAGTTCTGTCTCTCTCAGGTTAATATTCTTCCAGAGCAGAGACTGAAAGAATTTAATGATCACAGCATCCTTCAGATCTTCTGAGAAAACCAGAATTCTTGCCAGGTAATTGGCATAGGCCCCTGTTTACCAAATGCTCTTCAGCCTATAACCAATAAATGATTAACAAGGAACTTCTCAAGTCACTTTCCAGATGTTGTTTATTGAGACATCCTTGCACTGCAATGACAAATGGGGCAGAAATAAGCAATGCACAGCTTGGCAAGATCCTGCCACTCAGCAGAGTATCCCCAAGGCTGAATAATTTGGGTGAACACCACTGTACAAAGGTTAAAGCTACTTTCCTTTGTATAAACGGAGATGTGTCCCAGCTGCTACTCATTAGGTTTGAAGAACGAAACACTGGTATTTTCTCAAAATAGGTAGGAATAACAAGCCTTTATCACAAGAGCAAAGGGTAACACTTCAGGGTGATACTGTTTGATGTGCCTAATTCTTTATTCTCTTTTTGCTGAAGAGGAAATCTTAAGACAGCCACAAAATTTGCACGAACGAGCTGTGAAAATTTACACTAATAACAAAGGGGAGAGGAACGATCTTCTTTCCATTCTTTTGCGCTTCACTACCCTCCCAAAAAAAATAGTGTTGCTGTAATGATAATTCCAATGAAAAGCCATTTATATGGGACAGAGCTGCACACACACTGCACTGACCTAAGGACAACTCTGTACTACCAGGATTTGGAGGGACACAAGTGGCCACTAAAACCAGCAATACTTGGCACAGTTAAAATGACAGAAGTCATGGCAAGGGCTTTACTGGATTAGTGTGCATACAGGTGGAGTGCATGTCTGAAAATATTCCATATAAATGCAGGGAGACAGAGCTCCACTCTCAGAACTACTGCCATGAAAATCTTGAAATCCATAAACAATTTTTTTTCCCCCAGACTATCAAATAGGATAGGATAAAAAAAAATTGACTCCATATGTATACACAAAATTAATTCCAGACCTGGAATAATAAAACTGTAATTCAAACTGTTCTAGGAGAAAAAAATAAAAAAGTATATTTCAGGAAGCAGATTTGCAGGTAGCATCGTACTAAAAAAAGACATTGAAATCTACTAGCTGGTTTTGCAAAATTGGAAATTCAGAAGCCTGAAGTTCTACAGAAATTTGCTTATTTTCAATGCCTTATATTAAAATCTATACTGATTCAGGCACATTTGAATAAGAGACAAAAAGAAGGATAATAGGACCTGTCTGGTGTGGGATTCAGTCAAAACCTGGGACCCTCTGTTCGATTTGGTTGTGATTCTCTACTCTGCATCAGACAAATAACAGTAACAGCTCCTGAGATAATGGGTGTTTCAGCAGCCAGAAAACAGGAGAGAACAGCAACACAGCATGGCAAAAAAGAGCCTTTTCCTTCCCTTCTCCCCCTCCTCAGTACTAATGCTTTGTGTATGACAACAGGAGACCCTTTCCAACCACTACAAGCGACCTGTGGTGATGTTCTAACAAACCTTGCTCTGATTTTCAAACCCCTGTGACCTTGTGATAACAAATAAGGCCTGGGGATGGGAGAGGCTGGAGTGGATGCACCATAATTTGACTTCTGTTCCCTGTGGTTTCAGCCACATACTGGCAGTTCCCCATCAATTTCACTGGCATTCTCTAGCCCCAGAGGATTTAGGGTTTAGTTCTGCTAATCTCTGGATCCCATATAACATTAGATATTTAGGCTGTGATCTCAGGCAGGGATTTGTCCCTAGAGTCATATTAGATTACTAAGCCACTGGGAAACCAAATAATTAAGGAAATGCATAATGAGGGGTATTAGCTAGAGATGTATTCCATGCCACAAAACAACCCAGCCAAAAGGCCCTGTTTAGAAGGAAGAACAATTTCCTTCAAAGTGAAAAAATGGTCACATCATAGGCAGCATCAGCTGGAGGCAGCTGGACACAGAGCTGGGCAGCAAGGCTGCCATGGGGTCAGCTGGATTGCACAGCTCAGACAGAGCCCTGTTCTCCCTGGGGAGATGCTGGTAGATACTTCACTGCCCAGACTGGAACTGGCTGAACTTTATTTACCTGCATTCACTGCCAGCTGCGTCACTCAGCTGCTGCAGCAGCACTGGCAGCACCGCAGGCAGTGAACGTCAGGAGGCAGTGCTCTTCCCAAGTTGAGATAACCCAAGCACTTGGCCCTCCTTTCTCATTCCACTCCTACACACAGGCCCAGGCAGAGACAAGGGTTTGTTTATCTGGTGACCTCTAGATACTGCAGTTTGATAGGTGATGATTTCACTACAAAGCAGTTAATCAATAAATAGGGTCAGTTGCTTTCTGATTCAGGTACTGACACAACTGCAGAAGGGCCTGGAAGAGCTGTGTGATAAAGTATTGATTATGAACAACCCAAGAGCCATTGTCAAAAGCAGTAGGCATTGTTCTTTCCAACAATCAGATCCATACTTTAACGATCTGTTTTCCCTCATTAAACACTTGAAAGGCTTTCTTAGCAGCACTTTTTGCTACGCAGATGTCCTATTTCATTTTGACACATACAACATGTTCCTGTCATTCTCTTCATTGTATAGTGGCTTGTTTTGTTTATTGTAAGATGGAGATGTTCGTTTCTGTCATATCTTGTCCTTTGTACTGCTCATTTACAAATGGAAAATCCATGTAGACCTTTGTCTCATCTGTCTTTAGCAATCAAATGAGCCAACCAAAACCTCTGAGTAGGAAAAGTCACACCAGAAAAAAAAATTGGGGAAAACAGCAGAATTTGGTTTAAAAATATTTGAGGTATTCTGTTCTGATTTTTCTTTTGAGGTTCATATGACTCATATATTTGATGGAAAGGTGATGCAAGCAGATGCAGTGCAAGCAGATCACTTTACTTTGGTGAATTCTCTTATGTTTATTTTCAGCAATCTCATGTGAAATGATGCTTTGGAAATGTTGACAAAGAAGATTTCATTTTTTTCCTCACACAGGACTAGTCATTTCACCCCTGAATGGCTTCACAACCTTTTGCACAGTCTTCAATTTTACCTACTAGTGTTTTGGCTCTACAACAAAAAGCTATTTTCTCAGTAGGAACAGATCAGTGGGAATAAGGTTCTGGGTTCTGCCTAAGTGGATTTGGTATTAACAAAACATTCACTCCCGTAGCAGACAGGACACCTCTCTCTTTCCAGGTACAGCTATTTGGTGTTGTAATTCAGGAGTCATCATAAGCAAAAAATCTTTTATTCCTCAGAGGAGCCCGAGTCATGCTGGGCTGCAGAAGGTGGATACATCTCAGCCATCTGGACCACTTGTCATTTCCACAAGAACCATGGCTGACTTCTGTAAAAACCTGGGTTGTGAAGAGCTAAGACATCCACAGTAGCCAATACAGACAAGAGAATTTGGTTGATACAGCTGCAGGATGTTTAATATAAACTTGAGCTGCTGCCACCTAATTACCCCTTGTGTATTTCTTGTTTAATGCTCTTAGGATCAAGGGCTATTCCCCAGAGCTCCTGCTGAGATGCAGCCTCCCAAATGTTTTTGAAGTATGCACATGTTGAAACTCACTACCCACAACCTTACAGATGAAACGGGCTGAAAAAGTACTTTGTCAGCATGAGACATTATTGACCCTGGTAACATATCATGTTATTTAATGGTGAAAAAAAAATATGCTAATTGGGAAATGCATGTAGTGCAGCCAATGAGTTGCAATAGAGTCACATCACAGTAACCAAGATCACGGTCTGGTCTATTAGTATTAATTATTTACGATAATCTTGGTTTCTCTGTATGAATACATCATCAAGCACAGCCTTCTCTTTGCCCTGACACTCTGTGCAGTGCACATCCTTAGATCTGGCACTGAAGACAGATACAAACAGCAAGGCTGAAGGAGAGCCTGGGAGCTGCTGGCTCTGCTGCCCGTTCAGCACGGAGCCACATGGAAACAGCACATGGATTCCTCGGCTTTTCCTCCCCATCGAGGAAGCACAGAGACCTTGAATTATTTCCAGTCACTCCCACAGCAGTTTCAGAAGGGGACTAGGCGACGTTTGTAGGAATCTTTGAGAACAAAGCCCTGCCGATGCACGAAGAGCTATCCCGGTTACTTTCATAGGCAGGTCTGCAGTAGCAAAGCTGTAGCAATTTCATTGCGCATTCCCCCACGCTTACTCCTGGCTGCTGCTTTTCCCTCTCCGTAAGGGAGCTGGTCTCACCGCCCTTGTATTCACTGCCTTGCCTCAGATACTGAACAAACAGAGTGGCAGTGTTTGCCAGAGCCCTGAACCCCTCGGGGGTACAAGCTCCGAGAGGGCTGGCAGCAGCGCCTTGAAAGGATTCGGCCGCCACAAGCANTTTTTTTTTTTTTTTTTTTAATTTCAAAAGTGCTTGAGAGTGGGTGGAAGGAAGGCGTCTAAAGATCCCAAACTACACTTTAAAGTATTTTACTTAAGTGTCAAGGACCAAAGCACAAATGTCAGCTCTTCAGGGCTTTTTTCATGAATCACTGCAAATAGAGCCTGAGACAAGAAGGGGAAGACAGTAAAAAGATGTCAGGAAAATTCTCATGAGGTTGCCCTGTTTTTCTCTCTTTTTGAGATTTATAGACATACTGGAGCATGCTTTTAAAACAGTTCTGATTTAGTGCACTATTTGCAGTAGTGTTCTGCTTATTATTATAATTAACCAGTAACCTGTTCTGTTAGAATTAGCCTCAGCTCTCACGTGTTAGAGTTCAGTACATGGATATTTCCTAATGGTTTGTTGCTAACGGCTGGAAAGTGCTCTACCCGATGAGCTTTCCAATGCCTTTTGTGTTAAATAACTATTATTGGATTCATTTTACCCTCATACACACCAAACACTGTAAACACTCATCCCTGCTGCCATTCTGATGTTAAGCAGTGCTCCACCCAGGAAACAGACCCATTCAAACAGACATAAAATCACCGCTGCTGGGATTTAGCTTTTTTTGGGTCACACAGGATGGAAAACTATGCCAAGAATGAAGTCCTGCTAACAATGGAGAATTCAAGAATCTTACCCCAGGGAGCATGGACAGCTCTTCAGGTCTTCCAAAGAGCTCCTGCTGCCTAAAACACCAAGGACAGGGACTCTCAGCTCTGTGTCAGGAACAGGGCCAGCAGCTCAGATGGGAACAGGGTTCAGTCTTGACAGCCCCTACTCCCATCACTATCTGGGGACACAGCTACTCAAACTGACCTTACCACACAGGAGCAGGAGCTAGTTGTCCTCCAGAGCTCATCCTCAAACACTTCCAGAAGGCAAGGCCAGCTTCAGTCCCAGGCCACACACCAGAAAACATGTATAAAGTTTTATACGTTTAAAAAATTAACTTTCATCCTGTTACTATTCAGAGAGGAAACTGAAAGAGGGAGTGAAAAGGAGAAGGAGAAAGGAAACACCACACTTGAGAAATGAGGATTTTGGTGTCAAGTTATGGAAGGTTTGTATAAGAGAACAAAACTCCATAAAATCAAAACATGATAAATGATCAAAAAAGCTAATCGAATTCCAGGCAGTGAGCTAGAGCTGATTTGTAACAAGCTACAAAGGCTTCTTCTATTTCATGAAAAAAGAAAATCTCTGTTACTATTTCACTTTGTATCTGCCTTATTTTGGCACATGTTGCTGGAAACTCAAACAGAACTCTGTAACCTAGATAGTAAATAATCTCCAGACTTTTCCTCAGGTCACGCAAATAATCTGTGTGGAACAGAAGTCAAAGGTACTTTTGTGAGAAGAGCACTTGAAAAGATTTATTTAAACTGCACTTCCAGTTTCACATTCCTTTAAATTCTTTAAATTCAGTATTCTTTCAGTAATACCAGTTAGAGTTTCACTGCTCCTTGTGATGTTGTGCAGCATTATTAGAACTTAGAGAGAAAGAGGAATTATTTTTTAATATTCATTACCGGACAATTATCAGTCATGTCATGTGTTCATTTTAATAGATCCATCTGTACATTATCTATAGGCACAAAAGCAACACTGAATGCAGTTGTAACAGGCACCCTCCCCTCCTACCCATCATTCTGATGGCCCCCTGAGGGAGACAGCAACAACTTTGCTGCAGCATCACCTTAAGTTGTTCAAGTGTCTGACTGAGTTCACACTCAGTTTCCTTCAGGCTTTTCTAGCTCATTTGCCAGTGTTATCCTGAGTACAGGCACCCAGTTCAGTGTTGAATCTCTCCTTGAAGGCCTCTAACACTGCACAAGAGAAGTGCATGGCTGTAGCCTCTGGGACAGGGCTCTGCTGCTGTCTGCACAGCAGAGGAGATAGCCAAGATCCTGACTAGGGCATTTCAGTGCTGCCTAGATATGCCAATCCTGGTGATGCATTTGATACTAAAAAGCCAGTAGAGTTGAAGTTCTTTTGCTAAGACTGCTTGTAGATAAATTCTGAAGTATATTTTCATAACCTTTAATTACCCTTAATCTGTTAATCCCTGTCTGTGCTGAGAAAACTGTATTGCTGTGGGCACCAGAACCAACAGGTTCATGCCCTCACCATGACATTTAGGGGAGGCAGTGCTTCTGCAAGGTGTGAGAAGCTGTTCTGGCCACACCAGAACACCTCCTCTCTCTTCAGCTCCAAACTGGCTTTTCTGGGTGGTCCCTGGGACAACCTCTGCCAGTGATGGGAAGCAGAAGAGAGGGAGCCTGGAGCCCCTTGAGAGCAGAGACTGCACACTGAGCCTTAAAAGAGAAGCAAAAGGGGAGCAGGGCTGCAGCTCTAAGCTGCTTCAGCAGCCCAGTGAAGCTGGACAATCAAAGAACAGAAAACAGTGCAAGATACTGCACAGGAGCATGGTCTTCTCCACACAAGAACCCCAAGGAAGGGCAGCACTACTCAGGACCCAATTCTTGCTTTATCATTACTAAACATGATCTAGCTGGGAATGACTGCAGCAAAATGTGTGGCTGAATTCCTGGCTCTCAGTTGGAGCTGCACCAGCACAGACACAGAACTCTCATTCCCTCACTTGGACTTTTCCAGACTATCTCATCCCAGCAAAATTAAATTGCATAGAAAACAAAAGCCAGTAAAAACATTAAACACAGTAATTAGTCAAAAGAACCAGGGGTAGGAAACCATTTATTATGAGAATTAAGGGAATGATTCACACTGAATAATTTATCTAGCAAATTTAGTTTTGGGTTTTGTTTTTTTCCCTGCTGGGAGAAAATTCAGTAACAGTTTTGCTTACTGCCTTAACACTCGTTTAATCCTCAGGAGTCAGCTGTTTAAACTGGCTGTGCCTGAGCAAGAAGCCCAGCTTATACACAATGGGACAGATGAAACTAAAATGAAGTTTCCTATGCACCTGAGTTTACCCATTTACATTTATTTTGTAACATCTGCTTAGCACAGGTATTATTAAGGCCACATTAAGCATGACATGCCAGCACTCCTCCCTTCCCCTCTTTCATTCAGAAAATGACTGTGAAGCTCAGCAACCTTCATGCCAGATGAAAGACTGGAACCAAGGAAGAGTCATTATGATCTGCAATATTGAACACAAGGCACAAATAACTCCCACATAATAACACTATAGATTCCAACCCTTCCCTCATATTTCACTGCTCAAATGACAAATAAATGAACCTATCAGAGTTCCTCAGATGTATCATAAAGTGGAAATATTGCAGATAGAATAAATAAAGCATTTTTATTGTAGTTAATAGCACCAGAGTGGATAGAGTTACATTTTAATAAAAGTCTCTATTATTTGAATCAGTATTGAACTCACTGTGAGTAGTCCCACCTTTCTTTTGTGCAGATAGAGCAGTTTGATCTCCCATTCCCAATTTGAGGAGGCTGTAGCAACTTTGCCCTACACTCATCTTGAAGAGGGCCAAGGACAAGACAAAATCTTCTGCAGCGTAGAGAGAGCTTCCCAAGCTGTGGCACATGAACTACACCCCATGTGCAGGGCCTGGAGCGTGAGCCCCATGGCCAGAGCATTGCCACCCCTGCTGCTCCTGAGAGTAGGAGCCTTCCTTCACTGCTGACAGTGGCATGTGGTACCAGGGCTGTGTGACCAGCTACAGTGCCCAGAGAACTTACCCAATGGAACATGATGGTCCTAGGACCTGAGATTGCACAGAAAGGCAGAAAAGGATGAAGATTCCTTTTGCAGGTACCGACAACTGCCTTGCAGTTATACACAAAAAAATCCCTGACATACACAAATTTTGTAATAATCACTGCTGCTCTTTAGTAAGCACTTCCTCTTGACTGGCATATCTGAAAGGCACATCAGCTTTCATATATGCTAAGCAGTCTTTATCCTGATTAGTCCTTTTTTTCTTTTTCTATTCATAGATCAGATAACATTGAAAATACCTGCACACAAACTGAAAATACATTTGAAGGTTTAGCCCTGCTTGTCCTCCTCCAAAGGTGATAAACTGTAATACAGCATTTCATTAGGAGGCTCAATTCATGTCTGCCCACATCAACAAAACATTTCTGATGTAGTAGAAACATACAGCTATTATATATTCTTACTTCATCTCCACAGAAATTTACTTCAGGTCAAAGCACTCCTGCTCTGAAGTCCTCGACCCCTGGTGTGTAATTTGCAACAGTGTCTGTATGTCAGTGCTCCAATGCCACGGGGCACAAAAGTATGGTTTGGCCAGGAAAACTCAGCAAAATAAATTATTCCTCAAAAATGCTTACAAAGGTAAACACAGAACAGCAGGGACTGGAGTCTTCAGCAGCAGGTCAGGCTAGGGGTTCCTCTGCACACATGAGGCTTGATGAGCTTTAAATAACAGATAAAGACAGTAATTCTGCAGCTAATACTTGTGGTTTCTAAAGTTTTTTTCTTTAGAACTAGAGGGACTTCTTTTCGATTCCTGGGAAAGGCATGGCTAAAATGCAACAAAATAGAGCTGCACATGAGCCCAGCAGACAGATCTGTGGGAAAGAATATAATTTTCTGCTTAGGAGTTTGAGAAAAAAAAATTGTTTTAGATTTGGGAACATTTTTTACCTTCTGAAACGGCACATGTTCACTTTGGACTTTTCCCTAGTGTGAATATTGTTAAAGGCAGAGCAGAATTGTTGTCAGACCCTGTATCCATCATGAGATGTGTCAAACAAGGATTACACCAGACACCTTCCAACTCTGCCTGAGCTTATAAATCTGCTTGGAAAATGCTGGCAGAAGACTAAAAGAGAAAGAGAGCTGTAGACAGACCCTCCTCTCCAAGAACCCAGTCACTGGAGATTCAGTGGGAGCACAAGAATCACTGTTTGGAGAGCACAGAAAGGGCAACCACTGCTGCAGAGGGACAGAGAGACTTGCACTGCACCAGTTCAATTAGGGCAGGAGCCTGAGAGCACAGGCAGCCAAGCTGGGAGGTGCTGAGCACTATCTCCATACACTTGCCCAGCAGGCTGCTTCTAACTGCAGCATGCCCAGTGCTCCAGGTCAGCTGGATAAACCAGACACAAGAAGTGTCCCAACGATGTCTTTTGGTTCACCCATCTACTGCCATGGTTCACACCAGAGGAAAATCAATGTCTTTACTACAGTTGTAGAACATTTTTAGCTGAGATGATTAACTTAAAACAGGCATGTAGAGCGTGATAATTCTGTGGAGACAAAGCAAAACAGTGAGGTGATACCATTGGAGCCTTTTCAGCAGCCTCCTCTTTTTGCTAAAATTACAGAGCCTTGTTTTCACTTGGGTTCTAGTGGGAAGATTGCTGACACATACTGGTTCTCCCACAATTAAATAAAACAAGTAAGGTCCCCATCATAAAAATGATACTGATACTTGTAACAAGAAAGCTAATCATTTAATTTCCATTGCTTGCATTCAAAGCATGAATGATTAATAAAAATCCTTTAGAATCTATGCAAGAGAATGATACTCATAAGACCTGCTGGTTTTTCCCTGCAGTTCTGTGACGGGATTCCTTTAAGGCTCTGGGAAAGAGAAGACTCTTATTCCCTTTGTGCCTCCGATTCTTGCAAAACATAAATCAACCCTTGGCACAACCCTCCAATTAACATTAGATACAAAAATAAAAAATGCTGATGGTTCAAGGCATGGTTGTTGTCCCCACTGCCTCCTAGAGACAGAGTTGGGAGTTAATCAGTGCCCTGAGAGTTAGATCTGTGCCCACGCTCACAGCAGCACGATCCTGCCCTGCATTTTAGCTGCCTGCCAAAACCACAGGCACTTTTCACTCTTCCATCTCACTTTATTGTCACGGCTGGTTTTTTTTTTGTTTGTTTTTTTTTTTTTTGTTTTTTTTTTTTTTTTTTTGTGGTTTTTTTTTGTTTGTTTGTTTGTTTTGTTTTTTGTTGTTGTTGTTGTTGTTTTTGTTGTGGTTTTTTTTTGTTTGTTTGTTTGTTTTGTTTTTTGTTGTTGTTGTTGTTGTTTTTGTTGTGGTTTTTTTTTGTTTTGTTTTGTTTGGTTTGGTTTTGTTTTTTTGGTTTGGGCTTTGTAGTCGCTCCGTGTTTGCTGATCACACACAGCTTGCTGTCTGGGAGGGCATTGTTTGATTTTAGCATCTGCTGCTATTCAGAAGGGGCCAGGGAGCGACACATGGCTGACAGGGCTCCTGCTCCAGGTAGGGCTCCCCAGGAGCCCGGCGTGCATGTGCCAGATAAGGAACAGCTCGGGAGGCAGCGACTGTCCCCACAGC